>CAMZMU010000091.1:13772978-14187128 GCA_947311845.1 Poa pratensis
CATTCTCTCTTTTACTAGTGTTGAGTGGAATTATTTTTTAGGGTGAAGAGCTTCACATAAAATCAGTGGCAGAGCTAATTTAAAAGTAACGGTCATGTTTGTCCTTATAAACATGTGGTGTTTGATTGTGCACTAACCCCTAATGAGAATTACTTTGAGTTTGATGTGGCGGAAGTTTTCAAGGTCAAGAGAAAGGATGATAATAATGTGATCAAGAAGAGTGAAGATATTAAGCTTGGTGATGCTTCCTGGATCACCCCAGCATATTCAAGAAGACTCAAGCGTCTAAGCTTGGGATGCCCAAGGCATCCCCTTCTTCATCAGCAACTTATCAGGTCTTTCTAGTGAAACTATATTTAATTCTTTCACATCATATGTGCTTTACTTGGAGCGTCTGTATGCTTTTATTTTCAGTATTTTATTTTTCTTATGGTCAACTTGATTGGACCCCAGCATTCTTGATTGGGAGAGAGACACGCTCACGTTTTTTCATATGAATACTCCTATTCTTCACTATACTTGTTGAGTATTCTTGTCTAGCTATTGCTATGCTTTTAGCTCCTGTTTTGCATGCATCTCTTATTCAGAGCTGTTAGTTCCTTTTAAAGAAAGTACTCTTCTTGCTTCACTTATAATTGTTTGGAGAGTTTATGTTGAAATAAATTGATTGGTGTTTGGTTGGAACAAAAATGTTGCATGTGGTAGATGGTATAATGGAAAAAGCTTACATATTCTTGTAGATCATTGTATTGGATAATTTGATACTTGTCAATTGTTTTTGAGTTATCAGTAGTTCATGATTTAAGCTTTTGTATCAGTAGTTAAAAACCTATTAAGAAGAAACGTAAAGCTCGTTGAATTTGGTTTGCATGATTGGATCTCTAAGGTCTAGATATTTTCTAGTAAAAGTTTGGTTAACAAGGAAGACAGTGTAGAGTCTTATAATTGCTTGCAATATTTTTCATATAAGGCTTGCTATGTCGGTTGATATCCTGTGTTTGCTCAAATAACCTTGCTAGCCTAAACTCTTACTGAGAGGGAATGCTTCTCGTGCATCCAAAACCTTGAGCCAAATCCATGCCATCTGTGTCCACCATAACTACCTATATGTGGTATTTTCATGCCATTCCAAGTAAATTTTTCATGTGCTACCTTTAAACTATTCAAATTTTATTACTCCTATTTTGTGTCAATGTTTATCAAGCACATGAGGAGGGTGGATGTCTTTATGTCAACTGTCAAACAGACTTTACCACCGGACTAGCGGCATATACATCCGCTTATCCATTAATTTTGCAAAAGAGCTGGCAAATGGGGTGCCCAGTCCCAATTAATTACAACTTTAACCGCTTAATTCTCTTCACATTTTTTGCCCTGATTTATCAGTCAAGCAATGACAAACAGTGAAATATCTGCATGTGTAAACAAAAGAGAAAGAGGGATGATTGCCTTGCTGGTAGAAATAACGTCCTTCATGGAGCCGCTCTTAAAAATCTGTTTGGTAGGGGTCATATTGTACTTTCCATTTTCTGATTCGTTGACAATTAACAAACACTCTCAAAACTTATTTTTTACTCTCTATATGATTTCAAAAACTTAAAAAGTTTCTAGCACATGACTTAATCCCTGCTTTCCTCTGCGAAGGGCCTTTCTTTTACTTTTATGTGAGTCAGTTTACCTACTTCTTTCTGTCTTAGAAGCAAACACTAGTGTCAACTTTGTGCAACAATTTTATATGCTCGATATTGCACTTATTATATGCTTTGTGTTGACAAATATCCATGAGATATATATGTTGAAAGTTGAAAGCAATTGCTGAAACTAAATCATTCCTTTGTGTTGGTTAGATACCTTTACTTAGAATCTATTGCTTTATGAGTTAACTCTTATGCAAAACTCTTTGATGCTTGTCTCGAAAGTACTATTCATGAAAACTTTTTCCTTAAATGATTCAGTTGTTTGCTCATTATCTACTTGCTAGCAAACTATAGACCACTAACCTGGATCACTTCATTCATAGCATGTGCTTACAGTATTATTTGATCAAGATTATGATTGTAGCATGTCACCTCGAAATTATTTTGTTTTTATCGTTTTACCTACTCGAGGACGAGTAGAACTAAGCTTGGGGATGCTTGATACGTCTCAAACGTATCTATAATTTCTGATGTTCCATGTTGAATTATACCAATTGTTACATGTTTTGTATACACTTCATAGCATTTTTATGCATTTTCTGGGATTAACCTATTAACAGATGCCACAGGGTCAGTTCCTGTTTTCTGTTGTTTTTTGTATTCCAGAAAACTAGTCTGGAAATATTCTCGGAATTGGACGAAACTTGGACAGAACCTCATATTTTTCTAACACGAAGACGGAGTCCAGAGGAGACACGGAGGGGAGCCACGTGGCACCCACACCATGGGGCCGCGCGGCCCCCCTCCCCTGCCGCGCCGTGGGGTGGTGTGGGCCTGGTGGCTCTAGGTTAATAGTGCCAGAAACAATGCTTGTACGTCACACGTCAGTTGGGAACCCCAAGAGGAAGGTATGATGAGTGCAGCAGTAAGTTTTCCCTCAGTATGAAACCAAGGTTTAATCGACCAGTAGGAAAACGAGGTTTGCTTCGAAGGTGTTGGTGAAGGAGTGTAGTGCGGCGCAACACCAGGGATTCCGGTGCCAACGTGGAACCTGCACAACACAATCAAATTACTTTGCCCCAACTTAACAGTGAGGTTGTCAATCTCACCGGCTTGCTGAAAACAAAGGGTTAAACGTATCGAATGGAAATGATGTTTGTTTGCATAAAACAGTAGAGAACAATGATTGCAGTAGATTGTATTTCAGATGTAAAAGAATGGACCGGGGTCCACAGTTCACTAGTGGTGTCTCTCCAATAAGATAACTAACATGCTGGGTAAACAAATTACAGCTGGGCAATTGACAATTGATAAGTGCATATAACATGCATGTGTGAGCTGTGGTGTCTACTATGAGATTCATTTGGGCATTACGACAAAGTACATAGACCGCTATCCAGCATGCATCTATGCCTAAATAGTCCACTTTCCGGTTAACATCCGTACCCCTTCCAGTATTAAGTTGCAAGCAACAGACAATTGCATTAAGTAATGTGCGTAATGTAAACAATACATTCATCCTTGAATAAAGCATTGCTGTTTTACCCCTAGTGGCAACAACACATCTACAACCTTAGAACTTGCTGTCACTATCCCAGGTTAAATAGAGGTTGAACCCAACTATCATGCATAAATACCCCCTCTTGGAGTTACAAGTATTCACTTGGCCAAGGCTTCAACAAGTAACGGAGAGCATGCAAGATCACAAATGACATAGACATGATAATATAATATTCAGCTCCACATAGGTATCAATATAAGTCAGATCCCAGCAAACACAACATGTAGCATTACAATAAGATGATCTTGATCATGATAGGCAGCTCACAAGATCTAAACATGATGGCACAAGTGGAGAAGACAACCATCTAGCTACTGCTATGGACCCATAGTCCAAGGATGAACTACTCACGCATCACTCCGGAGGCGGGCATGGCGATGTAGAGCCCTCCGGTGATGATTCCCCTCTCCGGCAGGGTGCCGGGAAGAGCTTCAGAACCCCCCGAGTTAGGGTTGACGACGGCGGCGGCAGCGAATATGTTCTGGATGAAAGGCTCGGTGTTTTAGGGTTTTCGCGTCTCGGGGAATAAATAGGCGAAGGGGCGATGTCGGCGGACCCCCGAGGGGCCCAAACCACCAGGCGCGCGGTGGGCCCGCGCCCCAGGTGGTTTGGCCACCTCGTGGCTCTTCGTCTCTCCTTCGGACTCCGTGTACGTGCTGGAAAAATAGGGACTGGCCTTTTGTTTCGTGCAATTCCGAGAATATTTCCAGAAGTAACTTTCTGAAACCAAAAACAGCAGAAAACAGGGAACTGGCACTGTGGCATCTTGTTAATAGGTTAGTCCCAGAAAATGCATAAAAGTGATACGAAGTGTATATAAAACATGTAGCAAATGGTATAATATAAGCATGGAACAGCAGAAATTATGGATACGTTGGAGACGTATCAAGCATCCCCAAGCTTAGTTCTACTCGTCCTCGAGTAGGTAAAACGATAACAACAAATAATTTCTGAGGAGACATGCTTTCACACAATCTTGATCAATATATTGCAAGGCTCATGTCATGAATGAAGTGACTCAAAGCAATGATCTATAGTTTGCTAACAAATAGATAAAGAGTAAACAATGAATCATATAAGCAAAAACTTTTCATGAATAGTACTTTCAAGACAAGCATCAAAAAGTTTTGCATAAGAGGTAACTCATAAAGCAATAGATTCAAAGTAAAAGGCATTGAAGCAACACAAAGGATGATTAAGTTTCAGCATTGCTTTCAACTTGTAACATGTATATCTCATGGATAGTTGTCAACATAAAGCAATATAACAAGTGCAATAAGTAAATGTAAGAATCAATGCACACAAAGTTGACACAAGTGTTTGCTTCTAAGATAGAAAGGAGTAGGTAAACTGACTCAACATAAAGTAAAAGATAGGCCCTTCGCAGAGGGAAGCAGGGATTAAATCATGTGCTAGAGCTTTTTAAGTTTTCGAAAGCATATAGAGAGCACAAAATAAGTATTTGAGAGGTGTTTGTTGTTGTCAACGAATGGTAGTGGGCACTCTAACCCCCTTGTCAACCAGACTTTCAAGAGCGGCTCCCATGAAGGACGTTATCTCTACCAGCAAGGTAGATCATCCCTCTTCTCTTTTGTTTACACATGTATTTTAGTTTCTTTATAGATGACACTCCTCCCAACCTTTTGCTTACACAAGCCATGGCTAACCGAATCCTCGGGTGCCTTCCAACATTCACATACCATGGAGGAGTGTCTATTTGCAAAATTAAGTTGCTTACTGATAAATCAGGGCAAAACATGTGAAGAGAATTATTAATGAAAGTTGTAATTAATTGGGGCTGGGCACCCCGTTGCCAGCTCTTTTTGCAAATTATTGGATAAGCGGATGTATATGCCACTAGTCCATTGGTGAAAGTCTGTCAGAAGTAAATGACAAGATTGAAAGATAAAACACCACATACTTCCTCATGAGCTATAAAACATTGACACAAATAAGGAGTAATAAAGTTTTGAATAGTTTAAAGGTAGCACATGAAATATTTACTTGGAATGGCAGGAAATACCACATAGTAGGTAGGTATGGTGGACACAAATGGCATGGGTTTTGGCTCAAGTTTTGGATGCACGAGAAGCATTCCCTCTCAGTACAGAGTTTAGGCTAGCAAGGTTGTTTGAAGCAAACACAAGTATAAACCGGTACAGCAAGAATCACATAAAAACATATTGCAAGTATTATAAGACTCTACACTGTCTTCCTTGTTGCTCAAACATTTTACCAGAAAATATCTAGACCTTAGAGAGAACAAATATGCATCCCAAGTCTCAACAAGCTCTACGGTAGTTCTCCACTACTAGGCTTTAACTACATGATGCAAGAGCTTAAACATGATCTACTTGAGAGCTCAAAACAATTGCAAAGCATCAAATCAAAACAAGACAATGATCTACAAGAATGCATATGTCTTTTCCAATACCAACTACTACATGTAGCATTTTCTTTCTTCCAAACAAACACCAATCAATTTATTTAAACATAAACTCTCCAAATGATAATATAATGCAGCAAGAGAGTATTTATAAACAAGTGCTAACAGCTCGAAGAGATGCATGAAAAACAGGAGCTAAAAGCACTGCAGTAGCTAGTTAAGAATACTCAACAAATATAAGTGAAGAACATGAGTATTCACATGAAAAAGCGGAGCGTGTCTCTCTCCCACACAAGGATTGCTAGGATCCGAATTTATTCAAACAAAAACAAAAATAAAAACACACAGACGCTCCAAGTAAAGCGCATAAGATGTGAAAGAATTAAAATATAGTTTCACTAGAGATGACCTGATAAGTTTGTTGATGAAGAAGGGGATGCCTTGGGCATCCCCAAGCTTAGACGCTTGAGTCTCTCTGAATATGGTTGGGATGAACCACGGGGGCATCCCCAAGCTTAGGCTTTTCACTCTTCTTGATCACATAATATCACCCTTCTCGCTTGATCCTTGAAAACTTCCTTCACACCAAACTCAAGACAGTTCTCATTAGAGGGTTAGTGCATAATCAAAAATTCTCATATTCTGTAATGATACAATCAATCCCAAAGCTTCTGGACATTAGCTACAGCCACCAATGCTTTGTGGAGCAAAGAAATCCACACAAACACAGTAAAAGAGCGAATGCAAAACAAAAGGCAGAATCTGTCAAAAACAGAACAGTCTGGAATGACGAATTTTTTCGAGGCACTTAAGTTGCTCAGATGGATCTGGCCTAAAATAATGAAAGTTGCGTACATATCTCAGGAATATGCGTGATTTTTCTCAGAATTTTTTGAATTTTCTACAGGGAGATAAGCTCAAATCCGTGACAGCTAAAAATCTGTCACTGCGCAGAAATCCAAATCTTGCATCAACTTTCAATATAGAACTTTACTTGGCACAACATTGCGATAAAATAAAGATACAAAGGAGTTGCTACAGAAGTAACAAAACTCCTTGACTCAAAGAAAACAAAAATAACAGCAAATAAAAACGATGGGTTGTCTCCCATAAGCGCTTTTCTTTAACGCCTTTCAGCTAGGCGCAGAAAGTGAAAATCAAGTGTTGTCAAGTGGCAAATCATTCAAATCATCAAAAGCTTCTTCCAACACACAGCTTGTAACAATGGGTATCTTAGATGTTCCTGGAGGTGTTTCATTACCTTTAACCGTACTAAAAGTTTTATCAATTTTAAGCTCATAATGAGTCTTTGGTTTTGGCACTTTAGGAACATACATAAACTTTTGCTCTCTACCCACATAAACTTTCTCCTTTTTAGACTTAAGAGAAGTAAAGGTTGAACTTAAGGTTTCAATAGCTTCCTCTAACTCATCAATTCTATGATTTTGGGTGTCATGGATATTATTATCCTCAAGAACAGTGATTCTTTCATTGATGGTGGCTATTGATTCATTAGTCTTACCAATACAATCAAGAAAATTTGGAAAAAAATTCTCCATAGAGTCTAACTTATTTATAACATCCTCCAAGGTGATCTCAATTTAATATCTTTAGTGGGTGGTGTTCCTACCAAACTTTCAATAATATTACAGGCTTCTAAAGCAGGAGTACCCAAGAAATTTCCACCTGTAAGAGTGTCTAGAACATACCTATACCAACTAGAGATACCAACATAAAAGTTCCTAAGGAGGATAGTGGTAGAGTGTTTCTTAGTACATCTATGATGAGCATCACTAATTCTATACCAAGCATCTTTCAAATTTTCACCTCCTAGTTGCCTAAAAGAACGAACTTCAACTTCAGGAGCATTCATTTTGAAAAACAAAATCAAACGAATTAAACAAGTAACTAATTTTTTTGTGTTTTTGATAAAGAGAGCAAACAAGACTAAATAAAAATAAACTAAGCAAGACAAATAACAAAGTAAAGAGATTGGGTGTGAGAGACTCCCCTTGCAGAAGCAATTCGTTTTCCCCGGCAACGGCGCCAGAAAACGTGTTGGTGGCTCTAGTTAATAGTGCCAGAAACAATGCTTGTACGTCACACGTCAGTTGGGAACCCCAAGAGGAAGGTATGATGAGTGCAGCAGTAAGTTTTCCCTCAGTATGAAACCAAGGTTTAATCGAACCAGTAGGAAAACGAGGTTTGCTTCGAAGGTGTTGGTGAAGGAGTGTAGTGCGGCGCAACACCAGGGATTCCGGTGCCAACGTGGAACCTGCACAACACAATCAAATTACTTTGCCCCAACTTAACAGTGAGGTTGTCAATCTCACCGGCTTGCTGAAAACAAAGGGTTAAACGTATCGAATGGAAAATGATGTTTGTTTGCATAAAACAGTAGAGAACAATGATTGCAGTAGATTGTATTTCAGATGTAAAAGAATGGACCGGGGTCCACAGTTCACTAGTGGTGTCTCTCCAATAAGATAACTAACATGCTGGGTAAACAAATTACAGCTGGGCAATTGACAATTGATAAGTGCATATAACATGCATGTGTGAGCTGTGGTGTCTACTATGAGATTCATTTGGGCATTACGACAAAGTACATAGACCGCTATCCAGCATGCATCTATGCCTAAATAGTCCACTTTCCGGTTAACATCCGTACCCCTTCCAGTATTAAGTTGCAAGCAACAGACAATTGCATTAAGTAATGTGCGTAATGTAAACAATACATTCATCCTTGAATAAAGCATTGCTGTTTTACCCCTAGTGGCAACAACACATCTACAACCTTAGAACTTGCTGTCACTATCCCAGGTTAAATAGAGGTTGAACCCAACTATCATGCATAAATACCCCCTCTTGGAGTTACAAGTATTCACTGGCCAAGGCTTCAACAAGTAACGGAGAGCATGCAAGATCACAAATGACATAGACATGATAATATAATATTCAGCTCCACATAGGTATCAATATAAGTCAGATCCCAGCAAACACAACATGTAGCATTACAATAAGATGATCTTGATCATGATAGGCAGCTCACAAGATCTAAACATGATGGCACAAGTGGAGAAGACAACCATCTAGCTACTGCTATGGACCCATAGTCCAAGGATGAACTACTCACGCATCACTCCGGAGGCGGGCATGGCGATGTAGAGCCCTCCGGTGATGATTCCCCTCTCCGGCAGGGTGCCGGGAAGAGCTTCAGAACCCCCCGAGTTAGGGTTGACGACGGCGGCGGCAGCGAATATGTTCTGGATGAAAGGCTCGGTGTTTTAGGGTTTTCGCGTCTCGGGGAATAAATAGGCGAAGGGGCGATGTCGGCGGACCCCCGAGGGGCCCAAACCACCAGGCGCGCGGGGGCCCGCGCGCCAGGTGGTTTGGCCACCTCGTGGCTCTTCGTCTCTCCTTCGGACTCCGTGTACGTGCTGGAAAAATAGGGACTGGCCTTTTGTTTCGTGCAATTCCGAGAATATTTCCAGAAGTAACTTTCTGAAACCAAAAACAGCAGAAAACAGGGAACTGGCACTGTGGCATCTTGTTAATAGGTTAGTCCCAGAAAATGCATAAAAGTGATACGAAGTGTATATAAAACATGTAGCAAATGGTATAATATAAGCATGGAACAGCAGAAATTATGGATACGTTGGAGACGTATCAGGCCCCTCGTGGCTCCGCAGCCGCCGCCCTTTCGCCTATTTATTCTTCCCGACGCGAAAACCCTAAATACCCGAGCCATTATCCACGAAAAGTTCCAGAGATGCCGCCGCCGTCAACCCTAGCTCGGGAGGGTTCAGAAGCTCTTCCCGGCACCCTGCCGGAGAAGGGAATCATCACCGGAGGGCTCTACATCTCGATGCCTGCCTCCGGAGTGATGCTGAGTAGTTCATCCTTGGACTACGGGTCCATGGCAGTAGCTAGATGGTTGTCTCTCCACTTTATGCTATCATGTTTAGATCTTGTGAGCTGCCTATCATGATCAAGATCATCTTATTGTAATGCTACATGTTGTGTTTGCTGGGATCCGATGAGTATTGAATACTATGTTAAGTTGATTATCAATCTATCTTATATGTTATTTATGATCTTGCATGCTTTTCGTTACTAGTAGATGCTTTGGCCAAGTAGATGCTTGTAACTCCAAGAGTGAGTAATTTATACTAGATAGTGGGTTCATGCCTCCGGTAATCTGGGAGAGTGACAACAACTTCTAAGATTGTGGATGTGCTGTTGCCACTAGGGATAAAATAACCGATGCTTAGCTTAAGGGTACGCCGTTAGTCTAATGCATTTGTTTACTTTACGCACATTACTTAATGCAATTATCCGTTGCTTGCAACTTAATACCAACGGGGAACTCGGTATGACAACCTGGCGGTGGATTATTAGTCATAGACTCTGTTGGATAACGGTCTATATATTTTGTCGTAATGCCCACATGAATATCATAGTAATCATCATGTCATATATATGCATTGTTATGCGCTCAATATTTTGTCAATTGCCCAGCTGTAATTTGTTCACCCAGCATGTTAGTTATCTTTTATGGAGAGACGCCACTAGTGAACTGTGGACCCCCGGTCCATTCTTTTACACTGATAACACAACCAACTGCAAACACTGTTCCTTTTCATTCTCTGCAATTTACTACTGTTTTCCACACCATATGTTTAATCCTTTGTTTTCAGCAAGCCAGTGAGATTGACAACCTCACTGTTTCGTTGGGGCAAAGTAGTTTGATTGTGTTGTGTGCAGATTCCACGTCAGCGCGCCACTGACAACCTTCCGAAGTGATTTCTTGCTCCTACTGGTTCGATTAAACCTTGGTTTCATACTGAGGGAAAACTGCTTCTATACTGCATCATACCTTCCTCTTGGGGTCTCCCAACGAGCGTGTGATCCACGCTATCAGTACTCTCTCTTATGTTTTTCAATACAATTATCTCATAAGCTGCCTTACACAATCTGATGTAATCGGTGTTGTGTTTATTGAGATCCGATTAATTGTTATATTATGATCAGATTATTATATTTATGAATTATTGTTGTTGCAATCTTGGTGTGTTCATTACTTGTCACTAGTGCATGAGTGGCATGATCTTAGATTTAAGCTCTATAATTGTCTGGTCACCCTCTACGGACATGTCCGGCTTGGGGCCAAATTTGCGGGCTGATGCTCTAAGAGCATCTCCGACCATAGTTGGCAAACCCTCCCTAAACGTCCGGGCGGACAACCCGGACATGGTTTGGGCTGAAATCATGTACCCAACCGTGGCCCCCAAACGTTCCCCAAATGTCCGGGCGGTCCGGCAAACCCCAAACTCAGCCCATATGTGGGGCGAGTTTGGGGACGCGCGGACGCGCTCGGACTCGTCCGTCACGTCGGATCTGGCAACGCGGGTCCACGAATTTTGAACAAAAAAAGGGCGCCGACAAGTTTCATTTATCCCCCCGCCCTCCACTCCCGCCCGCCAATTTCATTCCTCCCGCCGCGTCCACCCCGCAAATCCCCATCAGTAGCCGGCGCCAAGAGAGAATGGAATCGGCGGAGAAGGGCGCGTCCTCCGAGTCCGTTGAGCAGAGGCAAGGCACGGACTCGGACCTGAAGCCGAAGACGGTCGCGCGAAGGATGCGACGCTGCAAGCAGCGGGAGCGCGAGCTCGCGGACAAGGAGACGAAGAAGAAGGCGGCGGAGGCTGAGAGGATTGCGAACACGGAGACGTAGGAGGCGCCCGAGGGCATGAGCACGCCCGCACCCAAGGCCAGGCGCCCTACTCCGACGCCACCTCCATCGGCCGGCGTCGCGGCAAGGAGGTCCACGTCGTCGACCACGAACCGGGAGGATCCGTACCACATCGAGGACGATTACCCGTCGCAGGTCGGGCCGACGCAGGACGATGAGGTGGTGGTCGACTCTCCGCCGCTCCAGCGGACGCGGGCAAGTTCTGGCCTCACCGACAGCAACCACGTCCACAACCTGTTCGACGGAAGTCAAGTCGACATTGGGGTACGGATTTCTATCTCAAATGCATAGTTCGTGGTCAATTATAGGACGGTAGCTTAATTGTTAGCTTTCTTAGGATGAGTTCATGATGGATTTGATCCGAAATGGGAGCAATCCATATACACAGGATCTGCCGAAATCCACACTTCCCCCTTTTTACAGTGTTGGTGAGGAGGAGCCGCCGACGCTCCAACGAAGAAGAAGGGGAAGGACAAGAGAGTGTACAAGCTTAGAGGCGTTTCTTATTCAACTTTTTGAAAATGTTTTGCTATGCCGAGCTTGGTTGGCCACAAGCATGGATGCTATATGTGGAACCGAGCAAAAGGGTTCGAAGTTGTGGGAGAAGATACATGCCCACTTTCATCATCAGAAACACTATGTCAAACCACATGGTATTGTGTCCGATCGCAACGAAGGCTCTCTCCAACATAGGTGGGCATCGATCCAAGAATGTGTGAACAAGTATTGTGGTTTCCATGCACAAGTGGTCAATAGGAATCAAAGTGGTGTCAATGTTAATTGACTTAATTCCCATGTAAGTAATTCTCCAAACTATTTATCACATGCCATGATCCTCTCCAAACTATTTGTGTAATTGCTTCTACTTGTTTGCTTGCTAGACTACTTTGGCCTCCACTTTGTACCATCAAACGGAGGGCAAACCCTTCACCATGGCACATTGAGTTGACCGGGAAGCCGAAGTGGATCTCCCAATATGATGATCACAAGAATTTGGCTAAGAAATTTAAGAACATTGATGGATCAAGCTCATCCATGCCGGGTGATGAAGAAGATGGGCCGTCCAAAGCTGGAAGCGGCCGGAAGAGGATGATGATGGGGAGGAGATGGGAGAAGGATAGGGTGGCTCGTGACGGCGCCGCAATGAAGATGTCCGCCACCTGGACGGACATCTTCTCAAACAAAGATACAACCATGAAGAAGTTGGAGAAAGAAAGAGAGGACAATAAGGCCGAGAGGTACGAAGCCTTCTTGGCTTTGCAAAGAGAAAGAATGAAGTTTGATCCCCTCCGGCTCAAGGAGAGGATTGATTTGGAGAGGGAGAGGTTGGATGTGGTCAAGGAGGAGGCTTGGAACAAGATCCAATTGGAGCAAAAGAAGTTGCAAACAAGACTTGCGGTGGAGCAAGAGAAAGTTCTTCTCGCAAGAATCACCGAGGAACGAAGGATCATGTTCCAAGATGCTACCCTCTTGGATGAGTCAAGTGCAAAGTGGATCCTCATGATGAAGAAGAGGATCTCCGACCGTGACCTCGTCCTAGATGGCTCTGGTGCAACCGCGCCTTGAATTCAGACCATTTCCTTATAATTTGGATCCGGTATGTATCGGACAACTAGTTGAACATCTTTACTTTATGTTGAATTTGTACCATTTTGTGTTGTACTTTGGATCTGGTATGTATCAGATCGACGTTGCACGCCTTGCATGAGTTTGGGGTGGATAATTTGGAGGTTTCGGTTGTAAGACACTAGTTTTGGGGTGGTTCGGTCACTGTCCGCAGATGCGTCCGGACGTGTTCTATAGGCCGAACCAATCCACACACACTGTGGTCACAGCAGTGAGCCCACGGAAAGGCTGGCCGTTCTCCGCTACTCTGGAACATGCGGTGCACACTGCACACCCCTCCCCGCTAATTTCACACTCTCAAGTGTCAAGAAAGCTCGTTCCTTTATTCCTCCCCCTCCGCCTTTCCCACACACCCTTTTCCTTATCTCCGTGCCTCCAAGAAACTTGATCCCTACTTGGATCTGCGGCACACGCAGCTCTCAGTCAAATCTTCACATTTGTTTACTCCCGTCGCCATTCTTAAGAACGTTTAATTACTTTATTATGAGCCGCTAAGTTAAACTCCCAAGAAGCAGAAGCCAGAGAGACTCCAAGAACACAGAGACAGCTCACTCTCAGTAGCATAGGCACAGCTCCGAGGCCTCCTCGCATTCTCTGGAGGCGTGTGCCGCGTGGGAGGAGAGCTTCCCCCACTGCCTCGGGAGACTCCGGTGTGGTCCAGTTCCTGTTTACTCTGGAAGAGGAGAAGTGTTTCTTCAGTCCTGCCATCTTCGCTTGCGGCGATTTCTTCTCTGTGTTCGTGGAGGGGGAGGAGGGCGAGGAGGAAGAAGGAGCGCTCTTCTCCGGGGGACCAGCAAGATTTCAGGTGGTTCGTTTGCTCCCTTTGTTGCTTTCCTGTTCTTGCGACTGCGATGTCGCCATCCGTTGCGATTTCTTGGAGCCTTGTGCCCTTTTCTGCTCGCCTGTTGGCCTTCTCTGATTTCTGCCCCCAAATTCGCGTCTCTTGCTCTTCTCTTTATAGTTCCTCTCGGGATTCTTTCTTTGCTGCGGGGTGTGAGCAATTGAGATCAAAATACCACTGTTTTGCTTCGATTTGCTTGCTTCCTGGCAGCCTACTATTCCAATCCAGCCATCCATGGGTCGATTCAGTTCTTCTTTTTCAGCGCCATAAGATCTATCTGAGTTGATACATGGGACTCGGTCCAAATTGCGACGCGCAGCTTATTTCCTCCACCCCGCCCCACCTAAACCGACACTCCAAAGTCCGGTTTATACAAATGTGAATGGATTGTTACCATTTCTCACCATTTCCTTATAAGGGCATTTCACACCATTAATGTTTCCCAAAGATACATTTTGCACTTTCAGGAGTTTTTTTGGGCCAAAATTAGTTGTTTATGTTCTGGGTCAAAATTGAGTGATTGAAATAATGTATGCGGTGTTCATATTTCAGCTTCGATCAAGAGTTCATAAGAAACCCCTGGATTGGATGCTTGGGCGCAACAGTATGTCGCCCAGGAGTCAAGAGGCTGTGCTGATACTGTTCATGCTCATAGTTTCCAATGCTTCAGGTACTCTAGCACATCTGCACATGGATGTTGTTTTAAATATAACACGAGTGCTTTGGACGTGATTAGTGTACCGCATTCTATTAATGCATTTTGATTTCCAAGTGGATAGTTTGAGGAGAACATAATTTATTGTTCTGACCTGAAGAAAATATATGCTAGATGTATGCAGTCATACAACTGTTTTTGCATCTAGTTTTCTTCACATAAATTAGTTGTTTTTTCTTCTATGTAGGAGCATTTGTTGGTATCAACATTGGCACTCAGGTGTCAAACATACCGTCAGCATCAGACATAGTCTCCATCCTTAAAGCAAAGAAGATTCAACATGTTCGCTTATTTGATTCAGACCATCAGATGCTAGTTGCCCTTGCGAATACTGGAATTGAAGTGATGGTTGGGGTGCCAAATGATCAGCTGCTCCGTGTGGGGCAGTCTCGTCCAACAGCTGCTGATTGGGTTAACAAGAATGTTGCTGCCTACCTTCCTGCGACTAACATCACATATATTGCTGTGGGTAACGAGGTTCTTACTACGATCCCAAATGCAGCCCTTGTTCTAGTACCTGCATTGCAATTTCTCCAGTCAGCACTGTTGGCTGCAAATCTCAACACCCAGGTGAAGCTTTCGAGTCCTCATTCAACGGATATGATCGCTAAGGCATTTCCTCCCTCTACTGCCACTTTCAACTCGACATGGAGCTCAATAATGTCCCAGTATCTTCAGTTTTTGAAGAGTACAGGGTCTGCCTTCATGCTGAATGCTCAACCATATTATGGCTATGTGAAAGGCCAAGGCATATTCCCCTTAGAATATGCCCTGTTCCGATCACTCAATCCCAACAGTCAGATTGCAGATCCCAACACTAATTTGTTCTACACCAATATGTTTGATGCTATGGTTGATGCTACATACAACTCGATGAAAGCAATGAATTTCACCGATATTCCTGTCATGGTCACAGCTTCTGGTTGGCCGTCGCATGGTGGACGAAATGAGCCTGCTGCTGATGTTGATAATGCTTTGGCTTACAATGGCAACCTCATACGCCATGTACTAAATAATTCGGTACCCCTAGCCAGCCAACTAATCAAGTAAGCACATACCTGTTTGAGTTGTTCAATGAGGATCTTCGGGCAGGA
This sequence comes from Poa pratensis, assembly GCA_947311845.1. Taxonomy (NCBI): domain Eukaryota; kingdom Viridiplantae; phylum Streptophyta; class Magnoliopsida; order Poales; family Poaceae; genus Poa; species Poa pratensis. The sequence goes on from CAMZMU010000091.1 coordinate 13,788,594, forward strand.
CCTGATTCGGAGAAAAATTGGGGGATTATGTTCACGAATGCAAGCGACATCTACTCCTTGACATTTGAAGATGTGGTTGCAAATACTACCGATTCACCTGCTTTACGTGGGATGTTTTGTGTGGCAAATTCAAATGCACCCCATAGTGCATTGAAACAAAGCTTGGATTGGGCATGTGGCCCTGGCTCTGCAAACTGCAGTGCAATTCAACCTGGGCAGCCGTGCTATAAACCAGATGATATTGTAGCTGTTGCTTCTTATGCTTTCAACGATTATTATCATAGAACACAAGCAAGTGGCGGTACATGCAACTTTAATAGCACAGCAACAATGTCGTCTACTGATCCAAGTAAGCCTATTTTTTCTCGATTATCCGCTTCTTAGCTAGTTGATAATCAAACAAACTTACCATATGTAGGTTTTGAGTATTCCCTTATTGTTGGCACTTCAAATAAAATAATTATCCTTGGTTGCAGCACTAAATTTGACATTCATATGAACTGATTTGGTACTCTCGGGTTGCACCTTGTGCAACCTTTAGCAATCTTTATTGTTCACTCATCCTCTAGTGCTAGGGAGAAACAGAGAAGTTCTTTGTATATGGTGGCGTGCAGATTCTTTTCCATTTTCACCTAATCATTAGACACCATAGCTCCTTTGGTATTTGTTCTGTGTTGACTAAAGCATTGTTATACTCCTTGTCTTCCATTTTGTAGTTTTTTAAGCCCTTCATAATTTGCATCTTGAAGATTTTGTGTCGGTTAGTCTGGTAGTAGTTGAGCTAAGCAGATTTGTGCATGTTTCTGTCAGTTTACACAGACACATAAAATTCTATACAGATAGCAAACTTTACTACAGTAAGATGTTTGAAAGATGTACCTATCTATCCTCTCACATGATTTTTGTCAGGCTTTATTATCATGTGGCATTGACCGTCCCACGAGGTTGCTTTGGTCCAAACAGATCTGAAAGTAGCTCAAAGATCTGATGAGGCATTGTAAACCATGCTAGAATACTAAATGGACATGTTTGTTTATCTGTATCTGATGAGGCGTGATTAAACATGTATAGAAATCTGAAGCCAAACAAACTAGGATGAGTACTTAGATTAGAGCTGCACATCTAGTATCTGCACTCATCTACGGCAATATCTGGTTTAGTTTAGTTGATCAAGGTCCATTGTAAAAAAGCAAGGAACGCTAGTAGCGGTGGAAATATAACTTAAATCATTTACCATTAGTTGTTTAGAAAATAATGACCATAGTCTTGATGTTACGTGGTTACACACATTTGATATGAAGTGTTTCCTTTTTATTTTATTGAAAGAGGTCAAGAGTCTTTGCTGTATCAGTCTTGATATTACCAATTTGTTCTGTGATATGAGCCTAATACAAAATTCCTCCCTTAACTGAACTTGCAGGCCATGGCTCATGTATTTTTGCTGGAAGGTGAGTCCAATTTTCGCGTGCTCTTACGCTACCAAGTTCAACATTTTTGGTTGTTCCATATATACTAACAGTGAGGTTTGGTTCTATCTGCAGCAACGGTGCCAATGGCAGCGATAGTGGCGCGGCTTCTGGACCTGCCAGCCAAGACAGCTTTGCTCCACACTCTCAGTCTTGCTGGCTGACTCACCTAGTCGCCGCCTTGCTACCCGTTGTACTTCTCCTGTAGAACAATGTACCTATATGATGTTGTATTTTGGACAAGATGCACAAAATTCACTGTGCCTCTCGTGATTAGATAGCCTAGGGAGCCATATTTTTCGCACTGTATTGAGGTAGATGGCACGTACCTCTCGATATTTTTTGTTGTCCTGGAAATGGTTGAGCAAGGAAGGTGTGCACCAATTGTGGAAGGCTCCTTTTTCTGAAACATTGGAAGTTCCGAATCCTTCTGTGTAAATGCCGTGCATATGGCTTTATTATTTAACTTGCATCCTGAATGAGATCACATGTAATTTATTCCTTCAATATTCAGAGATCTCGGTGCAGTTGGCATTCATCCTGTTTTTGGAAGAAGAGAGGTCTGGCAGAAAACGAACCTAAATCTTCTCCTTAATGCGCGAACTGCCGACAGCCAAGCCCACAAAGAAACAATTCAAGCCAACTATTCGAAGCCGCCAAAGGAACCAAGGAAAAAATCCCCATATAATAGCCGATTAAATTCTGATAGATCGTGGATTGTGAATTCTGATTGATCGTGGTTTGTGAATTGTAAATTTGTGGTACAGTTATTCGCAAAAAAAAAAAGTGATGCAGTTCCCAGTTACATATTTCGGTCTGTACAGTTTTGCCCTGCCACTGGCCGCGGGCATGTCCTCTTCATCCTCTTTCCCCACCTCTCGCTTCCCCTTCGCCGGCGGCGGCTCCGGTGCCGGGGGCCCTGGCGGAGGCGGAGGCGGCGGCGGGAGCAGTGTGCGGCCGTGGGGATCTAGCGGAGGGACATCAGTCTCGTCGTCGGGGAAGCGGATACAGAAGGAGCTGCTGGACCTCAACGCTTCCGACTGCTCGGCCGGTCCCAAGGGCGACAACCTCTACCACTGGCTCTCCACCATCATCGAACCCCAAGGTATATGGTTTGCCCTCCCCACTTCTTCCTGCGCCAGTAACAGCTTCAACACAGTGGAGCCTCTTCCTAGCTCTGACAAATTGTTCAAGTTGCTATGATCATTTTCCCCGGTCGATGTGATCCATGGGGTAAGGACTAGAGTATAGCATCAGAACTCAAACGGCGCCCCTAATTTGGCTTAACGCAGTGCTTTCCTTGTAGGGTCGCCATATGAAGGAGGGATATTTTTCCTTGATATCGTTTTTCCACTTGATTATCCCTTCAAACCTCCTATGGTAAGAACTGATAAATAACCTTATTTTGGTTAGCTCTTATACCCTTATGCTGGTATGCTACTTAGTTGAGTTAGGAGTGCAGCAATGTCCCCCTGGTGTAGAAAAATATTAGTACTAACCTAAGTTCTTAGAAGGAATATGATATCCAGTTGTGGCAACTTTAATATACAACTACTGAAGTAGAAAATCAAGTAAGACGTCAAAATGGTTGGTATAAGAGTGTTTTTGTGCTTAAAATGTACTGTACAATTTGAATCCGAAATATAGCCATTAAAATCATTCTTCATAGATAATGGCATGAAATTCGTGTTAACAGAGTATTACCAAAGTGATGAAAACTTAGTATGCGTAAGTAAACTATAAGGAAGAAATGCATCGTACAAGTCTGCCGTCCCCAGACTTTACGTTCCACTACCATAACTCATTAAAAACAATGTAGAAATAGGAACTGTATTGAGCTGTCTGTCAAGGATCAAGAGCATCCACAAACAACACCTCAATGGGAAAGTTTGGGGAGCATGGAGAAGCCAGTAAAGAGTGCAAAACTCCTAAGAACCTACATGAAAAGAAAGGATTGCATAAAAGTGAGTTTACTTCGCTGCTAATTAATGTTCCTTTTGTTTCTTCTGAAGTTACGTGTGTTTGTCTACGTCTTAGGTGTAATGTGACATAATGCATCTTTCGGATATAATGCTGATTACGTGTAAAGTTATCATATCTGAAGTGTTTCTATTTCACAGTTTGCACTTACTATTCAGGAAAATAACTGCGCTTGGTTGGTCAGATGTTGTTTTCCTAGGTGTTCTCTCGATCTATCTTATGGTGTGCTTTTAGTTAATTCTATGTTGAGAAAAACACTTCAAAGATTTTGTGCACCAGAAGCCTTATTACTATTTGCTTGAGATCACATTTATCCTTAGTCAACATATTGTTTGTATTTTGGCATATCTTGGCTTAGAGTACAAGTCTTTTGAGATAATTATGTAAATCACAGAGCCTGATATACATTTCTGTCTATTTAGTGGTCATATATCATTATCTATCCGCTGGTCATAGCCCACCAAAATGTTTTGGAGGTCCACCTTTGACAGATGATGCCTTGGTGGTAGGTTGAGATGTGAGGGGTCAGTAACAGCCAACCTTCATTTTCAGATCTCAGCAATAGAACAATACAAACACTACTTTCACCTACCTCACAGCTGTACAGTGTGCTACATTAACCATGACCAGCACATAGCACCAAATTCAGGTCACCCCAATAATCATATTCCAAATTATGGCAGTCGTATGTGATTTTTTTGTTAAGGCTATTAATAGAAAAGACGAGTTCACTTATACTGTAGCATATGCGCTAACGGCTACATCTTGGTGATGTTACAAGCAGTGATTATCTCATTTTTATATGTGACATTCATTTCTAAAAATATGCTTATGTTCTTTCAATCTACTATTCTAATGTGTTAGATTTCAATGCTTTGAATCCACTCCAATATTTTAGCACTAGGGGACCTTAACTTGCGGTGATAATTGTGTTGTCACTATCCTAGGTCACTTTCAAAACAAGGATTTACCACTGCAATGTTGATTCCACTGGGATAGTGAGTTTGGAGATTTTGAAGGATGGCTGGAGTCCAGCCTTAACTATTTCAAAGGTGCTACTGGCCATCAAAGCCATCATCACAAATCCGGATCCATGTATGCTCCAACATTTACCAGAATCATTTTATGAACCACCTTCTTTATAACTGGGAGTATTTTTAAATTAGTTCCTCTATCTAGTGTCTACACACTTGTTGCTTCATTTCTCCTGGAAAGCCTTACATTATGATGTTTTGTCTGCGCAGACAATCCACTTGTGGAGAGCATTGCACGTTTGTACTTGACTGATAGAATCAAGCATGACGAAATAGCTGCTGAATGGACAATGAGGTTCGCAAGATAGGCAGGCCCTGTCTGCAACTGGACGAGATGACTGACTCTGTAAATGAATAATCTGTTGTGTAGCCTGAGATGTAGAACGTTGGGAAAGGACCAAGACATTGTTTAAATCTGATTTGTGACATAAAGATGTGCTTTTCGCTTGAGCATTATTTTGATGCTAGCTTTTAGGTGCAGAATTGGCTTTTGATGGTTTTATACTTCTCAAAGTTAACCCTAGCAATTTTGATGTGCTGGCCTGATCTGTTCAAAGGAAAAGTAATACATGTTAACATGGAAGTTTCAGTCACCAAAAAACCGTTTTCACATTTCAATTGTGTGTACAGTTGATTAATGTATCCACTAAAACTACATAATGGCCTGCCAGTCAAATCTCTTGCTTGAAACCAAATTTTGCTTTCCTAGGTTGTTGGTTCTGGCTTCAGTCACATACGGATGTTCTTTATTTCTGCCTACTTTTATCATTCCTTGTACAATTACGATTAATGGTGTACTTTCATCCAACATAGTACGAGCAGAATATTAGTTCCTTGCTTACCAATGCTAACTTCAATCTCACTTCATGTAGGAACGGAAGGCTACTAAGACAGGTGCTTGATCTTCTAAATAAACAAATCAGACTAAACCTTTGAAATGGACATTTCACCAGTTCACCTATTCACAGTAGGGACTGCACACCTCAGCATATCAGTCGACCTATAACTCCTCCATCTCACAGAAGGAGCAAACGACTCTTTCTGGTGATCTTCCTCTCAGACCACAAACAATGGCCACCGAGTGTGATGCGAACAAGTCTCGCCGCTTTGATCGTGGCATGTCGAGGCGAACACGAAAGCCCACGAGCCTCGTCGCTTGTTATGAGGATCGGTATATGCCGCCCCTGGCGCGACAGCTACTCCAGGAAGCCAGGCTGAAGAGATTGTTCCAGTGTGAAGATCCAGAGCTGCACGCACCTCAGCAGCGTGAGGATGCAGATCAGCTGATGGAGATTCCACAGGCACCACGGGAGCATGAAGTTTTTGAGAAGAAGGTACCGGAGTTTTATCAAGATGAGCAGGAGAAGAAACCGCTGCAATTTGAAGATGAAGAGCAGGAGAAGAAACCACAGCTGCACCAAGATGAGGAGCAGAACATACCAAAGCAATATCAAGATGAGGAAGAAAAACTGCAGCAATATGAAGATGAAGAGCATGAGAAGAAAACACAGCCACACCAAGATGGAGAGCAGAACATGCCAAAGCAATATCAAGATGAGGAGAAGACAGGACACCAACGCGAAGAAGATGATGCGCCGGAGCAATGCCTGGAGGAGGAGCAACAGGCACCAGAGCAATACCAAGATGAGGAGGAGCAAAACATATCAGAGCAATACCAAGTCCAGGTGCAAAGGACAGAACAGAAGTACCAAGTTGAGCAGGAACCAGAGGAATGCCAGGATCTGGAGCAAAAGACACCAGAGAAACACCAAGATGAGGAAGAGAAGATGGGTAAACAATGCCAAGAAGAAGATAAGAAGACATCAGAACGATATCAAGATGAAGATGAGAAGACATCAGAGAAATATCAAGACGAAGATGAGCAGAAGGCACAGCAGCAGCAGGGATGCCAAGCCACGGAGCAGAAGACCCTGGTGCAACATCTAGAAATGCCATTCACGCCAATGCCTGTCGACAACGTGCCCCGGCTTTCCCTTCTGGAGCTGATAAGAGAGAAGCAGCTTGGCACCGGAGAAGGAAAAGGCACCAGTAACTTCAGCTACTCGGAGAATGCCTTTGCTAATCGCAGAGCCCCGGTAGCAGGAGCCGGCGGCCCAACATTGGCTATGGTGATAAGGCGGCATGATGGAGGGAAGAAGCCGACGGGAATTATTCGCCGGTGCGTGAAGGCCTTGAACCAGATGATCAAGACCAAACATGGGTCCAAGAAGAACACACCTTTCAAGGAGGTATGAACACAGGTCCACAGTTTCTTACTAGATTCTTGATCTCGGAATAATGCACTATATTGCAAGACTAAATTTTGGGCATGATGCAAAGATGCGCAAACTCTGCCATGGAGACCCACAGCACACTCTGCCGTCTACCTAGAACACATATCCTATCTGAGATGTCGTTTTATGGCATTTGATCTGTTATATATTTACCCACATGATGTACCGGATGCAACATCGGCGAGCCTGTGTAGATCAAGCTCTGGATGTTTCTTGCAAAATTTTATTGTATAGAAGTATAGACGCGAAGAAAATTGCTCAGTTCCACCGACAGTTTCTCCCAGATCGGCAGGGTGTGTTGGTGCACACTCCCTTTCTTGCTTTTGAGAGTCACGTCTTTTGATTTTGGTGAATGATGAATGTTAGTGGAGGAAAAGGTGAGGAAAAAGAGGGAAATCTGTGAGGCGTTGATTTGATTATGCAATTTTTTTTTAGATAACGGGTGCGGATCCCGGCCTCTGCATCAAAGAGATGCACACAACCTTCCGCAATTATTAAACCAGGTTTAAGTAGCGTTTACAATTCAAGGGTCGCACAAGGTGGCTACAAAAATCAGCCACTCAAAAAGAAGCACACTAAGCATCAAGCCTTCTAGGATGAAGCCAACCACAGCGGCTGAAGATAGCCCGCATGATCGTCATCATACGGGTGCATCCAGCGTCCATGAGCCCATGCTGGTCCACAGGAAGTAGGAAGGATCACATATGGATCCAATACAACGCCTTGTGGATAACCTGCAAATAATGGTAGATGATGTTGTTAAAGACAATATCATTTCGGCAGTTCCAAATAGCCCACAGTATGGCCGCAACACCAATCCTAATGCGAGCTTTTGTAACTTTGTCTATCCCGTTCAACCAGCTACCAAACATATTTGATATACTAGTTGGAGGGTAAATATTGAAAGTAAAATGCACCAGTCTCCAAATATCTCTAGCAAAGTTACATTTGATAAATAGGTGCTCAGCAGACTCATCCGCATCACAGAAAACACATTTCTTACACCCCTATCCATTGTCTTTTAGCCAAATTGTCCTTAGTTAAAAGTTCCTTTCTATTGAGGAACCAAAGAAATATTTTAATTTTTAAGGGATCTTCAATTTCCATAAATATTTTCTCAAATATCTAGTATGCCCATTTAATATTTCCATTTGATTATGCAATATGTGTGTACATCACATAGCTCTGCTCTTTTTGTGATCTATCACAAGCTTTGATATTGTCAACCATTACCGGAGCAGGTGTTCCTTTCGAAAGAGCAGGGTTGTTACCACACCGACAGAAATGTAGGGCCAAAATGCACAGGATCTAGACAATCTGTCGGTTTGGTAGCCTTAAGACAAAATGGCTCTTAAGAGAATTGAAGAAACAATGACGCGTCTCTTTAAATATGAAATTGTGGGGAGGAATGACGAGCAGCCTATTGACGAAAAATATATTAGACAGCTGAAAGTCACCCTCGTCAAACGATAGGGTTGTTTTTAGTAGAAGCTTTCATTACCCTCGACCTCTACATCGATAGATTTATATATCCCCAGTTTATAACAATCTCTAGCTCAAACGAAAAAAGCGACCAATCAAAAAGTGTGACTGGCCACGCATATCAACTGAAGCCAAATAAAATAGTGTGAAGACCACATATAAATAACAAAGTTTTATAAAAAAATAAACTTCAGAGTGGTTTCATACGAATTAACATGAAACTTGTAAAATATAAACTTAGACAATTGTTGGCGAGTTGTAGCCTTTGAAGCGTATTCTAGTTCTTGAGAGTGAGTTTACAAACGTGGCAACTTCCCATGCGTCTACCTTGGCCTGCCGCTGTACCACTCCAGATTGAAGGCCATTCACTTCCAACCACCACTTGATAAGTTGGGTGTTAGGCTTGCAGGATGGTGGGGCAAACACTTCACCAGGGCGGGTAGGGTTCTCCTTTGCCGATCGGTCCTCACCGCCATGGTCATCTACCACCTCGCGGTTCTAAAATTGCCCAAGTGGATCATCCGCAAGACTGAGAAAATCAAAAGGAGCTTCTTATGGATGTGCCCCGGAGCCATCCCGGGCACTCGGCCGCATCCGCTCGTATATTCGAGCATGGTATGTAGACCGAAAAAGCTAGGTGGTCTCGGAGTGTTTGACATTGAGAAATTCGAAAGGGCATCGCGCCTAAGATGGCCATGGTACGCTTGATGGACCAACCAAGACCATGGCATGGTATGGCGCTCCCCTGTGACAAGACCCGACATGGCTCTTTTCCGCGCATCGACTGACATATCCGAGGGTGATGGCGCAAAATGCATGTTCTGGCATGATAGGTGGGCTTCCTGGTGGCGCCTTCAAGCTTAGCTTCCCAGAGCTCTTCTCCATCGCCACGAGGAAGGCCAGGGCTGTCTAGAAGGAGCTGCAGGATAGGAACTGGATGCATGCCCTGTTCAAAATCGCGACGTCACGTCAGCTAGGGATCAGTTCGTTTCCCTCTAGACGCTCCGCTGCCGCATGATCTTGCAACCCCGGCCAGACGCAATCACCTGGCGGTGGATGGCGTCGGGAGTCTACTATGCGGCCTCGGTATACCAATGTCAATTTGTCGGTACTTATCCTCCCTTACGCGCCGCCAAGATCTGGAAGGCAGTCGTGGAACCAAAGTGTCGCTAATTTGCATGGCTTGCGCTTCACGGAAAGTCCTCACGGTGGACAACTCGGTGATCCGAGGTTTGCCCCATGATCCGATTTGCAAGCTTTGTAGGATCCACCCCAAGATGGTGCAACACCTCCTCCTCGATTTTAGTTTCCCGGTGGCGGATCGAGAGATCTTCGCTTGGAATGCCTCTGTGATAACCCGAATTTTTCTAGTTATTGTTTAATTTGGTAAAATTATATTTAGCTCCTTTTTATTTTGTTTTGCTAAGCTATAATATTTTTGATTGAGTGCATGCAACTTTAGCTAATTGATCGAGCTGGTTAGTACGTGCATGTGCTGGTGCACTGAACCATGCATGCATGCATACGTGAGATAATTAAATGGAGAGAGAAGCAGCTCAGGCATGCACTGCAAGCTAGCTATGCTGTTTGCGTACCGCTTGGTTAGCTTAGCTAAGATTGAGATCAGTCTTTCATCAGCTTGTATTGCTAGCGGATAGGGTTGTACTGCTTGTACTGCACACTAGATATTTTGCTTGCACGGCGGCAAAGCTTAGCTGAGAAGATCAAGCAGAGGTACGTGTTGAGCTCTGGTTATAGGAGGTAGTACGTGTCACTAGGGGATAGATGCGTACCCCATGCAGGTAACAGCAGGGGAGGAAATATCTAGCCCGCACTTATCCATTGCATTCTTATCCTTTGGCTAGTATAAATAGAGGACCAGGTGCTGCCATCGGGGCGCATCGGGCAGAGTTTAGACAGACAAATAGAATCAGGAGTGGGTTGTGGTCTTGCACAAGCGCTGCTGTGTCCTCGTGTGAGGAGCGACGAAAGTATAGGCTAGCTAGTATTTAGTATTGCGGAAGTGTTGATCAGGCAAGTGGATGCTTTGCTAATCCTCTTGATTCTTGCAAGTGGATATTTTGCTAATCTCTTGTATCATGCTTTGCTGATCTCTTGATTCCTGCTAGTAGTAGTGTTACTACTTCTAGTTCTATCATGTTGATGTTGCTTTATCCTAGTGGTGCTTGTATAGCTACCAGCACCATACTCCGGCTGATCTCTTTGTTGATTATGAGATGATATTGTTGATATTATCTCTTCCTTGCTCATGGTGCCATTAGATGGATGGCATCTCCTGATGTTCGTTGTTAGGCATGATGTCACTCGAGATAAATGTGCGATGACAAGAGAGAGGTCATCATGATTAAGTTTGACTCACGCGGAGACGTGAGAGTTGATATCTCGGCTTCATATGTCTAACCTCCTTATTGTCCACTGATAAAATCCCCTTTCCGTATTGGTGTCACGACTGCAACCATATTGTACCGGTCACAGTTCAGGTATGGGACTGTCTGAGTTCTCCAATGGAGCGACACTTGGTCCGAACAGGGTATCGGCGATGGATTCCTTGGGAACGGCCCATACTAGTAAGTCAAGTCGTCGTGTCCCGGCGGGCTAAAGAGCTCTGCTCGTTCTGGAGCCTGCGTGGTTCTGGGCGAGGCTGTCGATGTCGGAGTACCCCTCTTAAGTGTAAAAGTGTGAATATTCACCCCTGTGAGTCCCGGGTAGGGAACCTTGCTGGTCACATGTGATTACCAATACATATCCGTTCCCTTGATAATTCACTCATTCCTCTAAATCCAGCTTTGTTGATATTTTATCGCTTCCGTTGATATCTTATTTAATCCCTTTTAATACAGTAAGGCTGTTATTACTGTATTTTATTCTCTGATATTTTGTTGCCTAGTATTGTATCTGCTTGCTGAGTATGACTTTGTTATACTCACCCTTGCTTCTTCGTGTTTTTATATGATCAGAGTTCGCAGCGGAAGCCGTCGTATCCGAGGAGTAGGCTGGACCAGTTGGGTGGGACGCGACTAGAGAATCTTTTATTCTTGGAAATGTAATTAAACATGTAAATATGATTAGATGAGCTGTTGAGATCCACTGTGCTGGTTTATGCCTGCTTTTCTAGCCGTTCGCGTGTATAGGCTTCGGGTCTATAGACGTGCGGCGGCTGTCATTCTCCCGGGTGGGTCTCGGGGCGTGACAGCCTCCATTGGCGCTGCACCTCCCACCCTAGGTCACTCCATCGACACCTAGTAGGACGGTTTGCTAGCTTGAATCCCAAATGCAAAGAGACGCGAAGCTAATAGCGCGTTTATCTACGCCATGTGAGGATGTTGGAAGGAGAGAAATCCAAGGGTTTTTCGCAACGTCGCTATTCAGTCCAACATGGTGGCGTACGTAGTATCATGCTCCCTCCGTATCAAAATATAAAACTTTCTAGCTATTCTACACACACATGCATCTAGATATGTTTTAGTGCAAGATTCACATGTCTAGATACATGTGTGTGGAATAACTAGAAAGTCTTATATTTTGATACGGAGGGAGTAGCATGGAAGGAGCTCGAGCAGCAGGCCCATGCTCACACAACTGATCCATGAGACCCTTTTTTTGTGCATTAGTTGATTCCTAGTAATGTAATATTATTTTCTCTTCTTTTGCCTTGGCTAGAGAATCTCTACAAAAGCCTCTCATCTATCTAAACCACGGGCGGCAGGATTGACTGCGTTTAACCTCAAAAAAATAATGAAAGAACTAGACTTTTAACAAGTTTCACAAGACCGCACTACTTTTGTATTATTAAGAAAATTGCATATTCCAATAATTGGCAGCGGTGGCCCGTACTTCAACTGCACATCAGGAAAAATAGGATTTTGATATTCTGAAACTGTGGAAAATAAATATCATCATTGGCATATAAAAATGGTTATAGAAATGGGTAGAAATTTGTCCTTGAAATTTTGGTAAGAATATATGACCGTTTGCAAGCTCTACAAAAATCACAACATTAACTGTGCACTAGTGTACTGTACATGTCAAGAAAATTGCGTCCCCCTTTTTTTGACAGAAAATTGCGTCCCCCTTTTGATTTTGAGTGAATTCCACTCTTTAACTCTAGTTATGCATTTGTGACATTAATTACCCCCATATAATTAAAAATCATCTAGATTACCTATTTAAAAAAAAAACTATAGATCCTCTCTGATACATATCCGTTGGGTAAGGTGTGAGGTGGCGAGTGAGGCTTGAAAATACCAGATCAACGACGAGAAATTGAACATATGTCAAGTGAAGGCTAGACATATTCGTCGATGACGATGTCCGATATTTACATATGTTGTCGCGCCACATAAATCTAGCATGCTATAACAAAAAATGCCGAATGACAAAATGGAATAAAACCACATTCTAAATTGCATAAATGGTATATTTCAAATTTGGTTAAGTATCAAGAATATACAACTATGGGATAAAAAGTGGAAATCACTTTATGATTTTTGCACAAGTCATAAATGGACATATTTTATGCCGTGTCTAACCGGCAACTAAAAACTAAATGGTCATAAATGGTATTTTTTGCACTATGGGACGGGTTTAGAGTTATAAGCTAGGGCTTAGATTCAGTGATTGACTTTTTTGTTTATAAGGGGCATTTTATCAGTTAATAAGAGTTTAATCATTACACTCAACTCGGCTTCTGTATAATTAGGATGCACACAGCCGCAACCGCACAGCCTCACACCAGTAAAATAAAACGTACACAGGCGAGAACTAGTCATGTACTAAGATCTAAAAAATCAAGTTGTTCCGGTTAACCGTGATCGATGACCCCTTGGCTTAAGCACACGTCCACGTACGCTTATTCTTCAACGGTAATCATCATCATTTCTTCGCGGATAGAGTTAATAGCATAGAACCACCACATTTCACGTGAAATTTCGAAAAACCACCACTTTATGTTTGGATCACAAATACCCACCGCTATTAAGGAAATTTGTTACAATGTGCGCTAATAGTCGATTGAACACGAATTGACACGGTTTCTGACTGGTGGGACCCACCTGTAAGTGATGAGGTGGCACTGTTGACTCTTCAACCCAATACAAAAATCAGAAAAAAATGACCTCGTGCGTCCGGCGGTGGGTTGCTCGCCGGACCGTCGTGCTCGGATTGCTCGCCGGACCGTAGTGCTCGGATTGCTCGCCGCTAGCTGCGCGGTCTCCCAGCACCGCGGCCGCACACGCCCACCCGCGCCGGCCGGCCGGCCCCCGTCCGCACTGCCCCTGCTGCGCTAGCCGCTAGCTGAGCTCGTTGCGACTGTTTTGGATCGATCGATCAATGAATACTAGTTGAGCTAGCTGCTGCTTGCTGTAGATCGATCCATCGATCAATCAATTAGTGCAGTTGAGCTAGCTGCTGCTCATGCTCCCTCCGCCCGCATCGTCCTGCGCCTCTCCGCATCCCGCATCCCGCTCCCTCCGCCGCGTCGGTCAGCCGCCACGCAGGCCCGCCCCCCCGCGCGTCCCCTCTGCGCCTCCTGCCCAGAGTCTCCCGGAGACGAGCGAGTTCTAGGCTCCCTCAACGCGCCACCACAGGCCACCGCAGCTGCTCCTGATTCCCCAAAGACCCGGCCAGATTTCTCCACCGTGGCCGATTCGAGATTCGTCGTCACCGGCGCAGCGCCCAGATCCCCCACCACGGCTTCCCAAAGCTGGCTTCGGATCCCATGGGCTGCGGTGCCGCGAGGTAGTGGGGCGGCGCCGAAATTCGTGGTCACCGCCGCCGCGCCGTGCCAGATGCGCACCGCCACCGCGCCGTGCCAGATGCGCGCTGCTCTGCCCGCCGGAGTTGGGGAAGTCCGGAGGAGGTCGAGATGGTCGGGATCGACCGCGGCGGCCACCCGCCGGAGTCGGCAAAGACGGCGGCGTTGCGGACGGGGATTTTTTTATATTTTTTTGAGATATGTAATTTTTTTATTGTCTGACATGTGGACCCATGGTGCCACCTCAGAAAAAAGTCAACATGTTCTGCCACGTAAGCCCTGACTGGTGGGTCCCACCTGCCAGAAATCGTGTCAATTTGTGTTCAATTTGTTTTTAGCACACATTGCAACAAATTTCGTGAATACCGGCGGATATCTGCGATCAAAACACAAAGTAGTGGTTTTTCGAAATTTCACGTGAAATGTGGTGGTTCTATGCTAATTACTCTCGCGGATACATTGAAAAATCTTCTTGGATATAAGCACATATCATCATGTCTTCAAGGCTGCAACTCGCGCGCCAAATGGCGAGCGTGTCGTCCAATCACGTGCCCCGGCCCTGATTTTCTCCAGGTCGTCCCCGGGATGGCCTCCACGTCAGCAAGGCCCCGGAACGGCGGAGCCAGGGATTCGGATTCTCCCTGCCGCGTGGCACGACACGGCCGCGCTCGCTATCTCCTCCGGGATAAGCCAGGGCCACCCAGCGGCGCGCGCCTAGATCACCATAAACTACCGCGCACACCACACGCTCAATTCCACTCGCACGCGCACGCCTTCCCCTCTAGCGAGCGTCCTGGTAACGATGGCGTTGGTCTCCTCCTCCGCTGCCACCGTCGCGGCGCTCCCCAGCAATGGGCTGGCCGGCGCCCGGACCTCCTTCCTCGGCGCCGGCAGGGCGGCGTCGCGTGCGTCCTTCACCGTGCGGGCCGCCGCGCCCGAGAGGCCCATCTGGTTCCCCGGGAGCACCCCTCCCCCGTGGCTCGACGGCAGGTTGGTGCTTCTGCTTGGACACATTGCGCGCATCCCCCACAGTACGTATTGCAACGATCAACTCTGACAGTGTGTGCATCCCGTTTGTTCTCGATGCAGCCTTCCCGGAGACTTCGGCTTTGACCCATGGGGTCTTGGTAAGTCCTGATCAGTCTCTCATCCCTGCCGGCCGGCGATTCTTCTTCGTTGTTGGTGACATCGATCGACGTGAGAACACTTTGATCGAGTTCTGTTACGAATTCTGCTGCAGGATCCGACCCGGAGAGCTTGCGGTGGAACGTGCAGGCGGAGCTGGTGCACTGCCGGTGGGCGATGCTGGGAGCGGCGGGCATCTTCATCCCGGAGCTCCTGACCAAGATCGGCATCCTCAACACACCGTCGTGGTACACCGCCGGCGAGCAGGAGTACTTCACCGACACCACCACGCTCTTCGTCGTGGAGCTCATCCTCATCGGCTGGGCCGAGGGCCGCCGGTGGGCAGACATCATCAAGCCCGGCTCCGTCAACACCGACCCCATCTTCCCCAGCAACAAGCTCACCGGCACCGACGTCGGGTACGCACACGCGCGCGCGTGAAGCAAAACTTGTTATAGTACTATGTCATCTCCTTGTGCTATTCAGCTGATGTATTATTTGTTGGAAATGTAAGGTACCCCGGTGGTCTGTGGTTTGACCCACTCGGCTACGGCACGGGCTCGGCAGAGAAGCTCAAGGAGCTGCGCACCAAGGAGATTAAGAACGGCCGCCTCGCCATGCTGGCCGTCATGGGCGCGTGGTTTCAGGCCGAGTACACCGGCACCGGCCCCATCGACAACCTCTTCGCTCACCTCGCCGACCCCGGCCACGCCACCATCTTCCGGGTACGTACACACAAGCATGTCCAGTGTGCAAGTTCATCCATGTTACTCCCTCCATACCTAAATACAAGACGTTTTGCAAGCTGAAATTGAGCTGCCAAAACGTCTTACATTTAGTCACAGAGGTAGTATAACATTTGCATGATTTGGCTAACTGATATATGTGTGACTCCTTTTGGTGTTTCGTTTCAGGCCTTCGCCCCCAAGTGAGGAACACTTTGGTGTTGGCAACTAATCCGAGGAGTGTGCTAGCTGCCACGGGGAAGAAGATCGCTGGTGCAACTTGCTTTTTCATTGGGATTAGATTGTGAGGATGGTATGTACTCCCTCCGTCCAATAATAACTGTCTTAGATTTGTTAAAAATTGAATGTATATAGACATGAAACATGTATAGGTACATTCACTTTTGTATAAATTTGACACACTTATTTTGGGACGGAGGAGTAATTGTGGAGCAATGCATGCTTGTTGGATGTGTACTTGTACTATGGTGTAACCCATTGTAAAGAATGAATACTCTTTTGGAACTTATGTTGGCATCACCGAATCAGATTATCTCGCAATGGACATATAACATGATCTTATAAGAATTGTTTGAGAACAGAAATGATAAAATAAAATCCGGGTAGAACTTGGCCATCAACCCCACAGTCACCCCCCCCCCCCTTCCCGAGCCGCCGCCACCTCTCACGACCTAATAAGATTATCTCGATTTCGCAATGTCATGAACGTGATCTGATAAGAATAGTTTGAGAGCAGAAACGCTAAAAAACAAATCACACCTTATATGATACCATGAATACCACCTCCCAAAAATTTAAATTTGCAAGTTTCAAAAAAAATGCAAAACAAATTTGTGGGTGTTCACAAGTTGTATGTTTACAACTTTTAGAATTTGTGAAACCAAATTTGAAATACAGGCCGAGAAATAAAAAAACACAAATGCATCATGAATAGTGTCACAAAAAGACGAAAACCCGAAATGATACTATTCACATAGGAATTTGACTTTTTCGTTTCTCCGTGTGTATTTTGAATTTGGTTATGAAAAAATTAGAGAATGTAAACACACATCTTGTGAACAACCACAATTTTTTCAGAAATTCTTGGCACTTATAGTTTTGACTTTTTAAGAGTGGATCATGGTATCATTTGAGATATTGATATCACTAGATACATTCCCAACATTGAAGATCTTAGATGCAACCTTTAGTGTTATCATTGTTCTTTGTTATATGTGTATCTTTATGTTTATTTGATCTAATGTAATTTGTAGTTAAGTGGTAAACTTGGATTGTTCGCATAAATAGTAATAAAAAGGTATATTTTAGAAAGAAAAAAAGAGAGCAATGTGGGCATTCTGGTTTGCGACCAATCTACCTCACTTGTCCATGATTAAATAGTTCCTCTATGTTTGGAACGTTATTTGTGATTTTGGCACCTCCCACAAGCACCGAAGAGCATGCAAGATCATAAATAAAACATAACATGGATAACTGAACAAAGATGATCATAATTCCACAATTTATCAGATCCCAGCAAACACAACATGTAGCATTACATAAAGATGATCTTGATCATGTAGGCAGCTCACAATATCTAAACATAAAGGCACAAAGTGAAGAGATTACCAACTAGCTACAGCCATGGACCCGTAGTCCAAGGATGAACTAATTATGCATCACTCCAGAGGCAGGCATGGTGATGTAGAAGCCCTCTGATGATGATCTACCTCCGGAAGAGTGTCGTGAAGATTTCTAGAACCCTCCTGAACAAGGGTTGGCGACGGTGGCGGCCTCGGATCTTTTCGTGGAATTGTGTTCGGGTCTTTAGGGTTTTTGGGACGAAGGCAATATATAGGCGAAAGGGGGGCGTGAGGCGGTGCACAGGGGGCCCAGATGCCCCCCCCCCCCCCCCGGCGCGACCCAACCACCTGGAGCGCCGGGTGGCGTCTGGCCGCCCTGGTGCTCCTCTTCGGTCGCTCTTCGGACTTTGTGTTCGTGTCTTTGTAAAACTAGGCTCTGCCAATTTTCGTCCAATTCCGAGAATATTTCCTTAAGAGTTTTTTTGGAACAAAAAGACAGCAGAAAACAGGAACTGACACTATGGCGTCTTGTTAATAGGTTAGTCCCAGAAAGTGCATAAAAATGCAATATAAATGTAAATAAAATATGTGACCTTGGCATAAAACAAGCATGGAACATCAAAAATTATAGATACGTTTTAGACATATCACGAAGCTAGAATTTTTTCGAAGATGGGGCACACTGATGACGTGAAAACACACGTTCGTTGGGAGACCCCAAGAGAAAGGTATGATGTAGTGCAGCAGCAATTTTCCCTCAGTATGAAACCAAGGTTGTCGAATCAAGGAGGAATCAGAAGTGCTCTGAAGGTTATCAGCGGCGCCGTTACCCGATCACTGACGTGAAACCTGCACACAACACAATCAAACTACTTTGCCCCAACGAAACAGAAAGGTTGTCAATCTCCCCGGCTTGCTGAAAACAAAGGATTAAGTGTATGGTGTGGAAATAGTATTAATTGCAGAAAGTAAAAGAGAACAGATGTTTTGTAACACCCCGGCCACCCCCGGGCCGGGCCTGTCACCCCTGGCAGCTCTCTAGGATCTCCAGACTGGCCCCACAGATCAACACTAGTATTTTATGCGCACTTTGTCCTCACTCGTGCGCACCCGGGAATCAGTTCCCGGTCGGTCACCCATCCTTGGAGTGCTCCGGGCCAAGCACGCTTAACCTCGGAGTTCCTTCCAGATGAGCTTCCGGAAAAGAAGTTGCAACTTGTTGATATGAGTATTCTATCAATCCTATTAAGCCCTGAGCCAGGATCTCACATCCTTCCCTCTTAGAAGACCGACGCCCTCGTCGGTCAACCTCCAGTCCAGGAACTTCCCCCCTTGGTACACGTCTGTGCGCCCAGTGCCGGCACATGCTCCACATGTCCGCGCCCCTGACCCGCACACGCCCGTGTTGCCGCGAGGGTCGGCTCTGATACCAAATTGTAACACCCCGGCCACCCCCGGGCCGGGCCTGTCACCCCTGGCAGCTCTCTAGGATCTCCAGACTGGCCCCACAGATCAACACTAGTATTTTCTGCGCACTTTGTCCTCACTCGTGCGCACCCGGGAATCAGTTCCCGGTCGGTCACCCATCCTTGGAGTGCTCCGGGCCAAGCAGGCTTAACCTCGGAGTTCCTTCCAGATGAGCTTCCGGAAAAGAAGTTGCAACTTGTTGATATGAGTATTCTATCAATCCTATTAAGCCCTGAGCCAGGATCTCACATGTTTGCAGTTGGTGGTTTTACCAATGTAAAAGAATGGACCGGGGTCCACAGTTCACTAGTGGTGTCTCTCCATAAAAGATAACTAACATGCTGGGTAAACAAATTACAGCTGGGCAATTGACAAATAATGAACGCATGACAGTGCATTTATATGACAAGATGATTACTATGATATTTAATCGGGCATTACATCAAGATACATAGACCGTTATCCAACAGCATCTATGACTAATAATCCACCGCCAGGTTAACATCCGTGTCCCCCGTTGGTATTAAGTTGCAAGCAACAGATAATTGCATTAAGCAAAGTGTGTAATGTAAACAACACAAATGACCGTAGACATAGCATTGTTGTTTTATCCCTAGTGGCAACAGCACATCCACAACCTTAGATGTTTCTGTCACTCACCCAGATTACTGGAGGCATGAACCCACTATCGAGCATAAATACTCCCTCTTGGAGTTAAAAGCATCTACTTGGCCAAAGCATCTACTAATAACGGAGAGCATGCAAGATCATAAACAACATATAAAGATAGA
This sequence comes from Poa pratensis, assembly GCA_947311845.1. NCBI lineage: Eukaryota > Viridiplantae > Streptophyta > Magnoliopsida > Poales > Poaceae > Poa > Poa pratensis. Next base: position 13,808,314 of record CAMZMU010000091.1, read on the forward strand.
TTGATAATCAACTTGATCATAGTATCAATATTCATCGGATCCCAGCAAACACAACATGTAGCATTACAATAAGATGATCTTGATCATGATAGGCAGCTCACAAGATCTAAACATGATAGCACAAAGTGGAGAGACAACCATCTAGCTACTGCTATGGACCCGTAGTCCAAGGATGAACTACTCACGCATCACTCCGGAGGCAGGCATGGCGATGTAGAGCCCTCCGGTGATGATCTCTCCTCCGGCAGAGTGTCGGGAAGAGCTTCAGAACCCTCCCGAGCTAGGGTTGACGACGGCGGTGGCTCTGGAACTTTTCGTGGAATAATGCTCGGATATTTAGGGTTTTCGGGGCAGGAGGAATAAATAGGCGAAGGGGCGGCGTCGGAGGGCAACCGAGGGGCCCACACCACCCCTCGGCGCGCCTGGCATGGGGGCCGCGCCCTAGGGTGGTGTGGCCGCCCTCTGGCGCCTCTCCGTCTCCCCTTTGGACTCCGTAGACGTGTCGGTGAAATAGGGACCTCCGTTGATTTTCGTCTAATTCCGAGAATATTCGCCGACTAGCTTTTTGAAACGGAAAACAGCAGAAAACAGGAACTGACACTGTGGCATCTTGTTAATAGGTTAGTCCAAGAAAATGTGTAAAAATGTTGTGAAGTGTATATAAAACATGTAACAATAGGCATAATATCAACATGGAACATCAAAAATTATAGATACGTTTGAGACGTATCAGCATTCCCAAGCTTAGTTCCTACTCGTCCTCAAGTAGGTAAACGATGAAACAATATAATTTTTGAGGTGACATGCTACCACACAATCTTGATCAAATAATAGTGTAAAGTACATGTGAATGAATGAAGTGATCCAAGTCAATGGTCTATAGTTTGCTACTAAATAAGTAATGAGTAAACAACTGAATCATATGAGCATGAATAGTACTTTGGAGACATTGGATCCATAAGTTTTGCATAAGAGTTAACTCACAAAACAATAATTTCAAAGTAAAAGGTATTTGACCAACACAAAGAAAGATTTTGGTTTCAGCATTCGCTTCAACCTCAACATATTTATCTCATGGATATTGTCAATACAAAGCAATATAATCAGTCAAATACGCTAGCATATAGCAATTGTTGTACCAAAGTTGACACTAGTGTTTGCTTGTGGAGATAGAAAGAAGTAGGAAAACTGACTCAACATAAAAGTAAAAGAAAGGCCCTTCGTAGAGGGAAGCAGGGATTAAATCATGTACTAGAGCTTTTTAGTTTTTGAAATCATATAGAGAGTAAAAATAATATTTTGAGAGGTGTATGTTAATTGTCAACGAATCAGTAGTAGACAGTACGATATAACCCTTGCCAACTAGACTTTTTAAAAGCGGCTTCCATGAAGGACGTAATTTCTACCAGCAAGGCAGATCATCCCTCTTTCTCTTTTGTTTACACATGCAGATGTTTCACTGAAAGCTCAGTTGACAAAATGTGTAGAGATTAAGCGGTTAAAGTTGTAATTAATTGGGACTGGGCACCCCGTTGCCATCTCTTTTTGCAAAATTAATAGATAAGCGGATGTATATGCCGCTAGTCTGGAGGTAAAGCCTGATTGACAAGTGAAATAAAGACATCTACCACGTCCTCATGAGCTTGGTAAACAATGACACAAAAAGGAGTAATAACAATTTTTAATAGTTTAAAGGTAGCACATGAAAAATTTACTTGGAGTGGCAGGAAAATACCACATATAGGTAGGTATGGTGGACACAGATGACATGGATTTTGGCTCAAGGATTTGGATGCACAAGCAGCATTCCCGCTTAGTACAGAGTTTAGGCTAGCAAGGTTATTTAAGCAAACACAGACTATCAACCGGTACACCAAAAACTTATATGACAACATATCAGAAACATTATAAGACTCCACACTGTCTTTCTTGTTAACCAAACCCTTTTACTAGAAAATATCTAGACCTTGGAATTACCACTTATACAAACCAAATTTCAACAAGCTTTACGGCAGTTCTCCACTAATGGCTTTGCTTACATGATACAAAAGTTTAAACATGACCTACTTAGTAACCCAAAACAATTGACAAGTATCAAATTATCCAAGATAGTGATCTACAAGAGTATGTAAGCGTTTTCCATTATGCCATTACCACATGCAACATTTTCTATTCCAACCAAACACCAATCAACTTATTTAAACAACTCTCCAAACAAATATAAGTGAAGCAAGAGAGTACTTTTTTAATAGAACTAATAGCTCTGAACAAGAGATACATGGAAACAAGAGCTAAAAGCTTAACAGCGCTAGATGTGAATACTCAACAAGTATAAGTGAAGAATAGGAGTATTCTAATGAAAAAGCAGAGCGTGTCTCTCTCCCAAACAAGAATGCTAGGATCCAACAAGTTGTGATCAGAAAATAAAACATAAACAAACTAAAAATAAAAGCACACAGACGCTCCAAGAACAGCACATATGATGTGAAGAAATTAAAATATAGTCTCACTAGAGATGACCTGATACTTTGTCGATGAAGAAGGGGATGCCTTGGACATCCCCAAGCTTTGACGCTTGAGTCTTCTTGAAATATGCTGGGGAGATCCATGGGAGCCTCCCCAAGCTTAAGCTCTTCACTCTTCTTGATCTTATTATATCACCCTTCTCTCTTGACACTTGTAAACTTCCTTCACCCCAAACTCAACATAATCCTCATTAGAGGGTTAGTGCATCAAATAAAAAATTCACATGTTCTGTAAAGACGCAAACATGACCATCATTTTAAACATTAGCTACTGTTACTAGCCTTATGTGAAGCTCTTCCACCCTTAAAGAATTCCACATAACACTTGTAATAGATAGAATGCAAAACAAAAGACAGAATCTGTCCAAATCAGAACAGTCCGTAAAGACGAATTTTTCTGGGGCACTTACGGTACTCAGATCGAAAAACGTTGAACTAACGAAAGATACGTACATATATCAGGAATATGTAAAAAACTTTGCAGATTTAAATCACGCTTCTATAATTTTAGGAATTTTGTACAGTGAACAGCAGAAATCTATTCCTGCGCAGTAACCCTAATTTAGCATCATCTAATCATTAGAGATTTTTCTTGGCACAACAATACGATAAAGTAAAGATACAAAGGAGTTGCTACAGAAGTAAACTAACTCCTTGACTCAAAAAAAAAAAATTGCAGAAAAATAAAATGGGTTGCCTCCCATAAGCGCTTCTCTTTAACGCCTTTTAGCTAGGCACAAAGATTGCATCAAGTATTACCAAGTGTAGAAACATCAAAAGAGAGGTCAGAAGTTTTCTCAACAATGCATTGTATCTTATCTATATAAGTTTCAGAATTTCCTCTCTCAATATTCTTAGGCACACTATTCTCATCAAAGTGGTTTTCAGGGACAATCCAATCAAAATTCTTTTTTAATGCCTCATGCATCCCTATGAGTTTAAAAGGTATCGGTATTTTAACTTCCCCTTCATAATTGGCTCCCTTAGTGTATTTAAGCCTATCATTTCCCAGTTTTTCAAGTGTACTAATAACATCAATACAATAGCCAAACATCTTATACCGATCAAAAACTTTTCAAGCTTCCCTAGCAACATCACCAAACTCTTTAAGCAAGGTTTCTAAAACAAAATCTTTCTTTTCACCATCCTCCATATCATGGAGTTTAAGAAACATTTGCTGCATTATAGGATTAAGGTTAACAAATCTAGCTTCCAACATGTGAACTAAAGAAGCTGCAGTAATTTCATAATTCGGAGCAAGTTCTACCAAAGATCTATCCTCAAAATCTTTAACCTTACTAACATGACTAAAGAATTCTTCAATGTTATTTCTCCCAATGATAGAACCGCTACCTACTGATATGTTTTTTTAAAGTAAACTTAGGAAGAAGCATGATGAAATAATAGAAAAGAAAACTGAAAATAATAACTCGAAAATAAACTAGATGCAGGGAACTAATTTTTTTGTATTTTTGATATTTAAAAGCAAACAAGATAAAATAAAATAAACTAAGCAAGACAAAAACAAAGTAATGAGATTGGAAACGTGAGACTCCCCTTGCAGAAGCTCCTCTAACTCCCCGGCAACGGCGCCAGAAAATGTGCTTGATGACGTGAAAACACACGTTCATTGGGAGACCCCAAGAGGAAGGTATGATGTAGTGCAGCAGCAATTTTCCCTCAGTATGAAACCAAGGTTGTCGAATCAAGGAGGAATCAGAAGTGCTCTGAAGGTTGTCAGCGGCGCCATTACCCGATCACTGACATGGAACCTGCACACAACACAATCAAACTTCTTTGCCCCAACGAAACAGGAAGGTTGTCAATCTCCCCGGCTTGCTGAAAACAAAGGATTAAACATATGGTGTGGAAAATAGTATTAATTGCAGAAAGTAAAAGAGAACAGATGTTTGGAGTTGGTGATTTTATCAGTGTAAAAGAATGGACCGGGGCCCATAGTTCACTAGTGGTGTCTCTCCATAAAAGATAACTAACATGCTGGGTAAACAAATTACAGCTGGGCAGTTGACAAATAATGAACGCATGACAATGCATTTATATGACAAGATGATTACTATGATATTTAATCGGGCATTACATCAAGATACATAGACCGTTATCCAACAGCATCTATGACTAATAATCCACCGCCAGGTTAACATCCGTGTCCCCCGTTGATATTAAGTTGCAAGCAACAGATAATTGCATTAAGCAAAGTGTGTAATGTAAACAACACAAATGACCGTAGACATAGCATTGTTGTTTTATCCCTAGTGGCAACAGCACATCCACAACCTTAGATGTTTCTGTCACTCACCCAGATTACTGGAGGCATGAACCCACTATCGAGCATAAATACTCCCTCTTGGAGTTAAAAGCATCTACTTGGCCAAAGCATCTACTAATAACGGAGAGCATGCAAGATCATAAACAACATATAAAGATAGATTGATAATCAACTTGATCATAGTATCAATATTCATCGGATCCCAGTAAACACAACATGTAGCATTATAATAAGATGATCTTGATCATGATAGGCAGCTCACAAGATCTAAACATGATAGCACAAAGTGAAGAGACAACCATCTAGCTACTGCTATGGACCCGTAGTTCAAGGATGAACTACTCACGCATCACTCCGGAGGCAGGCATGGCGATGTAGAGCCCTCCGGTGATGATCTCCCCTCCGGCAGAGTGCCGGGAAGAGCTTCAGAACCCTCCCGAGCTAGGGCTGACGACGGCGGCGGCTCTGGAACTTTTCGTGGAATAATGCTCGGGTATTTAGGGTTTTCAGGGCAGGAGGAATAAATAGGCGAAGGGACGGCGTCGGAGGGCAACCGAGGGGCCCACACCACCCCTCGGCGCGCCTGGCATGGGGGCCGCGCCCTAGGGTGGTGTGGCCACCCTCTGGCGCCTCATCGTCTCCCCTTTGGACTTCGTGGACGTGTATGTGAAATAGGAACCTCCATTGATTTTTGTCCAATTCCGAGAATATTCCCCGACTAGCTTTTCTGAAACGTAAAAACAGCAGAAAACAGGAACTAGCACTGTGGCATCTTGTTAATAGGTTAGTCCAAGAAAATGTGTAAAAATACTGTGAAGTGTATATAAAACATGTAACAATAGGCATAATATCAACATGGAACATCAAAAATTATAGATACGTTTGAGACGTATCACACACCACAAGTGCAAGTGCTTCCTTTTGATCTATGGATAACAAAATATCTCATATTTCGGCTATTTCACACATGCCATGTGAGAATAAGCACTATGTCATCGATGTTTCACATATATCATTGTCTTTCATGGATCCTATACGTACTTAATTTTGAGCTAGTATACAAACAACTCATTGAAGATTAGCTACAATACTTGTGGGTTGTTTGGTTTCTAGCCACACTTTAGGAGGTCTATGTTTGACAAATGTGACGGAGAAAATTGGGCCCCACAAAGTGTTGTAAAAGTTTTGCTCTACGTCAAGTGGATCATATGATAGTAATGAAGTGTGGCAATTCTAAAGTGCGACAAGAATCAAACACATACCAAGCTGTCAAACTGAGTCTTGGCAAAGTGTGGTTGCGAACCAAAACTAGAAGAATCGAATAGCTCGACTAGAAGTGGGTGGTGGCGAAATGGCTACTACAAATATTAATATTTTCTCAACAATTTATCGGATAACAAGAATATGTGTTCTCTAAATATGAAACTAGGTGAGAACATAATATATAGCAATATAGTACTTGCTTACAAGAACAATAATATAACAAGCTAATAGAAAGTAAGTAGGGATTTTTGTTTTGTTTTTTGCCACACTAGTTTTTGCCCATTTTGCTTTCACTACTCTAAATTTTGATATTTTGTTTTTACCCTTTTGAGGGAAAAAGAAAAAAAATCAACAAAAGTAGGGGCACCATTTTCATTTTGCTTTTGCCAAGAGGGCCAAAATAATGTACTACCATGAACTAGGAAATTAGAGCAGCAAAAGCAAAATGGGCAAAAATCTAGTGTGTCAAAAAATAAACTTTTCCAGTAAGTAAGGTAGTTATGAGAAATAACCACACAATGGAGACGAGTATGAATCACGAAGTTCACACGTTTGGGTGCTACTATTCGTTAGAGAGTTGCGGGGAAAAATTGTCAAACACCACAAATGGCCTCACCTTATTTTGCTCAAACCTTCGGACAATGGTAAGTGCTCGATCCACTAGTTGTACTATTGAAGGTGGTCATCAAACTTTACGAACTTGTCTAAGAGCAAATCCACAACTTCATTTGATGCCCCTAGAGTCTTGCCTGGAGCCCTCTTCACATTAGATTTACTCTCGAACAACTCTTTCATCTAGGGTGCCCTAAACACCCAAGAGTAATTAGATCCACAAAGTAAATCAAGGGGAATCAAATTTCCTTTAGATCTGGATCTCCTCAATCATCCTTGCCTAAAATGTCACCAAAATCTGAGCACTAGGGAGGGAGATTTCGATGGGTTGACCTTTTGCAACAATGGAGGAGAGAGAGAGAGATGAATTAGACACATTATTCGTGTTGAAGAAGGTGTCCTTATATAGCAGTCCTCCAAAATCCATTGCTATTTCTGGGGGGGGACTTCCGGGAGGATAAAGTTCCAGGAGCACTCTGGGCCAACTTTCAGGCTTTTTAGAGAGTTGTGCAACACAACGCAAGACGTGGCCGACTTCCGGGCTTTCAAGAGAGTTGTGCAACACGACGCAAGCCGTGGGCAACCTTCTACAAAGGTCAGATGTTTCCTCGGGGATGACCGGAAGTTCCGGGCCTCAGAGGTTCTGGGTCAACTTCTGGAGACTTCCGTTGTGTTTAGAAAGGTGCACTAGACGTGAAAAACCATGCACAACCTTCGGAATCGTCATGGCACTTGAAGTTCCAACCCGCACAGGTTCCGAGACAACTTTAGGGGCAACCTCCGGGCCTTCCAAAAAGTTGTGCAAGTGGTGAAAAACCATACACAACCTTTTGGATCGCCCGGTTCTCACATCGGACGCTCCAGGCCCGAAGGTTTTGAGGTAGTACCCCGAAAGTTATGGGTATGGAAAATATTCTTTTGCAACAGAACTTAAGGAGAGTGCTCTCCTACCATGGGAAGGCTACGTGGGGTGCAAATAAGTGGGTTTCCTAGCGACTCAATAAACGAAAACCGCCAAGGTGCCATCTCTTTTCACTTTTTGCTTCGAGGGGGTTCCAACCACTAGTGATATCTTTAGGATGTGCCTACACCTCAAGCAAATGGTTAGTCTGCTAACCATGTTGTCATCAACACCAAAACAACTTAGTGAGGGAAATGCCCTATCTAACACCCCCTTCACTTTTGGCGGCAACAAAAGTCCATTCTGACAATGTCCACACATCCACTGTTTCGTGGAATACTGCTAGATATTGTTTTTGGGTGCTAGGATGGCCAGTTGTTTCTTATTCCCTTGGCCGTGAGGCTAGGCCTATGGCCCGTTCCTGAGGCCCAAGACAATCTCTCAGAGGGGTGTTTTGTTGGCACATTTACCGAAATGATCATCTTTTTGAGAGCGAGACACCGTTAGCGGTTGTTCCAGTCAATTTGGTTGTCCTAGGAGCTCGCAAGATACCAGTTAGGCACGTGTCCAAGGTGGAGGTATGGTAAACTAGCCTTTGCTCTCATTGGTTATCAACTTGCTCTCATTGGTTATCAACTAATGCGTATATTCTTTTGAAAAAAAGATCATCTTGCAACTCGTACATCAGTTGACACGTAAGAAAAAAATGTAAATTTCTAAGAATAATTGGTTACACAATACGAAGAGATTGAGTTCCCTTACACAAGGTCTCCTTCCATATCGCGTGATGCATACCCATTCTCATCGTTTCTCTTCTTCTTCTAGCAATGACAATCACGGACACTTAGAATTTCAATGTTGTCACCTTTGTAACCTCTGAGGTAGTATTAAACACCATAATTAGCACTCATCCATCAAATTTCTTTTGACTTTTAGGGGTGTCATATTCCTCTAACTCTATGTCTTCCATAAGCGGCCATGAGTTATCTTTCTCGTCCACAGACTACTATGCCATCTTGTCACCCTCTTCCTCTTTTTATAAGAGATGTTTTCACCCTTTCTTACCCCAAGCACTCCCATCTCCTTGCGTAGCATTAAGTCTTTCTTTTGAATTTTCTGATTTTTGCATTAGTTATGACAAATAGTTTGATTACAATCGATCCAAGCCGATCTCGACGCACAGGTCGAGATCGCACTCAGTAACAGACCGCCACTCAACTCTCTACGACTTAACTGACACAGCTCGTGAGCCACAACATTGCAACTTTGTTTATTTTCAGAACTTGAACCTCTTTGTCTGGTGGTTTCTTGGGCCTGAATTCTCTTGCTATTAACCCCACCTCATATCTATCATGGTCATTATTTCTCAACGGATTTAAAATAGACGAGCAATCCGTTTCAATAATAATTTTTTTGCTTCCAGAGTTATTCCCCTCGAACTATAACCCTAACATAGCAATGCACAAAGTTGCCCTGGGTTCTAACGACTCCGTGAAGTAGGAAGGACACACGAAGAAATTGATAATACTAATACTCCATTGAGTAGAAGATAAGATACATCATTGACGTTTGTAATTTCCTGAACTTATTGTACAAAACCGTATGGGTGCACCGTGCACGGCAGCTCTTCAAACTTTTGTTTTTCGTCTAATGATCTAATGCACTTTCTTTGGTTAATTTGCAAAGTTTAATCGTCCACTAAAAAGTCGAGCTCCGAAAAATAGTGACAAAATACAGGGGCCTGAGCCGAAGTTTGACCGCCCAACTTCTCCTGCAAGAATGGATCGAGAGACCCCAGAAAACTGAGAAAAGTAGACCGAGCCCAAAGCGAAATCGAATCGAGAGGAAAAAAGGAGAGGAGCACGCGCCGCCGCCAGGCCTGCACATCGCCATGGCCGCCTCCTCCCGCCGCGCGTCGCAGCTGCTGGGATCCGCCGCCTCCCGCCTCCTCCACTCGCGGGGCTACGCGGCGGCCGCCGCCGCGCCCTCGCCGGCGGTTTTCGTCGACAAGAGCACTCGCGTGATTTGCCAGGGCATCACCGGGAAGAACGGTACCTTCCACACCGAACAGGCCATCGAGTATGGCACCAACATGGTACACACCCCGCGGTCCAACGCCGCCGCCACCCTTTCAGATGTCTTGTCCGATCCGTGCATATCTTCTTCTCCAGCGCGCGGTTCTAGGGTTTGCGATATAGCCAGAGAGGGCCGGTAATGCGTGATCTTCTGGATTAGTAGTTGTCGATCTCCATTTCTCGGTTTTTAGGGTTTCGTTTCTTACCATGTGTGTCGCTTTAGGCCCTAGGGTTGGGGTGTTCTTCACTGTACAATCCAGCGAGCCAGCACCTTGGTATTTATTGTCCATCTTCAGATAACAAACTCTGAAGTAAACAAGGTTTCTATGAATTCCTGGACATTTTAAAATCTGGGGCCTGGTTGTTCTGAATTTTAGAAGAGCGTTAGAAATAATCTCCACGATGCATTCCTTGTGATTTTAAAGCTGCTCTGGATATCCCAACACATCTAAAATCTTACACATTATATTGTTAAAATTCTTCTATAAGTGAGAATGGAGAGATCGAGGCATATTTACTTTTGGTTTGTTTGGTACTAGATTGGGCAGCGTTTCTCACACAGTTGAAGTGCTGGTACATATGAAGAAACTTGCCCTGTGGATGGTTGGTATTACCAGCAGTTCATATATTTACTGTCCGTGTACTGGGTCTAACAATGATATCAAGTATTAGCCCAAATGTGATTACTTCTCTATGTTGCAATACTAGTTGGCTTATGGATGCATCTGCAAAGAACTGGCATGTTTTGTATGGTTGTTCCAACTTTTCTTCAGATATTTGACTGATTAGCATGTCTCCGGTATGGATTTCATTGGATGTTGCAATTTTAACTTAAGTACCTATCATTGCAACAGGTCGGTGGAGTTACTCCCAAGAAAGGTGGAACTGAGCACCTAGGCCTTCCAGTTTTCAATTCAGTAGCAGAAGCTAAGGCCGAGACTAAGGCGAATGCATCTGTTATATATGTTCCACCACCATTTGCTGCTGCTGCAATAATGGAGGCAATGGAAGCAGAGCTTGACCTTGTTGTCTGTATCACTGAAGGGATACCTCAGCATGACATGGTATTATATGTTCAACAATTTAAGTACATTATTAGCCACCTTGTTTGCTATGTTTCTGAGCATAATAATTTTTGTGACATCATTTATTCTCTCTTCATATATAGCGGTACAGGTTAGTTATGATTTTCTTAATATAAGACACTAGAGAGTACAATATACGATGAATTGTCACTCAATACATGTGGATATGTAGCCATAGGCTGGTAGGTACACATGGAACGGATTTAGCTTTACTTCTACACCATGTGTAATTTTGGTAAATGATAAATAGGAGGTGCAATCTGTCCTGAATTTTATCCTGACCCATTTGGTAGTTAACTTGTTGATATTATGTGCACAATGTTAATAACTCATGGTTACATAATTATGTTGTCTTTCTCACAGTTTAGATACTTTGCTCCAGTTTTGTATTGCTTTGTTTAGACCTTGATGGAGCCATCATAAGGTTTTTTTTTTCTAAATTCCAGGTGAAAGTGAAGGCAGCTCTGAACAGTCAATCAAAAACCCGATTGATCGGACCAAACTGCCCTGGTATCATTAAGCCTGGTGAATGTAAGATTGGAATCATGCCAGGTTACATCCACAAACCAGGACGCATTGGAATTGTATCTCGTTCTGGTACCTTGACATATGAAGCGGTATGCCCATTATTGTAGAGTTACTTTTAATCTGGGAGTACATTTTCCTGAAGTGTATTTCCTTGTTCATTGACAGGTGTTTCAAACAACAGCCGTGGGCTTGGGGCAGTCAACCTGTGTAGGCATGGGAGGTGACCCCTTTAACGGCACTAATTTTGTTGACTGCCTCGAAAAGTTTGTTGCTGATCCTCAGACAGAAGGTACACCCTTTGTGTCTTATTCAGCTAAAGCCTATCTATTCTTTCATTTATTGGTAGATTTCCAAATTTCCCATTAATTTGGTATATTAGGTACTACCACAGGTCCAGCATGATAATAATACAGTGTTTATTTGGTAGCATTTTGGCTGCCATGAGATCCCACCAATTGTTTGCTACATGGGACTTTGAGTCAGTTAAATTTAGTAAGAGAGAAAATTAGTCATATATAGCAGAATGATGCTCCCTGGTCTGTGACTCTTCTGTGTGCTATTGATCCCTCATATAGTATTTAAGACATTTAAATGCTTTTGTTGCAGTCTTCAATACTGTGTCTTTCAGTTATTGTTCTCATCTATCAACACTGTTATACCTCTCTTGAAGTATTGTTCTCATTGGTAAAACTGCTATCTGCTCTTTAGGTATTGTTCTCATTGGCGAAATTGGAGGTACTGCTGAGGAGGATGCTGCAGCCTTTATCCAGGTGAGAGTTTTGTCGGGCAGGGGTGGATCTAGAGAGAAAATGGCTGAGTGCACAGTAGCAGGTTGGGTGCACAATTGGGATGTGTGCTTGTTGGGTAGTATTTGAGTTTGAAACTGTGGGCCCTGGTGCATTGCTATTGGGATTACCTGGTGCACATAGCAAAATGTGGACCCAATTGCTAGTAAAGCCTTTTTTCTGCCTGGTGCTGTGATAACTTTTTCTTTCTTACTTTTTCCCTTGAATCTCTCTAAGTATTCACATGATTCTTTATGTTCCTTATTGCAGTTCAAGCTTTATGGCCATTAAAAGCCGTTCTTTCCATATTCATCGATATTATCATAATCTTACAGTAGAGATGTATGATAAGTCTTAAAGGCCCTCCTGGCTTAACCGTTAGATAGTCCATGTTTCTAATAGTATGCTTAATTGCTTACCAGATAAGCTCTAAATATTTTTGAGGCAGAAGCTGGTACTCTTGCAAACTTGTAAGCTTCGCAAGACACCTTCCCCGTCTTCAGCTTCTGAATGGGAAGGAAGAAGCGTTGTATTGGCCTAGCTTGAGATTGTATGGTCCACAAGCTTACCTAAGCTTTAGAAGTTCTAATATTCTACACATTCCCCAAACAATCTTTTTTTATATCCATTTTGGTTATATTGGTCATTGCATTATGTGACTCCAACTCTTCATCACTAGGCACTAGCAATAACAAAACAAAATGCGTTTTCAGCAAGGGTCAAAATAGGCCACCCTACTGATATTAGTTATCCTGGTCTCATGATATGTAAAGACTTGGGTTGTATCTACTCATGTTTAGAAGTTATAATCATGTACTTAGTGAGTTGGCAAATGACAATCTGGCATTGCTGATATTCCATGATAAAATCACATGCATCTACTTGCTGGAGCTTCCATTTTTTCTCTTTTCTCTTGAATAGATAAATGATGTAGTAATATTTCTGATCAACTAATATAACTTGACATGCAAATGATTCAGGCGAGCAAGACAGACAAGCCTGTTGTTGCATTCATAGCTGGACTTACTGCACCCCCGGGCCGTCGAATGGGCCATGCTGGAGGTATTGATATACCAATAAGTTCATTATTTCGTTCTTTCATCAATTGGAATTTCTAAGATGAGCACTGCTCCTGACTTAATTTAAGAAAAGACACCAGCAGTTTCGATGTTACTAGATTGTTCGTTAATTATGTGTGGTTTTCTATTACTCTGCATCAATGGTAGTTGAGATTCTTCACGAAGAAAAGGTTATGTATAGATGTTATTCAGTTCACATATGTATATGTATTCTCCAATCTGCAATAAACAATAGTTAAATACTTCAGGATTTCACATATTTGAGCATGAAAGTTTCATCCACGTTGATGTGTTGTTGATTTGTAATCTCTAGTAGTTGTGGGGCTTATTTGGTTCTTCCTAGCAGTATATGGGGTATTTTGTACATTTTAATTTGGCAAAGTAGCAAAGCAGTGATTCAGACTGGGTTTATACTTGTAGCTGCATTGAGCCCGATGGCACCTTTGCCATCTATTTGTTCATGGTGTCGAATATTTTGGTAACCCGACAATGTTTGCCTATGTCCCTTTACTAACTTGGTAATTGTTTATGGAATTCTATTCCATTTTGGAACTTTTGCATCCATATATATTGCTCCCTCCCATCCCAATTAAGTGTCGCTGGGTGTGCTTATGAGTTGTACGTGATTAGTTTTGTTTCCACGACACTTACAAGGGATCCGAGGGAGTATACAAAGTAGATAAAGCTCCTTCATATGGTGTCAATCTAGTTTACTTGATTTGTTTGCTGCAATTCTCAGTATAACCGAAGTATGAGAACAAATTTGTTTCATTTATTTTATTGTTTCGAATGAAGTTCAACTGCCTCGTGTACTAATCTACACATATTGTCCTCGTATGATGCAGCAATTGTATCAGGGGGGAAGGGTACCGCCCAAGACAAGATCAAGGCACTCAGAGAGGCTGGGGTTACTGTTGTTGAGTCGCCAGCTAAGATCGGTTCGACGATGTTCGAAATTTTCAAGCAGCGTGGCATGGTAGAGTAGAGAGAAGGAATGGTACAGTAGAAAGAAAACATCGGGAAACTTCCTTCTGCTGCTCGTTGGTTAATAGCGAGCAACACCTTGGTAGAGCCGTGTCGCCGGCCGCTGAACTGAGCTTCTCAGTCATTGTTTTTTTCCTCTTTTGTCTCCTGTGTGAAGATTGCCTTCTTGAGACTCATTTCACGTGGTCATTTCAAATGTTCAATAAGACAAATTCTTGATATGCTATTGCTTGGAATTCATGGGTATACATGAGGCTTTTGAAGTTCTCTTTCTTCCGCCTTCAATCCTAGTTCTGTTTTCTCTCAAATGTACACTTGGTGTGTGCGGCTATGTGAACATGGTGTGGTACCAAGAAGCTGGCCGTACACTGGAACTGTGTTGTATGCTTCGATTTTCTTTTGACCGTGTCCTAGAAAAGAAATGGTGCTAAAAGGATAATTTCTTCGGCACTCCATTTGCATATACATATCATTTTAACCCGAAGGCACGGAATGGCACAAATCCCCCGTATAAGTTATTTTTATGGTCAAATTTGTTGCATAAAAATAATGGCAGTCGATTCTGTTGAATGGGTTTGGCAAAAGTTCAGGAAAATTCTAAGGACTTAACATATGGACTTAATAACTTAGAGCGAACGTGTTGCCAGCCATTCGATTTTTCGATCGACAGTGGATGAAATGGAAGTCAATCTATTTTGAAACGGAGGGAGTAAATAGCATCGTTTCCAGGACACGTCATTTTGGGTCATGGGTGCACCCGTTATGTAAAACATTTTTTTGACCTGTGCAAAAAGACAAAAAAAACTCGCGTACAGTCATTTTGAAAAATCCGGATTTGTCTTTTTTGCACAGCCCACAAAAATGATGTTTCTTCACGAAACGTTGTGTGCTAACATAAAATGTCATCTTAGTATATCTGAAATTTTTATTTGGATTTTTTTAACATTTAAAAAAAATGTTTTTTGAGCAACGGGTGCATCTAGACCTATGAGAAGATGATATGTATTCCCGATGTTTCCAGGACAAAGTTTATTAAGACAAATACTCCTGTCAATACATGAATTTGTATTCAAATCAAGACCAGTACTTCAGAGATTAAGACAAGAAGTGCCTTTAACTAGGCCAGGAGCTGGATAGCGAATTTGCTTTTCAAGTCAAATCCCATGCGATCAACGCAGTCATCTTTTCCTTTTCGGTTTCGTTCAAGACATGTACCCCCAGTTGTGCACTAACAGGCCCAGATGTTGCACTTTTCGGACTACATACAACTCATGGTACATTTGAGCTGATTTGATTTGACTCCACCTAACAGAGCTATCTTCTAGAGAACTTTGACAAAAGATAGACAACAAAGAAGCATAATAGGGCAAAAAGGACAACATGGACGATATGATTGGAGCCCTGCTGGATGATGCTCTTGTTCATCCTTCGCATGTTATTCTTCACTCCAGCCTGTGCTTTCGTAAGAGTCATTTGCTGTTTCATGCACGGAGGGTAACAAATTAGAGCAGAACCAAGAAAAAGATTGATCATTCATTCTTTACAGAAGTTATATTACTCAACTAAAACATAAGGAATATTTGATATTTCAAATATCAACACTAATTCTGGAATACCACATCGTAAAGCAACAAATTAGTAAGTAACACTCGATTATGTACTAGTGCTGATCAAGTGAACCTTCAAGGTCATTACATAATATAAATATGCAAAATTCTTGAAATGCATATCTAATATCCTCACGTGTATAGAACAACATCTAAATAATGGTAAAGAGAATAGGAACGAACAAGTGCAAAGGCAAAATGATAAACATGTGAGCCATTCAGGAAAGATAAAATATACACATGCCATGCACCAAAAATGATCATGGGAGTTAAAGATGAAATGCCGAACGGAAATGAGGCAACAATACCAGTTGGTTGAGGAAATCATTCTGGAACTTGGCCTCTGAGTTAATCTCCTGTGCGACCTGGAAAAGCCACCACATATCAAACAACAAATAAGTTTTAAAACATGTGAAAAAACAGCATTAACAGGCTAGCAAATTAGAAAAGACGAGTGACAAGAACTTTGAATTTCTCTGTCATCAGGTTATGGGCTGCTTGTTCGGATACAAAAAATATTCACATATCAATGCCTTCGCAAGCGCGAAAAATTGACTACCAAATTTCCTTGGCAATCTCCTAACAGTTGCCAAAATTTTGGGAAGTTTTGGTTTTACTTAATCTGGCTTGCCAACTATTGGCTGTAAACCAAGCATGCCCTAACTCCATGGTTGTGAAAACTTGAAACGTCTGAAGTACGGACCTAGAGAGTAGAGACAGTATCATCTGAATACCTCCGAGACTGATTTTATGAGAACAAAAATAGGAATAGTAATGGCAATCAGCCATCGACTAATTCATACCGACTCACAAGATTGTACATAGGCCTAAACCAGAAAAACCAATAGAGTTCCATACGAAGCTTCAGATGAAACTATATGCCCGTGGCAGTATATCTAGTAAAGTAAAAATCAATGAGCAACCAGCAGTGTTTGGGGGGGGGGGGGGGGGGGGGGGGGGGGGGGGGGGGGGGGGGGGGGGGGGGGGGATTTTTAAAACAATTTCTTTACAAATTGATCTAAAGCTGGGGGGCGGCCCTTTGTCATTCAAAGATATGGTAATCGAACACAGTTGTTAGAAAAACCTTGCGCCATCCTTCGGTAGAGTAAGCTCTGCCGTTGGCAACCAGGGCCCGGGGAGTGACAACAAATGAATATGGTAACATAGATGGAGTGCTGCAACGGAATATATGACACATATGAAGCCAGTGTCATATGAAATCAATTTACACCAGGTTATACATTGTGTTTCCATACAACCCATATTTATTAACACCAAACCAACCATGAAAAGTTTTGCCATGAGAAACACACAATCTACAAATTCCTAAGGGGAACAAGGACCTCAACTAAGCATATATACCTAACAGAAATCAAGAACCAGGTTAGGAAAAAAGAGAGGTCGGGAAATGAAAGTCTTACGCCTTTCAGTAGGCGAACCCTCGAGTGCAGCCCATCGATCTCCTCGTCGAGATCGCCGTGCACCGGGTCGATCCGCAGCTGGATCTCGTCCGAGCTCGTCGACGCGTTCCTGTGATCCCCGAAAGAACATCCCAAATTTGTCACGAACTCTGATACAATTTCGAGGGACAAATCTACAGATTCGAACAGCAGAGGGCGCGAATTGGGCCAAACGACCTCCGGGATCGGACGGGGTGTACCTGGATCGCAGCGGCCCGGAGCCGTACATCGGGTTCGCCATCGCGCGCAAGGGAGCAGGTGACGACCGGCTTCTCGCGAGAGCTGAGTCGGGCCTGGTTCGGATTCAGGAGGGATGGGGTCGCGGCGCAAGGGAATTCGTCGGCGAGGGCGGCGACGACAGGGTGGGCTGAGCACGGGGAGATGATGCTGCGGCCTGCGGGGAACGGAGAGGGGAAGGGGGAAGACGCCGGGGACGGGGGACTGCAGAATGAAAGAGGATGTTTTTGTTCATATGTACAAGCCTTGGGGTAAGCTGCATATGTGCCATCACATATGTCCTGGACTTACTACAAAGACGCCTTGGGGTAAGTTGCATATGTGCCATCACATATGTCCTGGACTTACTACAAAGACGCCACTGAGATTCGAAAGCGTAACCTAAGTGACCTTCCAAACATACTCCCTCCGTTTTTATTTAGTTCGCGTTCTAGGTTTTTTCAAAGTCAAACTTTTCAAAGTTTGATCAAGTATATACAAAAAAATCAACATATATAATATGAAAATATATCTTATAAAGATTCTAATAATGTTAAAATTTTGTTATAAATATTTATATTTTTCCTATATATTTGGTCAAACTTTACAAAGTTTCATTTTCACTAAACCCAGAACGCAAACTAATTGTAAACGGAGCGAGTAATTGGTGACGAAACAAGATAAATTTGGATGGTTATGTTCAAAACAGATTTAGGGCGTGTTTGGTTCATCCCATACTAGATCTACGAAAATTGGCAAGACTTGGTGAGTGAAGATTTCTGCCTCCCGAGTATCAGGGTTCCTTCTATTTGAAAAAGAAAATCAAAAATACATTTATAAGTTTATTTTTTTGTGTGGGAAAAACCAGACATGTTCTCAATCATGAATCGTACATGCGTGCAAAATCACAATGCGAAATACTTTGTATTCTGAGCTACAGAAAAATAATAAATGTACATCCAAATATAGGTAGTTAACAATGCATAGTTTCAATTTTCAAATTTTTGTTATTTTTGTGTAGCACATAATCTAAAGAATTTTGAATTGTGATTTTACACACTTATAGTATACATTATTGAGAACATGCCCGCTTTTTTCACATATTTTCTAAACCAAATAGAGGAAGCACTCGTGCTCGAGAGCCAAAGTGACTTTTCGAGACTTGGCTTCCTATGTTTTTGATTAAAAAATCTACACCTTTATATGGCCAATTATTTGGTAAGAATTAATGTGTTAAGAGGAGTAGGATGACATGCATGTATTGACAACAAATTTTTGGCAACAAACCAAACAAATTAAAGACCAAAAGTTGAAAGGGTTGCACATATTTTGGGAGGGCCAATTTGGAAACCAACCAAACACACTTTTATATTTCTTCTATGACTTGTCTCTCTTCCTATAATGTTTTTTAATCACATCTACCAAGTTCAATCAATATTGGAAGGAGACATACATGTCTGCTTGCATTCCTGTTATTCTTGATCCGAGGTACAAGTATGACCTCCTTGAGTATCTATTGAGTGACTTTGGAAGTGAAAATAAGGCTGAAACATGGATGGGGGAAGTGATGAAAAACATGCAGGAGCTCTTCAAGGATTACAATAAAGAGGTTGTTGCAGAGGCACACAGAGATAGTGGTACTCAGGAGGTGCAAGATGATAATGACCCACTAGCAGAGTGGATCAGTACATGAAGTCTAAAAGACAACAATCAAGCACGAGCTAGATCAATATTTGAAAGAATAGTTGACACCTCGAAAGGAGGAGGTTGACATTCTACATTGGTGGAAAGCAAAATCTGAGATTTACCCCGTGCTCTCTAGAATTGCCCGTGACGTATTGGCAATCCTTGCTTCAATTGTGCCTTCGGAGTCGGCTTTCAGCACCGGAGGCCGCGTCATCAACGATTATAGGGGCAGCCTTGCGCCCACTACCGTTGAGGCTTTGATATGTCTACATGATTGGTTTAAGGCAGCCGATATGTATTTATTCCCTTAAGTTTTTTCCTTTGGCTCATACAATATTTTTTTGTGGCTAATAAAATTTCTTTTCCACTTTCAGATGCTAGGAAGAATGAAAGGCATGATGCATCCAGTTGACACTCTTAAAACAAGGCATGATGCATCTAGTTGACACTCTTAAAACAAGGCATGATTGTATCATCAGGTTCTTTCATTGTCTTTGATCTGTATGCTTGAATATAATTTAGAGTTTCGAATTCATGATGGATACCTTAGTGATATATGCATTTTCTTGGTAGTTGTTCTGGATCATATTGATACAATGGAGGAATCAACTAAATGATCAAGCTGTGCATTGGCTGTTGTTCTGTATCATATATACCTTAGTAAAACAGATTCTGAACATCTGCAAGTTTTTGTCACAAAATCTGCACTAAATGAGCTGCATAGTGTACTAATTTGTGTTGTCGTTTTACTGTATTTATTTGGTGCATATTTTCTGGACTGAGTTGTGTGCATAACATTGCCTCCTAACTGAATCTAGGTGATCTGACAAGTTCGTGGTTCAAATGGGTGGTTACTGACAGGAGCATTGCACAAGAAGTCTACTTATTAGCACTCATGTTATCCAGGAACATCACTCGTTTGCTCCATTTAATGCTATCAACTAAACTTTCTTAGGCTGTCTTTGTGTTCCAAGTAGTGAAGCTGGTGAGTCACAACTTGTATATGGAACTATGAGCTGCCACTTCTAGTTTCTGTTAGTGCTATGATTATTGTGATATCTTTCTAGGAATTTGCATTTGTATTTCTGTATGTTTTATCCTTACTGCTTGGTGCTGTAATAAACTTGTATTGACAAAATTTCTGGAGATTGGTTCCTGTAATCTTTATTTTCGCACTATCCTGGCATGCCCTGAAATCTGAATGTCACTTGTTTGAATGATTGTCTGGATCATCTGGTCATTGTTTTGTTGTACTGATGTTCTTGTAATATTTGGAATGTTTGAATTATTGCTGGTTTCCTTTTCTGTAGTACAAAACCTGGTTTCCTTTGAATTATTGCTATCCCAGTGAGCGAGCGAGCGAGCAGCGTACGCGGCGCGCGCGGCGCCGCAAAGATACGCGGCTAAGACGCGGCATACCGCATTAGCATAGCGGCGTATGCGCGGGAGCCCGCGATGCATCCCGCTTGCACCATGACTGACAGGCGAATTCGGGGAAGAGGGCGGCGACGTCAGGACGGGCGGAGCACGGGGAGATGACACACTGACACCTACAGGGAACAGGGAGGGGAAGGAGGCAGACGCCGGGGAAATGAAAAAAGGATGTTTTTGTTCATATGTACAAGCCTTGGGGTAAGTTGCATATGTGCCATCACGTATGTCCTGGACTTACGAAGTTACGATGATTCAAAGACGCCACTGAGCTTCGAAAGCGTAACCTAAGTTACTTTTCAAAGCGTACTTGGTGATGAAACAAGATAAATCTGGATGGTTATGTTCAAAACGGATTTAGGGATTTAGGGATTTAGGGCGTGTTTGGTTCATGCCCATACTAGATTTACCAAAATTGGCAAGAATTGGTGAGTGAAAATTTGTGCCTCCCGAGTACCAGGGTTCCCTCTATTTGAAAAAAATTCAAAAATTCATTTATAACTTTTATATTTTTGTGTGGGAAAAACCAGACATGTTCTCAATCATGTGTCATACATGCGTGCAAAATCACAATGCGAAATAATTTGTATTCTGAGCTACAGAAAAATAATAAATGTACATCCAAATATAGGTAGTTAACAATGCATAGTTTCAAATTTCAAATTTTTGTGTAGCACATAATCTAAAGAATTTCTAATTGTGATTTTACACACTTACTGCTATGTTGTAATTGATTCTGAAATATTGTATCAAGACGTGGGGACAAATTAGAACTTTTTTAAACGGTACGATACATGGCATCACCTACCATCTCTATTTCTGATTTCTGAATATTCTGAATCGATTGGTTCACAGTCACATATTAAGATAAATGATGCTCGCTTGCCATCACCTCCATCCCCAACTATTTCGGTGTTATCAACAGTTTCTGAATCGATGAATGAAGAAACTGTTCCAGCAGAAGATAATAAAAAAATCAAATCATTGGCGTGGAAGAGCACCAATGAGTTTGAGCTGCGAGCACCGGTGTAGGGGCGGCCGACGGAGCAACGCAGCGGTGATCTTGGGTACAAAACGTGGGGATTGCGAAGGGTGAGTGAGAGTGACTCGCTTTCAGTCATTTTTTCTTCCTTTTTTTAATTTACATAATATTTCACTCCTTCAGTTATGTTTAGATTTTCCATCATTTTTTATATGTCTATTCCATAAATTATATTACCTTCGATGCATAGGCGGCATGCAGATGTGCATATACATCACCTGTCGGCAATATGAAATTGTGTATCCTGGCGCATATGAACAAGAATTTAACCATGGAGCAAATATTGTGCAGTCATTATATAGAGACGTGTGTTGCACGTGCACGTCCACAATCGTGCCGAGAACAAGTAGACACATTAAATTTGAAAGAAAGAAGCACGGAAATTAGTAGTTTAATTTAATTAACATATAATTAAATCATTATTTGTATCGTGCCGTTTGATAAATATATTAAATTTACGGGTCCATAGATTTTATGTACAACGGTTCTCTTATTTGTTTTTGGAAGCAGTACAGTAGGTTTCCCTACTGCTTTTTTTTTTTAATAAATGGAGAAAGTACAAAACACAATTACAAGTCGACAAGATGTCGACCGAGGGCTGCAAGCCTTGAGCTTCCAAAAACAGCAGAAAAAACAAATGAAACTAGAGAGAACAGATAAAGATCAAATATAACTGTCCACCCAGGCCGCAAAGTTGGCATATGCCTTCCTGGTTGTTCTGTATTTCAGCAGACCCATCTCCTCCTTAAATATAGCACGGCATCTGTATAGATTTGGTCTCATCTGCTGGAAGATGAACGCATTCCTTGTTTTCCAAATTGCCCATAGCCCCATCAGGATGATCTCCATGAAGAAAGGCTGACCAATGTTCTCCTTAAGGAGTGTAAGACAATCCAAACCACTTTGTCCCGCAAGCACTGCCGAAGGCGCCAAGGAACGCCAACAAACTTGAGCAAAAGGGCAATGGAAGAACACGTGATCTCTGGTCTCCAGGACAGCCATATTGCACAGGACACAACTGTAAGTCGGCAAGAGAAAAGATTTCCGCTGCAACATATCTCTAGTAGACGTGCACGTGCAATGCACGTACGATCTTATAAATTTTAAGAGTTTTTTTTTGCAAAAAAAGGTAGAGAATAGGGTCCTCTACCTTATATATTACCATGACCGGATGTCAATAGCTTATATTTACATATTTATTACGAAGAAAGAAAACAGAAAAGGAAGAGACTCTAGTGAGACGTCACTCTTTCTTTCTAGTGAAGCATGGCCAGGTCTTAACAAGGTGTAAATCACAACAGAAAATGAATAGATCCAGAATTAGTTCCAAGTATAAGTGAGTTCAAGTGAGTATTTCAGAACCAGATTACTGTGATAGCTGCAAAATAATGCATAAAAGTTAACAATGACATAAAATTGATTTCCCCTTTTACATTACAGGACAATTAAGCGGCACTTAATTCATAAACAGTGGAACGTGGACAAACAACACATAAAATGTAGTTAGTATACACACAACAAACATTAATCAGGAATACTAATTGCCCTATCTCAGTTTCACTACCACTGAGTCGGCTGTGTGGACTGACTACATAACATGGAACGCTGGGTACTATATGTTGGACTATTAGGCATAATTTCCATGATTAATTCCAGAACAGTAAACATGATCGCAACAGCTACTAACATGTTAAACTCGAAAATACTAGACGTATTAATTAATATGAACAGCAGCAAAACATCTACTAACACAGCCATAATAAAACAGCAGATCGGAACGTGACACACGTACCGAACGGTAGTAGATGAAGTAGTCGTTCGAGCAGCGACGGCGGCAGCTTGAGCAGCGACGGTAGCAGCTCGAAGAAGACGACGTTGAAGATGAGTCGCCCGCGGACCCGGAGATCGTCCAGTAAGTCGAGCCGTGATGAAGAACTTGAGCAGTCGCGCGAAGCGCTTCCCAAAAACCTTATTCGCCTCTCCCGTACAGGATCACAAGACGAGCAGTTCCGGAGACCTGCTGTCCCGTTCGCCGGTGCACGCCGGCGCACGGGATGGAGTAGACTACGGTGGCGGCGCAAGGCACGAGATTGGCAAAATCTAGATTGGTTCGGGGTGTGACGGCGCACGCAGTGCACGGCAATATATAGTGCGGTTCGGGAAACCCTAACACGTACACCGTGGGCCAAGTCCACGTCGCGCACGTTTTGGGTCGGTTACAGTAGCCCACGATCCGGGAGCGACCCGAACCGACTAACTGTGACGCGTCCGTCCAAACCGTTTTTCCCGGACTGCAAAAATAAAGCTCGGCTCGGCGAGATTCCCGCAACCCGCGGCGCGTCGTGACGAGATAGGCGGGCGGTGCGGTGCGTGCGTGCGGCGGCGGAGGAGGAGGAGGAGCGCGTGAGAGAGCCTCTTGTTCTCACAAGCTTACCAAGTACACAACACTATATAAGTTGGTGCAACTCTCCTCCAACTAGCAATGTGGGACTAAACTTTAGCTCCCACTCCACTCCCATGTGTGCTGCACAAAATGGGCTTTGAGATTTTCTGAAATTGCTTATTGGGCTGCCACATATGGGCCCAATTCTAACAATCCCCCACCAGATCTCAAATCCCATTTAGAGATTTTGCCAAACCTCGTTTCTTGTTTATATACCAGTGTTTCAGCAGAGACTGTTAAGTTGAACTTCCGCCTAGAGCTTCAAGCTACATCTACCAGCAACTTGAACAATGGACGAACCTTGAATTGCAAGTTTGGTGCCAATAGACTTCACTCAAAGTCATAACCAGTACGTGGCTGCCAGTAGCCTACCCCGCGGGTGGAGCATATGCGTCATACTCCCTGGTCTCTTCATGAGCTTACTAGAGATCACCCAAATCTCATAGACTGCGACGTTTAACAGTCGGACTCATATAGGTGTGTTCTTTCAAGGTCGCTCTGTAGGATAGCACCTTTGCTACGAATAGCCAACAGAAACACATTAAGGCATATTGCCAACCTGCCTTACAGAATGTGAGAGTTATGCATCTTCCCACGGAGAGGGTTACAAAATAACTCTCCTCAGTTAAACCACTAGCTTGTTCTTCCCAGGTCCTAATTCACGGGATCTCCGATCACATAGGTTGGGTTACCACTATGGTGTAACGCTCACGGGTCTCAACCCCATCTCCCTCGATGCACTATCTATCACATTACGTGATAGTCCCTTCGTAAAGGGATCTGCCAGGTTTTTGTCTGTTTGAATATAACTAACAGTTATTACTCCGGAGTTTCTCATTTTCCTGACAGACTTCAAGCGTCTCTTGACGTGTCTTGATGACTTCGCATTATCCTTAGCACTGTTCACTTTCGTAATAACCGTTTGGTTGTCACAGTTCATAAGGATGGCCGGTAATGGTTTCTCAACCACCGGCAAGTCCATCAAGAGCTCACGCAGCCATTCTGCCTCAACAGAAGCTGTATCTAAAGCAGCAAGTTCTGCTTCCATGGTTGACCTCGTCAAAATGGTCTGTTTGCAAGACCTCCATGACACTGCGCCACCTCCAAGAATAAATGCATATCCACTTGTGGCGTAGAGCTCATCAACATCTGAGATCCAGTTCGCATCACAGTATCCCTCAAGCACCGCAGGGTGCCCTGAATAGTGAATCCCATAACTCATTGTACCGTTCAGATAGCGCATGACCCTTTCAAGTGCATGCCAATGATCAATACCCGGGTTAGACATGAACCTGCTCAACTTGCTCACAGCAAAAGAGATATCAGGTCTCGTCGCGCTCGCAAGGTACATGAGTGAACCGATCACTTGAGAATATCTTAATTGATCTCTCGTTTCCTTTTGTTCTTTCTGAGTGTCACACTGGGATCATAGGGTGTTGGAGAAGGCTTGCTGTCTATATAACCAAAGCGGCTCAAGACCTTCTCAACATAGTGTGATTGCGTTAACGTAATCCCACTCTCATCCCTAATCAACTTAATGTTCAGGATCACATCAGCTTGTCCCAGATCTTTCATATCAAAGCTCTTTGACAGAAAGACTTGACCTCATTTATCACTATCATGCTTGTACCGAAAATCAGTATGTCATCAACATACAAGCATAATATAACACTATCGCCCCCACCATGGCGATAATATACACACCTATCAGCCTCATTAATGGCAAAGCCTGCAGAAGTTAAAGTTCTGTCAAACTTCTCATGCCATTGCTTAGGTGCTTGCTTCAGCCCATACAAAGATTTTAACAATTTGCACACCTTTCTCTCTTCACCTTTTACTACAAACCCATCAGGCTGATCCATATAGATTTCCTCTTCCAACTCTCCGTTAAGGAAAGCTGTCTTTACGTCCATTTGATGAACGATAAGACCATAGGAGGCAGCCAGGGAAAGTAGTACTCGAATGGTGGTGAGTCTAGCAACAGGTGAATAGGTGTCAAAGTAATCTTCGCCTTCGCGCTGGGTGTAGCCCTTGGCTACAAGCCGTGCCTTGTACTTCTCAATAGTACCATCAGGCCTTAGCTTCTTCTTGAACACCCACTTACAACCCACAGGTTTGCAGCCGTAGGGTCGTTCAGATAATTCCCAAGTTCCATTAGAAAGAATCGAGTCCATCTCATTATGGACAGCTTCTTTCCAGTCATCAGCATCAGGAGATGCAAATGCCTCTGCAATGGACGTGGGAGTATTGTCCACAAGGTACACAATGAAATCATCACCAAAGGATTTTTCAGTCCTCTGTCTCTTGCTCCTCTTGGGAGCTGATTCATTGTCATCCTTCTCAAGGACTTCCTCAACAAGTGGTTGTTCAGAATGATCAACAGATGTACTAGGTTCAGCAAATATCTCAGAAGAAATTCTAGCAATGCTATGCATATCCTTCATAGGAAACGTGTTCTCAAAAAATGTTGCATCACGAGATTCCAAAATAGTATCAACATGCATATCAGGTATCTCAGATTTAACCACTAAAAATCTATAGCAAATGCTCCGCTGAGCATAACCTAGAAAGACACAATCCACTGTCTTCGGTCCAAGTTTTCGTTTCTTAGGAATTGGAACATTGACTTTCGCCAAACATCCCCAAGTACGAAAATAAGAAAGTGATGGTTTTCTCCCAGACCACTCCTCGTAAGGTGTCTTCTCTTTATCCTTGTTAGGAACTCTATTCAGGACATGACACGAAGTCAACAAAGCCTCCCCCCACCATGCCTTAGATAAACCAGCAGTGTCCAACATGGCGTTCACCAAGTCGGTCAGCGTGCGGTTTTTCCTCTCGGCAACCCCGTTTGATTGGGGCGAATAGGGAGGCGTCCTCTCATGAATAATACCATGTTCCTCACAGAATTCATCAAATACGTTGGAGAAATACTCGCCACCACGATCTGACCTAAGACGTTTGATCTTTCTCTCTAATTGATTTTCTACTTCAGCTTTATAGATTTTAAAGTAGTCTAAAGCTTCATCTTTAGTGTGCAACAAATATACATAACAGAACCTAGTAGCATCATCGATTAAAGTCATGAAATATCTCTTATCACCTTTTGTCAACACGCCATTCATCTCACATAGATCCGAATGTACGAGTTCTAGAGGTGCCAAGTTTCTCTCCTCGGCTGCCTTGTGAGGCTTTCGAGGTTGCTTAGATTGCACACAGCTATGGCACTTAGAACCTTTGGCAATGGTGAAAGTAGGAATTAAACTCAAACTGGAAAGTCTACTCATTAAACCAAAATTAACATGACATAAACGAGAGTGCCAAACATTAGCATCCGAATCCACACTGCCACAAATATGGTTTACTGACTTATTACAAAAATCCGATAATGAAAAGCGGAACAAGCCTCCGCACTCATACCCTTTACCAATAAATTGTCCAAACTTTGACACAACTACTTTATTGGACTCCAAGACTAATTTAAACCCATCTCTGCATAGAAGGGAGCCGCTAACAAGATTCTTGTTCATAGTAGGGACATGCTGCACGTTCCTCAGCTGCACGATCTTCCCGAAGTAAACTTCAGATCTACCGTGCCAACACCACGAACAGAAGCATGTGATCCATTCCCCATTAAGACGCTTGAATCTGCGACCTGATAAGAAGTGAACATAGAGATGTCAGCACATACATGAACATTAGCACCCGTATCAATCCACCAACATGGAGATTGAAATACTGAAAGCACAATCGGTAAATTACCGTACCCATCAGCATTGCTAGCGGTCACGACGTTGACATGCTTTCTTCCCTTTCTTGTCTGCACGATCTGGGCAGTCCACAGAGAAGTGTCCGGGCTCTCCACAAGTGTAGCACTTTAGCTCAGATTTGTTCAGCATCTTCTTCTTCTTCTTGAAAGAAGTAGTCTTGGTAGGCATGTTGAAGGAAGGCTTGCTCTTTGCCTTGCTCTTGCCATGGTGAAAGTTCTTCTGCACCATGTTGGCGCTAGACTGACCTTCACCACCTCTCTCAGCAGTGTCCTTAGCCCGAGCCTTCTCCTCAACATCAAGAGACGCTATCAGGTTTTCAACCGATATCTCCTGTCTCTTGTGTTTGAGAGTTGTGGCGAAGTTCCTCCATGAAGAGGGCAACTTTGCAATAATGCATCCAGCCACAAACTTGTCAGGTAAGGCACACTTAGCGTGCTCAAGCTCCTTAGCAATGCACTGTATCTCATGAGCCTGTTCGACTACAGAACGGTTGTTAGCCATCCTGAAGTCATGGAAGCTCTCCATGATGTACAGTTCACTGCCAGCATCTGCTACACCGAACTTAGCGTTCAGTGCCTCCCAGAGCTCTTTGGCATCTGTAATGTGCATGTACACATCAAACAGCTTGTTGCTAAGAGCACTCAGAACGAGTCCCACAAAGGCAGTATTGGTTTCCTTGAACTTGTTCTGATCCTCGTCAGATATAGTTCCTTCAGGTAAACCCTCACTAGCCTCGAACACTTTCAGAGATCGCAACCACAGTGTGGTCTTGTACTGCCATCTCTTAAAGTCCACACCGGTAAACTTGTCCGGCCTCAGCGCATCAGATAGATGTCCCATGTTTAACTCAGGAAATTGCCTATAACAAATATAAGGTTTTTGGATTGTTGGATTATTAGGCATAATTTCCATGATTAATTCCAGAATATAAACATGATCGCAACAGCTACTAACATGTTAAACTCGAAAATACTAGACGTATTAATTAACATGAACACAGCAAACATTACTAACATACCATAATAAAACAGCAGATCGGAACGTGACACACGTACCGAACGGTAGTAGATGAAGTAGTCGTTGGCAGCGACGACGGCAGCTTGAGCAGCGACGGTAGCAGCTCGAAGAAGACGACGTTGAGACGAGTCGCCCGCGGACCCGGAGATCGTCCAGGAAGTCGAGCCGTGATGAAGAACTTGAAAGCAGTCGCGCGGAGCGCTTCCCAAAAACCTTATTCGCCCTCTCCCGTACAGGATCACAAGGACGAGCGGTTCCGGAGACCTGCTGTCCCGTTCGCCGGTGCACGGGATGGAGTAGACTACGGTGGCGGCGCAAGGCACGAGATTGGCAAAACCTAGATTGGTTCGGGGTTGACGGCGCACGCAGTGCACAACAATATATAGTGCGGTTCGGGAAACCCTAACACGTACACCGTGGGCCAAGTCCACGTCGCGCACGTTTTGGGTCGGTTACATTAGCCCACGATCCGGGAGCGACCCGAACCGACTAACTGTGACGCGTCCGTCCAAACCGTTTTTCCCCCGCGGCGCGGCGCGTCGTGACGAGACGGTGCGGTGCGGTGCGTGTGAGCGGCGGCGGAGGAGGAGGAGCGCGTGAGAGAGCCTCTTGTTCTCACAAGCTTACCAAGTAGCACAACAGTCCACTATATAAGTTGGTGCAACTCTACTCCAACTAGCAATGTAGGACTAAATTTTAGCTCTCACTCCACTCCCATGTGTGCTGCCACAGAAATGGGATTTGAGATTTTCTGAAATTGCTTATTGGGCTGCCACATATGAGCCCAATTCTAACACTATATATCGATCATAAGGAAGGATAACAATATTCTGGTGATGCGCATTAGCGACAGGATAAGGGATGATCTTGGCGTCTGGGGGAAAGAAAAAAAAAAAGGATACATCATATGGGGAGCAGCTGGAGACCGAGATGATCCTCATGAAAGCGTGCCTTCTCGCCCCTCTTTCCTTCACCTGAAGCTGTGGCTACTTGGGCCTGGTCACCTGCTTCGTTGACCTCAGGGAAAATATCAGTGGTAGGCTTGTGAGATGACAAAACTTCAGGAAGAGCATACCGATGGAGACGACATAATTTTGTAAATTTTGTGGATGGAACGGTCTGTCGAACTTCGCAAGGGGCCTTCTCGCACCATGGTCGTCCTCAGCTGCTTCATCGCCTTCTCTTCCCCAATATTCACCCACACATTACATTGTGGCTAATCGTTACAACAGAAGAAAAGATAGCTTGCACTTCCACCACTGCAACATCTAAGATTCTGAGAACAAGTGGATATACCGCAAATTCATTCTCCTCTCGCAACCTCTTGTAACTGATCTCCACCTTTACCTGCATGACAATGACATGGGCCATGAAAGCTCCTAATCAATCTAAGGTTTTCAGAGGTATCGATGGATATTTCACAGCTCCGCATTGAATGATACAAAAAGCACAATGGCAAAATCACTGACCATGGTATCAAATTCTAATATTTGAACTGCCCTCTCATATACATGCAATTCAAAATGTTCCACTCCAGTAAGAGACTTTCGCTCCTCCGGAAGAGGATTATGATCCCTGCAATTAAATTAAAAGGCTATTACGAACCTTTCTCCTAGAAAATGAAGATGTCTTTGAACAAATGCTTATGCTACTTACTCCTTCAGTATATGTTGTGCCTTGTAAATTTTCCTCTCCGCCTCTTCGCCATCCTCTCTCTTTCTTCCATCGACCTCTACTCCACTTCATGTCTCACCAAGCTCTCCAATTGAAAACCTTCTGGCCTGGTATTGGTTCAGGCATTGTTGGCGCCTGAAATAGTCTACAAGACTGCAACCAGCTGGATAAACTCAGCATATATCACCTTACACATGTATAGTCTATGGTGTAGCCGTGTAGGGTAAGGATTAGCCTTGAATTGCGTGGCATCATTGTTAGAGTACACAAGACCTGAAGAGCAACTTTAATCAAGTGCTAAGAAAGTCAACAATTGAGCTGAGCATCACGTACCAGCAAGTTTTCTGTACGACTGTACCCAGCGGAGAAGCACAACTGGATTGCAAGGTGTGTGCCTAGAGGAGAGGACGACGGGGAGATAACGACGACGTGTCCGACGATGGCGCGCCGATGGGCGGGCTGCCGTCGGCAAGGCGAGGCTGCGGTGGATCAGATCGGGGCGCGCGATGATGGTGCTCGAACGGCAACGATGGTGTGCGGACAGCGGCGGGACCGCGGTGGCTGGGGCGTGCATCTCGTCGGTGTCTGATGCGTGAGCTTCCGTCCTGGACGCGAGGAAACGGCGTAAGCGCTTGTTTGCATGTCGCCGGCAGCGGCGGGGCGAGGAAGATGGTACGGTAGGGGCGGCGGCGTGGGCAAGGCGGCGATGTCCTCATGTCGCGCACACAGCATGGTTTAGGAGGAAACAGAGGAGGCAGACGCAATCGGAGACGGGGACCCTACCGCGGGAGGGTCTGCGGGTCGGGGGGTGGAGAGGTTTGGGGCCGCCGCAATTTCTTTCCACCGCAGCCTTGCATGGAGCGACGGCGTCGGCGCGTCGCTGCGCTGGGACGGCTGCGGCGTGGAAAGTGTTGCCGGCGCTCACGAAAGTTACCAAAAGAACCGTTTTGCGTTTTAGCGGTGGCACTGCATGTAATTAACACAAAATTGAAAAGGTGTGTTGAGTTGTCAAACATTGGAGTGGTCTGGAGCGTTAATCAAATATTGAACGGCTATGATTTAATGTATCCCGAACATGTTTGCTCTTTTAATAGTAGTATAGATACATTATTGAGAACATGCCTGATTTTTTCATTCTAAACCAAACAGAGGAAGCACCCGTGCTCGAGAGCCAAAGTGACTTTTCGAGACTTGGCTTCCTATGTTTTGATAAAGAATCTACACCTTTATATGGCCAATTATTTGGTAAGAATTAATGTTTTAGAGGTGTAGGATGACATGCATGTATTGACAACAAATGTTTGGCAACAAACCAAACAAATTAAAGACCAAAAGTTGAAAGGGTTGCACATATTTTGGGAGGGCCAATTTGGACAGCAACCAAACACACTTTTATATTTCTTCCATGACTTGTCTCTCTTCCTATAATGTTTTTAATCACATCTACTTCTGAATGTGACCTTTTTCATGTCTAAAATTCTCTAGGTGTGTGAAGAAACATTTGTTGTATTTATCGTTGTTTCAACCCTGAAGCTCCTAAATACACAATTACCTGAGTCACTTAATACAAGTTTGTTGACTTGGCTTGGGCACTTTTCATCTTTGCATAAAGGGAGGTGAAAAGTCTACTCCATGCACATAGTGAACCACCATTAATGAACTTTGCACCGACACAACCAATAAGACGTAATCAAACTAGATTCTCAAAGTTATTAACCGGCCTAATTTGGGGGCGCAATTCAATCACGCACAATGCATCGTAGTATTGTGTATTACCCCCAAAATAATATTCTCATGTGATTTTAGTACTATTTTATGTTGATTCGAACAATTCAACCTAGCTACCGGTGCAGAATCATAGTACCTACAACATGTTAATGTCTCTTTGAATCATGTATTTTCATATGACCTTTAGAAGGTTGTAATCTAAAGGTGATACAACCCTTTCGGCACCCAAGAATTCGATTTCACTCATTCCATTAGATTATTGATTTGATTGTAAATCGAGATATTCTTTACAAATGATTTTTGTTCGAAATTTTATCCTTGCTTCTATGATATACAGTTTATTCCAAATAAGCTAACCTTTGTTAAATGTTCTCCACATGAAGAGGATATATTTTGATCTTATCAGTGGACCAAACTGTTCAAGCGGGTCTATGTATCCACTTGTAAAACTTTAGTATTTAGATTTCAGCCTTGTGTTCACGCAACAATATTCCACGAAATCAATTGAAAAATCTATGGCCAATAATACAAAGGAGCTACTTCTAAATTACTGGCGAGTATAGTTCGCTGAGTACAAAAAAACGACCTCGATTTCAGCTAGAAAATCCTACGCTGACACGCACGTGGCGCGGTCAATGTATATTCTCTTTTGTAATATCTTTATGGTACCTAGAAATATTCATAAAGAGATGTGTAGAATAGTGGATGAATGATTCCACCGAAATATCCGTAGGTCGATGTTTTTTCCTTAGGGCCTTTGTCTTCTTTGCCTATCTTTTCTTTCAGGGGAAGTTTCTTTTGACTAGCTTGGAGCTAAAGAATTGTACATGTGGATGGAGTAACTATCAGGGGACAGTGACAATACTTTCACGTCAGGTACCGGCGAACAAGCAACCCCTAGCGTTAAGCGAGTAGCGAAGATCTTCACACCGCTAATTCACACGACCCAGGACCCACCGAAGTTTAACTTCAACCATCTCAACTAAATGCATTATCTTTTCACGCAGGTGAAATCTAGCATTTTTTATCCGGGCCAACACCTGAATCTACCCCATGATCAAAAGGAAAAAGAACACGACACCCAGGAAGACACGCTACACGCATGAGAGCTCCTCCCCTGGACGTTGCCTCCGGGTATCGGCATCCATCCACCACCGCAGGGGGGCACGGCACGGCGCTGCACTGCACGCCAAGGTGTCCCAGGACACGGACGACCTGACGTGTGCGGCGCCACCATTTCTCGTCATCTTTGAGTAGCAGCACTAGAAAACAAAATAAGGATGTCTCCAACAGGGCGATGTATCCAGTCCGCGCGCGTCCTTTTCTGTTCGCTTAAGCGATAACTAAGACCCAACGCGGCGACGCAAACGGATCGCTGTCCGTTTTTCTGTCAGTCGCGACCCAAACTCGGTCAAATTTGGGTCAGGTTTCCGTCGACCACGATCGCTTTGTCTGCCCCTGGCCCGTTGAACATACCATTCCCACATCAATCTTCTCCGCCTCCCTAGCCCCTCCCGTCGTCACCCCGCCGTTACCACCCCGATTTGGTACTCTAGACCGTTCTTGGGAGGCCGCCGCCTATTCCTCTGTCCGCAGTCACCGGAGCAGCTTCCTCCCTACTGCAGCCGGTGAATCTCACGGCCCTGGAGCTCGGAGCGCCCGCGACCCCGACGCCGCCATAAGGTGTTCGGCCGTTTGCCCCGGTCAGAACTGAGTTACGGCTCCGCCATGGATAGCTCCGATGAGTATTTTTACAAGTACT
This sequence comes from Poa pratensis, assembly GCA_947311845.1. Classification (NCBI taxonomy): domain Eukaryota; kingdom Viridiplantae; phylum Streptophyta; class Magnoliopsida; order Poales; family Poaceae; genus Poa; species Poa pratensis. The sequence continues at coordinate 13,842,271 of CAMZMU010000091.1, forward strand.
ACATCATGTATCAGTCTTCCTCCGACGATTCATCCGATGATGAGAGTGATGGACTTGTTACCACCCTCATCGTCAATGAATACATAGAGGGGATGCGGCCAGTGTTCAGAGGGTCCCTGTCGGGCGTTTTTTCCTGCCTTGGACCGCAACTGATCAGCTGGCCACGTCCAGCTCTACGGGGACTACTTTCGTCGGGTGAAACCAACATATCGGTTGGGGGGATCATAACCCGGTAGGCCCATGAAGAGGGAAGCATGACCCGTCGGGCAAGAGGCCCGACCAGGCCAGCTAACCATCACCATGGGCCGGGTTACAATGATGGGCCGGTGAGCTTGCCGGTAACCCGGCCTACACAAGGAAGGTTCCAGAAGACCCGGAGGCGTTACGTGTCACGGAGTTCAAGACTTGGAGGTCATGAAGAGATACAAGAGGTAGAATAGGACTCCAAGTACGGGTAGACCCCATAGAGCTGGACTACTTTCGTCGGGTGAAACCAACATATCCTCCCAAGATTTTCCGGCGCCGGTTCCGGATGAGATGGTCGTTGTTCAACCGTATCCGCTTGGGGGTGATGCATTATGATGATTATTTCATATGCAAGAGAGATGTAGTTGGTACCCTTGGCTTCTTCTCGTATCAGAAATGCACCGCACCTATCTGCATGCTTTCATATGGAGTTCCCGGTGATCTTGTGGACGAGTACGTGCGGATGAGTGAGTCCACGTTCCTAGAAGCAATGTACAAATTTTGTGCAGCTGTGGTACAGGGCTTTGGCAAGGAGTATTTGAGGGAGCCCAATGTTGCGGACATAGCCCGGCTCTTGTCGATCAACGAGTCCAGGGGCTTTACTGGGATGATTGGCAGCATAGATTGCATGCAGTGGGAGTGGAGGAACTGCCCATTTGCTTGGCAGGGGCAATACAAGGAACATGTTGGAGAGTGCACAATCATACTTGAGGGCGTGGCATCACAAGATATGTGGATTTGACACTCTTTTTTGGCATGGCAGGTTCCCACAATGACATCAATGTGCTTCAGCCGGCTCCGGTGTTCAACAGACTCTCCAATGGCAATGCCCTCGAGGTGACCTTTGAGATCAATGGTCACACATATAAGAAGCCATACTATCTAGCTGATGGGATCTACCCTACATGGACTACATTTGTGAAGACAATCTCCAAACCAAATAATGAGAAGCAGAAAAGGTTTGCCAAAGAATAAGATAGTGCTAGAAAGGATGTGGAGCGTGCTTTCGGTGCCCTCCAATCACGACGGGCTATTGTTCGGCACCCTGCTAGGACATGGAGCAAGGAGACCCTGTGGGAGGTGATGAAAGATTGTGTGATCATGCACAATATGATCGTGGAGGATGAGCGCGATGACAGTAACTATGATCAGGCATGGCAGTTTCAGGAGGAGTTGGTTGAGCCACATTGATTGTCATCTTTTGTTCAGTTACTCGACTTCCACCGTGATATCCGTGAGAAGGAGACTCATATTCAGCTCCAAAATGATTTGGTGAAGCATGTGTGGCAGCACTAGGGGAACCAGTAGTAGTTCCCTTTGATACAATTTATTATTTATTTGGTTTGTAAAACTATTTGTGGAACAATTTGTATTATTTGCTGAACTATTTGGATTGCAATAAGCTATTTCAACTATTTGGTTTGTAATAACTATTTGAACGATTTGTATTGTTTTCTTAAATTTATGTTATATGAAATGACCAATTCAAAAAAAGAAAAATCAACTATTTGGATGCGTCGGGCCATTGGGTGCCGTGGCCAGGGAGGGGCAGACATGGGCTGGACGCCTGTTCATTTGGCGACCCAAACGGATAAATTCCAGACCAAATCGGTGTCGTTTGCGTCGGCCCGTTGGAGACATCCTAAGGGTTCTTTCGTATGAAAAGGAATTTCGTGGGGGTTTTGAAGGATTTGGTTCCGTGAATAATGTTCGTCGTTTGATTGACTTGATTCTTTTCCAAAGGATTCATTACACTATCTATTGGAGGAAACTTAACGTTCACTCAAATCTTTTTTCTACATTTGCTTTGTTTGCCTAATTGGTCAATTTTTTTGTAGTTTTACAATCATGTAGGATTGAAAAGAACATGTCACTTTAATCCCATGTTTTCCTCATCCCTGCGTTTCTAACAATCCTGCAAATCAAATAGAGACGAGCACATTCTTTTTTCTTCTGTTCCTTTATGTTTCTTCTTTTAATTTCTCTCTATTGCATCCCCTCTCCGCCTGTCTGTTTGACGGCTTCCTCTCCCATCGTTGTCACTGTCGCGAAACCCTTCTTATCTCTCCACGATATATAGGTTCCCAATTGAGCGAGCTCCGGTTCTATATCCCGCACGGGGGTGGATACTTGTGTCGGGACTGCTGGTGAGGCTTCATGCAGTTTCTCTCTTTCTAAACGGAGAACTTGGTAGTGTATAATGTTTTAACTATGACCACTATCTATCATGTGGTATACATGATTAGCAAATAAAAAACTAGGACCACTATCTTTTATTCTCTCTTTCCGAATAACGAGCTTATGTTGCATATAATAGTGTTTTTAACTAGGACTAGTATAATTGTTGAGGCTTTGTACGGATGAGACAAGCCTAAGCAGCGAGACAAGCCTAAGCAACACAACATAAATAGACCTACCAGCCCTCTTTTAAAACATGCCCATAATATCACCTGGTATGCAGCCTGGCGGTGGATGAGCACGTGTGTTTAGTTGTGATTCAAATTCATATGAAGAATATGTAGATAAAATCTAACTTATGTCGGAGAGGCCCGTCGCCGGGAGGATTTCTGCTATGCAAGAAGAAATGGAGTCGCTTGGGAAGAATGTAACATCAGATATTGTGTGCTTACCAAAAGGAAAGAATAACTTCCGCTGCAAATGGATCTTCAAAAGCAAGAAGATTTGTCTCCTAGTGAGCCAGCAAGGTTTAAGACAATGTTAGTAGCTAAAGGTTTTAGTCGGATACCAAGTATTGATTAATGATGTGTAAGGTGTTATCTCCAGTTGTAAAGTATAGTCCCATTCATACATTTTTCGATATGTGTCTATGCATGATTTTGAACTTGGCCAGTTAGATATAAAAACTACATTTCTGTATGAAGAACTGAAGGAGGAGATATACATGGACCAACCAGAAGGATTCATAGTGCCTCATAAGGAGGATTTTGTTTGCAAATTAATTATATCTCTTTATGGTTTGAAATAGTCTCCACGACACTGGTATAAAAGTTTGATTCATTTATGATGTCACATGGTTTCAAGAGGTTTGAATATGATAGTTGTATTATATTAAATTTGATGGATCATCTATATACTTGTTGTTATATGTTGATTACTCACAAGAGCAAGAAAGATATCACTAGTTTAAAGGCTTATCTAGTTAAGAGTGAGTTTGAGATGAAAGATCTTGGTGATACAAAGAAGATTATAGGTATGGGGATTACCATGGACATAAAATTTGGTTTGCTATTTCTTAGTCAGGAGAGTTATATTAAGAAATATAAAGTTCATCGTTTTAACATGCATTACGCAAAGTCAGATAGCGCGATATAGCAAAATAGCGCGACTTAAAATGCGCTACTAGAGTGTTATATCGCGTTATAGCGTGCTATTAGCAACACATTATACACTGATTGATTTAGCGAGACAATTCTCAAAATGTTATAGCGTGCTATTTTTTTCCATGGTAAGCACTCCTATAACTTTTCATTTCAATTCGTCATCTTCTCAGTGTCCTAATACAGATGAAGAGTTTGAATATATGTCAAGAGTTTAATATTCTAGTGGTGTCGGTTCTTTAATGTCACGGTGTGTTCTCGTCCTGATTTTATCATATGCAATGAGTTTGTTCAGTACATATAAGGCTAATCCTGCTACTCAACATTGTGAGACACTGTTCTGTGGATTTCTAGGTACCATCGTGACACTTCTCATGCTTATTTAAAATTTGGCAAGACTAGAAAGAGACTTGTTGGATACGTGGATTCAGATTTTGCTACTGATTTGGATAAGAGAAGATCCTAACAGGTGATGTGTGTACCATTAGTGGTTGTGCTGCTTGTGGCTCGTTTTTTTTAAATTCAGAATCGGCACTTTTTGATTTCCAAAAATCATGCAAAAAATCCCAGAGGTAGTTAGTGTATAGATCTACAAGAGTACAAAATTGCAACTCAAAATTCATTGTATTCTGGGCTACACAAAAATGTTAAACCAGGCAAAATTTCAATTTTTTGAATCTGTGTACTATTCATCACTCAGATTCACCGATTTGTCATTTTTGTGCAGCCCACAATACAACGAATTTGGCGTTAAAATTTTGCACACTTGTAGATCGTGTCACTAACTACCTCTGGGATTTTTTTCATAATTTTTGGAAACCAAAAAGTGCCGATTTCGAATTTTTCAAAAAACGAGCTACATGGTGCTCGGGCTACAAAACACCTCACTCCCAGTAGATGCCCAATCTATCACTAAAACTGAACACATGTCTATTGCAGAAGCATGTAAAGGATCACTCTGGTTGAAAAGTTTGTATGCTGAACTTTATGGAGATAATTTTCGCATTAATCTGTTTTGTGACATTCAGAGTGTCATATGTCTTACAAAGGATCAGATGGTTTATGAGAGAACAAAACACATTGATATCAAATATCATTATGTCCGAAACATTGTTGCTCAAGGTAAACTGAGAGTATGCAAGATTAGTACTCATGATAATCCTGCCGATATGACAAACTCAGTTAATGTTGCTAAGTTTGAGCAAAGTATAACTGTTTAGCCATAGTGGTTGTTTGGCGCCGAAGATATTTCTTATTGTTCAAGTAGAAGGCTATTATTTATCCTACAAAATGGAATTCATCTAAATATGGAGTTTGTTGAGTTGTGAACCAAATTTATATGAAGGTTATACATATAAAGACTAACTTCTATCGGACCGGAGCGGAGACCCGTCGCCATTGCTGCATATACCCTCGCTATACGGGATAATTCATCGTTGTAAATCTCTGGCATTTATAAACTCTCCTGATATATTGTAATTTCACTAGCTGGTGCTTGCGGTTTTTTCCCTCAATTTGAAAAGTTTTTCAACGTTAAAATGTTGTGCGCGGGTGTTGATTTGATCTTTATCGTTCCTATTTGCCTGTCAATGTATAACAACGTGTAGCCATCATTTTCTCACGCTCTAAAAAATGGTAAGAGAGACTCCATTATAAATTGGTCTCAATTCTTCTCAAATTTCCATTTTCCATGTGCGACTAGACACTCACTCATATCATGCGATTCTCTAATGGGCATGTGTGTTCTTGGGAAACCGAAAACTTGGGCTAAAATCCCAGAATTTCTAAATAACTACTCCCCCCGTTCGTAAATATAAGTTTTTTTTGTGTTTTCTTAATTTGTACGTATCTAGACAAATTTTAGCGTGTTGATTCACTCATTTTAGACCGTGGTCAAAACATCTTATAGTTTTGAGTCTAATTGCCGAATGCCAATCACCAATCATCATAATTAACATAAGCTGTGCACCATATTTCTTTTGCAAAAAAGATCTCAAATCTAATTTTCAACCCAGTAGTACGAACACTCTGGAAAAAAAAGGGGAAAACACATCCAGATCCCTTCCAACCAGCATCATCAAAAGTCAGCGGATGGGGCTTTGACTTTTCGAATTCAAAATGACATTAAAGAAATTTAGCTGTAGAAACTAAGAATGGCACCGTGGCGCTAGTTTGGGGTCAACGTTTTTTTTTCTCTCAATATCTTTCTCGTACTTTGTTTTGGGTGAATAAGGAACGAATAATTCCACTGGAATATCGTCAGTTTGTAGCTGATCCGTATGTCGAATTGTCGACGTTCCTTGCATAGGGCTTGTTTGGCTATTTTTTTTTCTCATGAGGAAATATGTTTTGACCAGTACAAGCTATAGAAATGTGGATCGAACTGCTTTCATGGACAATGACAACTAGATTGGGTGCGCCTTGGCGCACGCCCCGCGGTCATGTTTTGACGACATGCCATACACGATGCTAATAATCAACGGGTACGAATAATTACATCCATATGTAAGATCGAGGACCAATTAGACAAATGATAAACACAAAACATGTTTGTGAAACTACTATGTGGCATGCAAACACCAATGCACGAACAGTGCAATAGATCGTCCATCATGTCCTTCAAAATAGGTAACTAAACTTCACCAGATCACTATATACACATAGGTCACGTAACACGCTGAAGTTAGCCGTGGTGAGCACACCTAAATGACTCTTCCGTGCAGGTGACGCTCTTGTATATCGTCAACTTGAATCCAGTGGCAGTCAGCTTGAAGACGACAGGGTCACGTTCCTCTAGAACATTCGGCCAATTGCTTCCGAGACCGCGCCGCCGTGTGTGCTCACCTCCACCCACTCGTCGCAGAACTCGCAGAACTTGCATGCCGACAACACGGGAGTGGGGTATGCAGCCAATCCATCAAAACCGCCTGGAATGAACGGGGGATAGTCAACATGTGAACTTGACCCAATTTAATATCGTAGAGTCGGACGGTGAAACGTGGGAAGAAGTGGTGGAATGCGGAGGAACCGTTGAGGTTAAGAAAAAGGATATGGTAAAAAACTAAACAGTCGCACGCCATAGATTGACCGTGAGGAGACTAAGCTCCTCGGTTTCCACGCATGCGGTAGGGATGGGACATAGTGGCCGTAAAGACGTGCATGCTTAGTGTGGAGTGAAGACGTGGGAATGAATTAACTCGTCGGCTTCTCCACAACCGCCACCTATCTTTTGTGATTAAATAGAGGCCCCCTGACCGCCTGCTAATCGCCTTCCATCTCTAGTACATCGGTCGCTGCCTGCTCCTCCTTCCCCAACAATGGCTGCACGGGAGACGCGCTCTGCTTCCAAGTAATTTCTTACTTCCTTCTCTGCTTTCCCTTCTTTAGATCCATTTTAAGCTATTTGCCTTTGGTTTAACTTACTTCCGCTCATCGATCTACCTGCGACTACGTATGTACAGGGGCGATGAATCGGAGCCTACGTCAGAGTCTGAGGTGATTGCCTCACTGAGAATGAGGAACCTCGAGATTGCAGATGACTTAGTTGCGGCTTTGAAGCTCGCCAGCAGGAACCTCCAGCAGACAATTGAGGCCAGAGAGCTGTTGTTCAAGACACAGAACACGGCAATGAAACTGGATGAAGAGCTGAAGGAGATGATTGTCAGCAACAGTGATCTGTCGAAGAAGGTTTTGGACCTCGAGATTGAGCTCGGGATGGAGCGCAATAAAGTATTGGTCCTGCAAAATGAAGCTTTGACCCACGAACAGGACAGCCTTGATGACGTGGAAACACACGTTCGTTGGGAGACCCCAAGAGGAAGGTATGAAGTAGTGCAGCATCAATTTTCCCTTTAAATCTACCAAGGTTATCGAACCAGTAGGAATTGGAAGAGCTTCAACACGGTGTCAGCGGCGCCGTTACGATCACTGACGTGGACCTGCACACAACACAATCAAAGTACTTTGCCCCAACGAAACAGGAAGGTTGTCAATCTCCCCGGCTTGCTAAATACAAATGATTAAACGTATGGTGTGGAAAGTAATGATGAGTGCAAAAAGGAACAACGTGGAAATAAATACAGAGCGTGGTGGAAAGGGTGTTTTTATCAGTGTGGAATAAAGTACCGGGGTCCACAGTTCACTAGTGGTGTCTCTCCATAAAACAGATAAATATGTTGGGTAAACAAATTACAGCTGGGCAATTGACAAAGTGCAAATGCATGACAATGCAAGATATGATAAGAACATGTTCATTGTTAGATCTATTGGGCATTACATCAATATACATAGACCGTTTACTAGCTGCATCTATGACTAATAATCCACCCGGGATAGCTTACGTGTCTTCCGTGAGTATTAAGTTGCAAGCAACAGATAAAATCATTAAGCAAAGTGTGTAATGTAAACAATGCATATGACAAATAGACACAACAAAGTTGTTTTCTCCCTAGTGGCAACAACACATCTACAGCCTTAGTCGTTTCTGTCATCTCGAGCCCAGGCTTCTAGAGGCATGAACCCACTATCTAGCATAAATACCCCCTTTTGCAGTCATTAGCATCTACTTGGCCAAAGCATCTACTAACAACGGAGAGCATGCAGGAACATAGATAAAACATGGATATAAATAGATGAACAAACTTGATCATAACTTCACAATTCATCGGATCCCAGCAAACACAACATATAGCATTACATAAAGATGATCTTGATCATGTTAGCCAGCTCACAAGATCTAAACATGATAGCACAAGGTGGAGAGACTACCAACTAGCTATTACTATGGACCCGTAGTCCCGTGAAGAACTACTCACACATCACTCCGGAGGCAGACATGGTGATGAGGAGCCCTCCGGTGATGATTTCTCCTCCGGCGGGGTGCCGGGAAGAACTCCAGAACCCTCCCGAACTAGGGTTGACGACGACGGCGGCGACAGAACTTTTCGTGGATTTCTGATCGGGTATTTAGGGTTTCCCGAATGATGTAATTTATAGGCGAAAGAGGGGCGCCAGGGGGCACCAGGTGGGCCAGGCGGGGTGGCGACGCGGGGCCACCCTGGCCGTGCCGTGGGCCCGCCTCCTCTCCTGGGCTGCCTCCTGGGCTTCTCCTTCGGACTGGTGCTTCGTTCCCGTGCAGAAATAAATCAGGTAAATTGGCGTGCCTTTTGGAGAATATTTCCGAAGAGAATTTCTGAAACAAAAAGACAGCAGAAAACAAGAACTGGCACTGTGGCATCTTGTTAATAGGTTAGTCCCAGAAAATGCATAAAAATGATATAAAGTGTAAATAAAACATGTGGTGTTTAATATATAACAGGCATGGAACATCAAAAATTATAGATACGTTTTGGACGTATCAAGCATCCCCAAGCTTAGTTCCTGCTCGTCCTCGAGTAGGTAAACGATAACAAAAAGATAATTTTTGAAGTGACATGCTACCAACATAATCTTGATCAAATAGTAATGTAAAGCATGTGAACTGAGATCAAATCATTCAAAGTAAATGTCTATATTGATATTAAACAAACTGATGATAAAGCAAGACAGTTAAACAAGTCAAAATCTTTCATGGATGATGCTCTAAAGACATGAAACCGTACAAAGTTCATTATAGATGATTTAAGTATTCAGTGTAGAAGTTCTATCCTTCTACTCAAGCATCAAGCAATTTTTCACAACACAGAAAGGATCCAGTCAAGTAAAAGCAAACATGAACGTCATGAATCAGTTGTTTCGAAGTTTTACTCAACCGGTGAGCGTAAGCATTTGGTTTTGGCACCAGATGTTATGGCAAAGAGAATAATAATGGGGGTTTGGAAGGCCAATGGAAGAAAGTCTCACAAAGCTGTAAGTGATCATTAGACAAGAGAAAGTCTTATAATCGAAGCTATGCAAGGAGTAGTGATTGCCATGCAACGGATGCACATAGAGCTATATGTGTATGAAAGCTCTCCAATGGAACTAGTGGGGTGCATCCAACTCGGTTGCTCACGAAGACCTAGAGCACTTTTGAGGAGGCTCATCATTGGAATATACAACCCAAGTTCTATAATAAAAATTCCCCACATAGTTATACTAGTAAAACATGAAAACTCTCTCTCATGGAGTATAGGTGCTAAACATGAGCACAAATGATGACTATGAAACTGCAGGTGCTAAACATGAGCACAAGTGTGGATAAAGGATAGTAATGTTGCCCCCTCTCACTTTTTTTTTCTTTTTTTTCTATTTTTTTTCTTTTTTTGTTTCTCTTTTCGATGGCCTCCATGGCTCTTTTCACTTTTCTCTCTCCCACTGTAGGGGCAACATCCTAATATGATAACACACTTTTTGGTACAAATAACTCATAATGAACAAAACATGATGTATGGAACTGAGTGCCTCTGCCAGTGTAGCAGGATGTGCAATGATCTAGCGTAACATGGGTAAAACCACACATCAGCTGTATAGAATCATGCAAAGCAATATATAACAATGATGAATGACAACAAGTCATGTAATGTAAGATGGAAGTTGCATGGCAATATATCTCGGAACAGCTATGGAAATGCTGTGATAGGTAGTTATGGTGGCTGTTTTGAGGAAGATGTTTGGTTTATGTGTAGGAGAACAAGAGGAAGTTCTCCCACAGAGTTTGGATGTACTGGCGAAGTATGCACAACTCTCAATGTGAGCAGAAGGCAATGCACAACACCGAAGAGGCTAGCAAAATTTGGATGGTGGAAGTGCCAAAAACCGTAGCTCAACATTAGTCAAAAAGAACTCACAAGCTTATTGCAAACAACTAGCAGGTTCAACATTAAGAGCATGATTAAATTTACTCCAAGGAGGGTCATTCACGGCGGCACAAGTACCCTGTTAGATCCCTCGACCTTAGCACGCAACTATGTTATTACGAATTACTTTTCAGACATGAACAGCTATCAAGACCAACTACACCTTCAACAATTTTAGTAGAGTTTGTAGTACGGTACAAGCTTTAATAACACAACCACTAATAAATTTTAACTTAAGTAACCAGCAAGCATTAACATCTAATTTCTTAATATCTCAAAACATTTGCAAGGAATCAAGTTATCAAAGTTCAATGATCTACAAGACTATGCAAAATTTTCCGTTATACAACTACCACACACTTAGCATTTTCTGTTCCAACCAGACGCCAATCAACTTATTTAAACAACTCTCCAAACAAATATAAATAAAGTAAGAGAGTACTTTCTACAAAAGAACTAATAGCTTTGAACAAGAGGTACATGAAAAAACGAGAGCTAGAAGCTAGCAAAACATAAACAAAATACTCAACAGATATAAGTGAAGAACAAGAGTATTCTAAGAAAAAGCGGAGCGTGTCTCTCTCCCACACAAGAATGCTAGGATCCAACTTAGTTATGATCAGAAAACAAAACAAAACAAAAACAAAAACAAAACAGAAAATAAAAACACATAGACGCTCCAAGAACAACACACAACATGTGAAGCAATAAAAATATAGTCTCACTAGAGATGACCTGATAATTTGTTGATGAAGAAGGGGATGCCTTGGGCATCCCCAAGCTTTGACGCTTGAGTCTTCTTGATATATGCTGGGGAGATCCATGGGAGCTTACCCAAGCTTAAGCTTTTCTCTCTTCTTGATCTTCTTGTATCATCCACCTCGCTTGATACTTGAAAACTTCCTTCACACAAAGACAACTCGTAGACTTCATTAGAGGGGTTAGTACACCAGAACATAAGCTCACTTGGTTCTGTAAAGACACATTGCATAATTTCATTTTAAACATTAGCTACTGTTACTAAGCAAGATCCTGGTCTCCCCCGAAGAACGTAAATCAATACTTGCAAAAGAGACAATGCAAAACAAAAACAGAATCTGTTAAAACCAGAACAGTCCGTAAAGACAAAAAATTTCGAGGTACTTCCGTTGCTCAAATCATAAAACGGTTAACTAACGGAAGATATATATAAAGCTCAGGCTTCTGCTAAAAAATTTACAGATTAATATCACGTTCTGTAAAGAACAGAAATCTGTTTCTGGACAACAAACCATACTTTAACACTTTCTTGCATTAGAGGCTTTTCTTGGCACAAAAACAAAACAAAAAGGATACAAAAGAGGTGTTACAGAAGAAAGCAACATCCTTGACTCAAGAAAATGAAAAATAACAGAAAATAAAATTGGGTTGTCTCCCAAAAGCGCTTTTCTTTAACGCCTTTTAGCTAGACATAAAGCAAGAATCAAGTATTTTCAAGAGTAGAAGTATCAAAAGCATAACTTGTTCTAACAATAGATTCAAAAGGTTGTTTCATCTTCTTTCTAGGAAAGTGTTCCATCCACTTTCGGAGTGGAAACTGAAATTTAATATTACCTTCTTTCATATCAATAATGGCACCAACAGTTCTAAGAAAAGGTCTCCCCAAAACAATAGGACAAGAAGCTTTGCATTCAATATCCAGAACAATAAAATCAACAGGGACATGATTCTTGTTAACCATAATAAGAACATCATTCACTCTACCCACAGGTTTCTTCATAGTAAAATCAGCAAAATGAACATTCAAGTGAGAGTCTTCTAGTGGTGCTAAATCAAGAATATCATAAAGTTTTTTAGGCATAACAGAAATACTAGCACCAAGATCACACAAAGCATTACAATCAAAATCATTCACTCTCATTTTAACAGTAGGCTCCCAAGCATCTTCTAATTTTCTAGGAATAGATGCTTCACGTTTAAGTTTCTCTTCCCTAGCTTTGATAAGAGTATTAGTAATATGCTTAGTAAAAGCCATGTTTGTCTTACTAACATTAGGAGTTTCAGCAAGCTTTTGCAACTACTTAATAACTTCATTAAGATTACAACTATCAAAATCAAATTCATTATCATCACAAGAAATTGGAGCATCATCTCTAACAACTTGAAAAATTTCAGCATTTTTCTCAGGAGTAGTTTTAGTGCTATCAAGAATTTTAGTACTCCTTTCAACCGAAGTAGAGACTTCTCCAATTTTAATTTTCTTATTATTAGCATGATTAGGACCTGTAGTTAATTCACTAGTGCTTAAAGTTTTAACATTTTCATTAGTAAAAATAGTGCAAACACTAGCAACCCTATTCTTTTCAGCTATTTCAGCTTCTTTTTCCTGTCTTTCCCACCTAGCATGCAAATCAGCTAGCATCCTAATATTGTTATTAATTTTAATTTGTATAGCATTCAGAGACTTACTTTCCTTAACATCATGAGACATATTCTTTATTTTCAGAAATTCGACATCAAGCACAAGATTGTCAACCTTACAGACAAGACCATCAAGTTTCTCAAGTTTTTCCTCAATTGTTTTATTGAAAGCCTTTTGTGCACCAATAAAATCCTTAAGCATAACTTCAAGATCAGAGGGCACACTCTTATTATTATTGTAGGAATTACCATAAGCATTGCCACTATTAGAAGGATTGGGCTTATAATTATTATTACCAAAGTTATTCATATAAGCATTGTTGTTGAAATTATTATTTTTAATGAAGTTCACATCAACATGCTCCTCTTGAGAAACCAAAGAAACTAAAGGAACATTATTTGGATCAATAGGTACTTGATTACGAGAAAGCATAGACATAATAGCATCAACCTTATCACTCAATGAAGAAATCTCCTCAACATAATTTACCTTCTTACCAGTTGGAGCTCTTTCGGTGTGCCATTGGGAGTAATTTACCATCATCTCATTGATAACCCCCAAGAGCAGGGATCACTGTAGCACCTCTCAATGTGGAAGTAGGGTATCGATCCGCAGGAGCAAGAAGGAAAAATTGTCTATTCCCTACAACTAAAGTGTCACAAGTTTTAGTTGATTATGCACTAAACAAGTTAAAGGATTAATGGAGGTTGATTTAATGCAAGAATTTAAAGAGCAACCAAACAATAAATGTAAAAATGTCTCAATCCTCTTCAATACAAGAGGACAAGACAAAGGGCTTTTCTTATGGGAACAATGGACACGGGTTCATGGTTTCACTCATCCTCCCTCTCAATCTATGGTGGTGATCATGTTATAGATAATAAAAGTACACACAATTGTCATGCTTTAATGGTAAACTTCTATGACGGCTACAAGTTCTAAAACACATAGTTGAAAGAAAATAATCATTTGTGTTGCTAGGGTCACCCTCGTAAGGCTAGCGTGGTTTGTTGTCACTCCCACATCATACTTCTTCCTTTTTTACCCCAGATAAAGAATGTTGGTCGACATTACTGTCACTTAATGCCTATGCCTTCTGTCACTAGGCCACTCTCTACCCACATACATCATACTTCTTAATGGACAATATTCTAAACACTAGTGTAATGATTCATATTTCGTGTGCATGACCACATCTATCCACACTTGGTGGTGTCAATCACCTCATGACAAGGATAAACAAGGCATTATGCATAAATCAAACCATCACATGCATCATAGAATATCTCCAAAGTATGACAAGTCATAAAAGCCCCAACACAACGGTAAATGCATAACAAATATCATCTCATACCACAATATCCACCATAGGAATTACATAGATAGATCCATACTTATGCAAGGCACATCATATGGACTTCAACAATGATCATACATAGAGAGATTAGATCAAGTTACCACCACAAACCCAAAGTCCAGGGGGTGGACTACTCCCTCTTCATCATGGTGATGATGGTGGAGATGTTGGAGATGATCTTGCTGTAGATGTTGATGATGAACACGCCGGAGGGGGGTGGAGCCCTCCGGAGGTGATTCCGGCGGCGTTTCCCCCCTCCGATCTTCTCCGGCGGCAGCCTTCTGACTCTCTATTTCGTGGTTTTGTGTTTCTCCGCCACCTCCTCGCGAAACTCCTCGGGGGACTATTTTTATCGACGTTTTTAGGTCAAGACGAAGCCACGGAGACGAAAACGGACGGCATCGGAGCCACGAGAAATAAAAGAGGTGGTCCCACACGGCCAAGGAATCTGGCCGCGTGGGACCATCTATTTTCTTCCTCAGACTTCCTTTTTCGCGGATCCTTGGCTCGTACGTGTTCTTATTTCCAAATATTGGGCCCCGTAAAATATTAGGTCATTTGGACGTCGTTTGGTCCCTGAAAGTCAAAAACATGGAAGAAGGGGTTTTCTGGTTCTGCAGGGTTAATTCCAAATAAATGGGGAAACTGTGAATTATCCCCTAAAATCATTATAAAACATAAATATAACCCATATATGATGCAAATAAGTTGGAATATCAAGTAATAAAATGTAAAGCTCATGTATGCATTTTACATGCATCAACATCCCCAAGCTTAACCCATGCTCGTCCTCGGGTATGAAGGTGATAAAACTAACATGGACTTCGCATTTTAATACTACCAAAGGATATCAAAGATGATTACTATTGCTACATAAAGTCAAATGATTCATTCTCAAAGGAGTAGCAATATATAAGATAGATTATAAAGTGATATCAAATATTCAATGAAAGGATGTTCAATGATAATTCACAAAGTGTAACATAGAAGAAAGTACTATGGACCAAATGTATGCATAATGAAAAGTAAGAACATCCTATAATGGTCATAGAGTATTCATGAAAATCTGAATATAAAAGGTGGACACTTTGGAAAGATATATAAATGAGTAGAGGTAAAGCATGAATAGGGCTGGAACTAAAACTCAAAACTCGCGAGTTAAACGAGTAGCTCGGAACTCGGCTCGGCTTGGCTCGAACTCGTTACTAAACGAGCCGAGCCAAGTTTTGATTTTAGACGCTAAACGAGTTCGATCTAAACGAGCCGAGTTCCGAGCTACTCGTTTAGCTCGTTTAACTCGGTAAAAAATAAATCATTACATTTTTCTTATCTTTGTGAATTATTTTACCTGATTATCATAGTTTAACGACTAGATATTACTTGATATTTTCATATTGTCATATATTGTTGTGCTAATTCCATCATACATGCCCCCAATAATTAGAAAAATACATACATAAAATCAATTATAATGATGTTAACAGTTTTACCGAGTTAATGATTGCAATGTGGTAATCCTTGGTGTCAAGCTCTCATTACCCCTATCATAGCATCTTGAATGATTAAAGTTTAAAGTGAAAGCAAATATGAGTAGTGTGCTTGACAAAGTATAGGTTGAATGTCTCATGCCCCTTGAATACAAGTACCTACACCATGATGTTACTCAACTTGGGAAACAAAGTAAGTTCAAGTTAAATATCATTGTAAGTAATAATAGCATCATTAAGAGCGTCAACTGGGTACCTCTTGTCTCAGGATATGGAACAAGCCCATATCAAAATGACAAGACAAACAAATAAAATGAACAATCTCAACACCCTTTTTATTCACCATTGGGATAGCTTTTTATTATAAGGTGTATCACTGATGGTTCACCATAGTATGTAAGTAAATTTCCACCATGAATGATGCATGGCTTAGATTAGCGGCCCAGGCGTCTCTCTAACCATTTATACAAACTCATTTAAACTTGCTTTGTCTCCACATTTATTTCACCCATGATAAGCATCCATAAACAAAATTACATGATATCAACTAATAAAATGAAGAGCATGTTGAAAGCTTGCCATGTGACAGCACATATGAGCTAACTCTCAACCCAAGACATTTGTCAAGCCCACAACATCATAATTTTAATCACAATGGGTCATGTTTATTTAATGCAATAAAAGTAAAGTGTGCATCAAATTCGTGAGAGCTCTATAACCAACTTTTCCCATGACAATCAACAACATAAGCATTTTCATTCAGAGGTATAGATAATTCAAAATAACATGATAAACATACTCGGAATAGCATAAAGCTAATAGGTAGATATGGTGGACTCACTGGAAAAACTTTGGTTGAAGGTGTTGGAAACAAGTTTTTACTTGTTGGAATTTTTGGGCTAGCAAGAGGGAGAAAGTTGACCGTCTAAATGCATGCATGAGTGTCCATAGAACTAACCAATCCATGTTAAACAAAGTAAAGTAACATTCAGCATCAAAACATGAATACAAGATAGCTCTTGATAAAACACTTGCATATTAACACTCATTAACAAAGCATATGAATCATGCAACTATATGTATCTTTTTGAATCAACTTAAACATCCCTTTCCCAATCTTTTAATAGCATCCAACTTAATTCAACCCAAATTTCCAGTACCTCTTTCATATATAAATGATGGTGGTGTTCTCACAAAATAAAAATCAAACCAAAATAAAAAGCAAACAAAAGACGCTCCAAGTTTATGCGATAAGGTGCATTAATCGAAAAACAGAAGTTAGACGTGCGCAAACCGAGACCGTGTAGGTCCAGTGGGGTTGTCTTCACATCCCCAAGTTTATGGTCTTCACCATCCTTGGATAGCTCTTGGTGCATCTCCTCTAATCCCTGTGAAAAAAACTTCAAAACACCGTTTCTCCCATTTCTTTTCTGTGAGGTGACATTAGTAGTGATAGACAAATAGATTTCTTGCTGCATATAATCCTTAGACAAAAATTCATATGAATGTCCAGAAAGTTTATAATGTTGTATGCCTACTCATAAACTCAATTGGATCAAAAAGATTCAAGTTAAAAGTTCAAAGCATGCATCAAACAAAATGAGACAGAATCTGTGCAGAAAAACAGCAGCAGCAAAACGTATTTTTCTACCCTAATAAACTTTGTCGAAAAATTCCGAACAAATTCATGCATACAGAGGATGAAAAGTTTCAACTACAGTTCAAATATGAGCTCATTCGGAGTTACAGAATAAGAATTAAAAATCATACCGTGCACAGATTCGTGCAGGAATAAAACCTCCGAACGCTATAAGCAGCTTCTTCAAACCAAAATGAGTAAAACTTGGCACTTTATTAAAAATTCCAGAAACTAAACTAAAAACTAAGTCTCTTTTTACAGCAAGAGGACACAAAGAAAATCACAAATAAAAACAACCGGGTTGCCTCCGTAAAGCGCTTTCTTTATAGCCATGTAGCTAGACTTCTTACTTGGTATCAAGATGGTTGGAGTGAGGTGGCTTGGCATCCCCAAGCTTGAATTCTTGTACTTACATGATATATGTAGAGTGAGCCCAGGGGTAACATCCCCAAGCTTGAGTGTTTGTCCCTCTTGATCTTTGTTCATCACCCTCAACTCTTCCACTTGAAAATTCTCTTTACACAAAACTCATCGTAAAACTTGATTAGAGGGGTTAGTGTCTCCATAAATTAAATCCAAATAGGTACAGCAAAGACATATCATGAGTTGATTCTAAACATTAGCTACTGTTACCATGGTTGTGTATTGCTCTTTGATCAATAGAACCACACAAAACACAAGTAATGTGAGTAATGCAAAATAAAGACAGAATCTGTCAAAAACTGGATAGCCCGTAAAGAGTGAATTTTCAGAGGCACTTACGTTGCTCAAATCAGAAAAATTTGAACTAATGAAATGTGTAATAATAACTGAAGATTGCTGTCGTAAAATTTCAGGTCAAAATTCCTTTTCTGTGATTTTTAACATTTTTCGCAGTGAAGCTTAGGAATCTGTTTTCTGGGAAGCCATGATAGTTTTAATTATGCTCACATAGGAACAAGAATTGAAATGCAAAAGAGAGCATCAAGAGAAAAATATGAAACACTTTTAAGTCTAACCCACTTCCTATGCATTGGGATCTTGTAAGAAAATAAATCATTGAAACACAAAGTAAGTAGCATAGGAAAATACAACAAGAGCAATTTCAAGACTTTCAACTTAAAGAGAGGAAACGTAATAATGTTGAAATGTTTAGAACCATGTTTTCCTTTCTCATAATAACTTTCAGTAGCATCATGAATAAATTCAACAATATAACTATCACATAAAGCATGTCTCTCATGAGCTTCAAGCATAAAAGTATTAGTACTCTCCACATAAGTAAAATCCTTCTTAGTAATAGTGGGAGTAAAACATTCATAATCATCATTGTAATCATCATATATAGGAGGCATATTATCCTCCCCAAGATTAAATGATTGCAAGATATAACAAAAATAAATTTAAAGTTTAGTGCACACAAGAATAGAAACTTAAGCGCTACGCTCCCCGGCAACGGCGCCAGAAAAGTACTTGATAACCCCCAAGAGCAGGGGATCACTGTAGCACCTCTCAATGTGGAAGTAGGGTATCGATCCGCAGGAGCAAGAAGGAAAAATTGTCTATTCCCTACAACTAAAGTGTCACAAGTTTTAGTTGATTATGCACTAAACAAGTTAAAAGATTAATGGAGGTTGATTTAATGCAAGAATTTAAAGAGCAACAAAACAATAAATGTAAAAATGTCCCAATCCTGTTCAATACAAGAGGACAAGACAAAGGGCTTTTATTATGGGAACAATGGACACGGGTTCATGGTTTCACTCATCCTCCCTCTCAATCTATAGTGGTGATCATGTTATAGATAATAAAAGTACACACAATTGTCATGCTTTAATGGTAAACTTCTATGACGGCTACAAGTCCTAAAACACATAGTTGAAAGAAAATAATCATTTGTGTTGCTAGGGTCACCCTCGTAAGGCTAGCGTGGTTTGTTGTCACTCCCACATCATACTTCTTCCTTTTTACCCCCAGATAAAGAATGTTGGTCGACATTACTGTCACTTAATGCCTATGCCTTCTGTCACTAGGCCACTCTCTACCCACATACATCATACTTCTTAATGGACAATATTCTAAACACTAGTGTAATGATTCATATTTCGTGTGCATGACCACATCTCTCTCATCTATCCACATTTGGTGGTGTCAATCACCTCATGACAAGGATAAACAAGGCATTTTGCATAAATCAAACCATCACATGCATCATAGAATACCTCCAAAGTATGACAAGTCATAAAAGCCCCAACACAACGGTAAATGCATAACAAATATCATCTCATACCACAATATCCACCATAGGAATTACATAGATAGATCCATACTTATGCAAGGCACATCATATGGACTTCAACAATGATCATTGATACGTCCAAAACGTATCTACTTTCCCGAACACTTTTGCTATTGTTTTACCTCTAACTTGTGTGTTTTGAATACAACTAATGCGGACTAACGCTGTTTTCAGCAGAATTGCCCTGGTGTCTTGTTTTTGTGCAGAAAGTCAACTTTCGGGAAAAACACCAGAAAAGATCGCAAACCTCCTATTTTACCAGAAGACTCACGGAGCCAGAAGGGGAGGCGGAGATGGGCCACGAGTGGCCCAAACCACATGGTGGCGCGGCCCAAGGGCCTGCCGCGCCAGCCTATGAGGAGGGTGCCTCGGGCACCTCCCCGAGTCCCCCTTTCGACTACTTAACCCTTCTGACCTAAAAACGTCGGGGGGTCGTCCACTTCATCCAGAAACATCACCGTACGCCGCCACCATCGCGAAACCTATTTCGGGGACCAGAAACTCCGTTCTGGCACTCCGCCGGGACGGGGAATTGGAGGAGATCATCGCCATCATCATCACCGACGCTTCTCCATCGACCATCCATGTTTCCCCCATCCATGTGTGAGTAATTCCCTGCTGTAGGCTGAGGGGGATGGTAGGGATTGGATGAGATTGTTCATGTAATAAGCTATAAGATCATTAGGGCATGGTGCCCAGTATCCGTTGTTAGTACTTATTGATGTTGTTGCAACTTGTTGAGCTTAATGCTTGTCACTAGGGCCCGAGTGCCATGATTTCAGATCTGAACATGTTATTGTTTCATAATGATATGCACTGTTTATTGATCATACCTGCAAGTTGTATACACATATTGTTGTCCGGAACCCGCGGTCCCAAAGTGACAATAATTGGGACAGCCGAGGGGAATGGCTGCGATGTGAGGATCACATGTGTTCACTGCGTGTTAATGCTTTGCTCCGGTACTTATTAAAAGGAGTACCTTAATTACCAGTAGATTCCCTTGAGGCCCGGCTGCCACCGGCTGGTAGGACAGAAGATGTTGTACAAGTTTCTCATTGCGAGCACGTACGACTATATACGGAACACATGCCTACGTTTACTTAGTACTTGGATGCTTTATCATTATTATCTGCAATGCCTATGTCTTGATTATTATATGAGCTATCTTATCCATGCAGCGCCCGTTCATCCATCCCTATGCCTACAGTGTTTTAATCCTACTGTTTACTGCAATCACTACTGCTGTCTCTTTTACTGCTGCTATTATTTCACCGCTACTACTGCTATAAAACTGTTGCTACTGATAATCTGTGTCGAGCAAGACTATTCACAGGTGCAGCTGAATTGACAACTCCGCTGTTAAGGCTCTCAAGTATTCTTTGGCTCCCCTTGTGTCGAATCAATAAATTGGGTTTTACTTCCCTCGAAGACTGTTGCGATCCCCTATACTTGTGGGTCATCAAGACTATTTTCTGGCGCCGTTGCCGGGGAGCATAGCTTTATTTGGGAGTTCACTTGTGATCTATACTGCTCGCTGAAATTTATTCATCATGGGTAAAGCTCGTGATGAGAGGGTCCATGTATTGCCCTCCACTACAAGAAAAGGTACGACACTTAGTACCTCTGCTGCTCTTGACTCACCATCTGTATTGAGTCAACTTGTTACACCACCACAATCTTCACGTGTTGGTACTACTGCTGAATCTGAAATTGCCTCTGATAATGTTGATGATGCTTCTACTGTGATTGATGAGAATATTTCATTAGGTCCACTTTTAGATGCTGCTATTGCTAAGTCTAAACAACTTGAAAATACTAGAACACCTAATGGAAGTCCTACTACTCCTGTTTATTCACCTGATTAAGGGATTATACTTGTGATGATGATCCTGATGAAACTTATGTGGAACTTGATGATGATTTTATTGATAAATGTAATGCTACTACTGGTGCAAGTAATATGAGAAATTTTCTTGCACAACATGCTGTTAAATACAAGTTGTCACCTGATCCTAAGTTTGCCACTTCTCCTATAAACATTAAAGATAAGGATTATGATTTTTCTCTTGATTTATCTCATATATCTATTGTTGAGAAAACTCCTTTTTGTGGCACTAAGAGTGAAAGTGCTGTAGAGCACATGAATGAGCTCTCTACTTTGAGTGGCTTATTTTCTGATGATATTAAGAAGCGTAGCTACTTTGTTGCTAAGATTTTTCCTTTCTCATTAAAAGATGATGCTAAAGCTTGGTATAACAACTTGTCTCCTGGTTCTATTACTAGTCCTACTGGTTTGCTTGATGTTTTCTTTCAGAAATATTTCCCTGCTAGTGCTAAACATGATGCTTTGCAAAGAATTTATAACTTTGACCAGGAAGATGAAGAGAAACTTCCAGAGGCATGGACAAGGTTTTGCTCTCTTATCAGAGCTCGGCCTGGACATGATTTGGAAAAGCATGATCTACTTGATATATTTTACAGTGGACTAACTATTGAATCTAGAGCATATCTGGATAGTTGTGCTAGTTGTGTTTTCAGGAAAAGAACCCCTGAAGAAGCTGAAGAATTATTGGCTAAAATCAGCCAGAATTATGATGATTGGACTCTACCTGCGCCGACCCCCACACCTACACCGACACCAATATCAAAGAAGAGGGGAGGTATGATTGAATTGAATGATGAAACAATGAGGGAGGCCAAGAAGACTCTCATTGAGAAGGGTATTAAATCTGAAGATGTGAAGAACCTTCCACCTATTGAAGATTTGTGTAAGCCAATTCCTCATCCATCCATAATTGAGGTTCACTCTCTCCACAGGTTCGATGAAGGAGATATTCCCTACTCTAAACCACCTGATCAATGCTTAGATGAATTTGATAATTATGTTATTAAGCAAGATAATTTTAATATGAGAGTAGAGAATCATTTGCATGAAAATTCTCTAGCTATTAGTAAGTTGCATGATATTGTGGAGAGAACCTCCAATGATGTTAAGATGCTTATTAAACATTTCCATATGGTTCAAACTCAAATTGATCAACTCACTAAAGTGCAACAAGACATGTTAGCCAATGCTTCTAAGGAAAAATTAAAACCTGTCTATGTTAGCACTAGAAGTGGAGCTCATACTCAGGATCCTTTATATCCTGAGGGACATCCTAAAAGAATTGAACAAGATTCTCAACTAGCTGAAAATCCAGTTTCTCCTTCTAAGAAAAAGAAGAAGAAACATAAAAATGTTGTAGAATCCTCTGAAACTGTTAATGATCCTAATAGTATATCTATCTCTGATGCTGAAACTGAAAGTGGTAATGAACTTGATAGTGATAAGGATAAAATGATGCTCTTGATAAAGAAGTTAGTGAAAAGGAACCTGAAAAGCATACTAAAAACACAAAGTACACTAAGGAAGATTTCATTGCTAAGAAACATGGTAATGAAAGGGAACCTTGGGTTCAAAAGCAAATGCCTTTTCCAACTAAGAAACTAAAATCAAAGGAAGAAGAACATTATAATAAATTTGTGAATGGATGAAACCCTTGTTTTGCAAATTCCTTTGACTGATGCTATTAAATTGCCTCCTTACTCAAAGTATATGAAAGATATTGTTTCTAACAAAGGAAAATTCCTAATGAGGAAATTTCTACTATGCTTGCTAATTATTCTTTCAATGGCAAGGTTCCTAAGAAGCTTGGAGATCCAGGTATACCAACCATCCTTGCTCCATCAAGAATAATTATGTTAGAACTGCTTATGTGATTTGGGAGCAGGAGTTAGTGTTATGCCTTTTTCTCTTTATAAGAGACTCTATCTTGATAAATTGATACCTACTGATATATCTTTGCAAATGGCTGATAAATCTACTGCTGTTCCTGTTGGCATTTGTGAGGATGTCCCTGTTCAAGTAGCTAACAATTGTTTAATTTTGACTGATTTTGTTGTTCTTGAAATGCCTGAAGATGATAATATGTCTATTATTCTTGGAAGACCTTTTCTAAATACTGCAGGTGCTGTTATTGATTGCAATAAAGGAAAAGTAACTTTCAATGTTAATGATAAAGAACATACTGTTTATTTCCCCAAGAAAGTTGACAAGATTTATGGAGTCAATACCATCTCCAATTTTAAAACTATCAAAGTGGGAAGTATTGATTGCCCTATATATGATCATCAAGAAGGATATCAAAACATTATGATTGGATCCATATCAATACAATACAAGGTAACATGAGTGTTCATGATGTTTAAATCATTTGTGTCATGTAAATTTATTTGGTGCCAAGACTTGATCAACCTTGCTATCAAATGTATTTGCATACATAAAAGAGCTAAACAACATTTCTTTCTTCAACTTTGTTTTACCTACTGTTGTGTTACTGAACTTGCAAAGTTTTAGTTGAAACTGGTCTTTATAAAATTCTATTTCTGCTCTAAGTTTATTATTTAAATATCCAGAAAATGTGCAAAATGAAAGTTTTCAAAAATTTCTGAAAATTATACCATTATTATTTTTAAAGAGGAATGTGGGAGTGCCTGGAGCTGACCAGGGGGACCCACCATGCCACCACACCACCCACCGCGCGGCAGGGGTGTGGCCGCGCCGTGGCATGGTGTGGGCCCCACCTGGCCCTCCACTCACCCATCTTCCTCTCATTTCTTTCTCTCTCCCGACAAACACACCACCATTGCTCAAACCCGTGTTCTTGCTGCTCTTGCTCGAGATTTTTCGATCTCCTTGCTCAGCCCATCTTTGTTGCTGAAATTTGGACCATTTGCTCTCCGGTATGTGACTCCTCCATGTATCCAAGTAGAATTTTGTTTAGTAGAGTATACCTTGAGTATTTTGCTGCTGTAGGTGACTTGTTAAGTGAGTATGCATGCTTGTTCTATGTTGATATAATCAGTTTTGATGCATGTTTAGTCCTCTAGCAAGTTCATATAGTAGTTCCCCTCATTTGTATGTCTCAAAATCAATTTTTATAATGTTTGTTAAAAATTTCAGAAAAGGAAAATGCATAACCACACCTTTGGTGAGGTGTTTGAAAGGGATTCTCAGAGAGCGAGAAGGCCTTTGAGGGCATCTACTCGAGTTAGGCGTTCCTATGATGAGGATGTCATTGCACCGAACATTGGAGATGGAGGGGGTGACCAAATCCCAAATGCTTCATCCTTTCCATGCATGGAGTTTTTGCGTAATGCAGGGTTGCTTGATGACTTCATGTTCCTCATCCAGAGAGTTGGCCTAACCACTTATATGCAGGATGAGAGCGACCAACATTATTGGCTCACCAAAACTTTTGTTGAGAGTTTTAAATTTGTGAATTCATCTTATACGCCTACTGTCCAATTTAAGATTTATGACAGGCCTGTTACAATGGGTTTGGGAGACTTTTGTGCTGCCATAGATATTGCTCCTATAGGCACAGCGAAGAAGATTGCAGGGAACACCAAAGACTTTGTGGAACTTTACCGAGGAGTGACCAACGACGATGACCGCACCGCTCAGCGCGGCAAGATAAGGAACATCCAATTCCCTGCCATTAGATATTTCGTTTATTATCTTGCTACTAGCATTCTTGGTAGGGAAAACACTAGTAACATTTCTAATTATCATCTTGCTTTTCTTGCTGCTGCACTTAATGGTAACACTGCTTACAACCTTGGTGCCCTTATTGCTCGCCGTTTGGCTGCTAGTGGACCTATTTATGGAGGAATTGTTGCTTCACGAGTTATCGCATATCTAGGTCTTTCCGTTAGTCCTACTGATGAGAAGCTAACCCCTTTTAGACTTGATATTGCTGCTATGAAAGGCCATCAGTTTGTCACACCTAATTCTCATTTAGGAAACATTGTTTACAAAGTTTTATTTACTAACGGGGATGAATATGAAGTGCCTTTGCCCCAGGCCGATCTGTTCCCTTTACACAGGAGACCGTGGTCGTACTCCAAGGAGGCGTTGGAGGAGCAGCTTAGAGTGCGAGGCTTTCACCAGCAGCACCAGGAGGAGGGAGAAGCACCTGATGATGGCTACACCGTCACTTACCTTGGAGCGTCATCCAGCTCTTACCAGGACGAGGGGCCTTCCTCGTCGTACTATGGAGGCGCCACTTCCTGGGCACCATGGGATTGATCTCCACTTAGGCCAAAAGCCTAAGCTTGGGGGGAGGTATATCGACATCTCACTCATTTACATATCATATCTTGTCGATACTTTGTATATCCATGTTGCAGTTTTCTTTCTTTCTTTTTAATTGTTTACCTTTTATTGCTGCATTCCAAAACACAAAAAGACCAAAAATATTTCTGTTGTTTCTCTTCATTTGTTTCTTTAAGTTTCAGTATTAGTTTGCTTAGTTTTAAAATTCGGTTTGTTATTCAAAAATCCAAAAATATTTTGCTTTATGTTTGTTTCTTTTTGCTCTTGTTTCAAAAACTCGAAAACCCAAAAATATTTGTTGTTTCTTTTTGGTTTTGTATAGTGTTTTCAGAGTTGGACAGCTATCCGTGACTCCGATGGAGCTTGGTTTTCATTCTTATCATTCGAAGCAACACAAGTGAAAAAGCAATAAGGATGATCTACAACAACTTGAGTTGGGGTGAGAGGCTGGTATGAACTCCATTTGTTTTCATTTTTGTACATATACTCATCTATGTGAGCATGCTTAGTTGGTTCATGTGAGGTATATGTCATTTAGTGGATGCTTAGTAGTTCTTGTTCTCTCATGATCGGTCCCAATTTATTAATAGTGGTAGCATGTTATGTTGATGTTTGCTTGCATTGTTCTATTCATAGAGGGTATGACATTGTGGTATCCTCCTCTGAAGAATTCATTCGAATTGACTTGGCACATGCTCATGCATGCGTATGACTGAAAAACAAAAGTCAATTAAGCCTTGATGATTTATTTTGACTCAGAGTTCTTGTATCACTTTTATGTCTCAATTAATTTCATTTTGTCGCAAGCATGATTATGACGGTTATTGCTCTCTTGATTGTCGCTTCCCAGTCTATTGCTAGCCTTCACTTGTACTGAGCGGGAATGCTGCTCGTGCTTCCAAAACCATGAAAACCAAGTTATTCCAAAGTGTCCACCATAAATACCTATGCATGGCATTTCAAACCATTCAAGTAAATTTTCATGTGCTACCTTTAAAACCTTCAAAGTACTTCTCAATTTGTGTCAATGTTTTATAGCTCATGAGGAAGTATGTGGTGTTTTATCTTTCAATCTTGTCATTTACTTCTGACAGACTTTCACCAATGGACTAGTGGCATATACATCCGCTTATCCAATAATTTTGCAAAAAGAGCTGGCAACGGGGTGCCTGATACGTCTCCAACGTATCTATAATTTCTGATGTTCCATGCTTATAATATACCATTTGCTACATGTTTTATATACACTTCATATCACTTTTATGCATTTTCTGGGACTAACCTATTAACAAGATGCCACAGTGCCAGTTCCCTCTTTTCTGCTGTTTTTGGTTTCAGAAAAGTACTTCTGCGAATATTCTCGGAATTGCACGAAACAAAAGGCCACGTCCCTATTTTTCCAGCACCGTCACGGAGTCCGAAGGAGAGACGAAGGAGGGCACCGAGGTGCCCAAACCATACCCAGGCGCGGGTGGCCCCCCTGCCGCGCCACCAGGTGGTGTGGGCCCCTCGGGCCTCCACCGACGTTGCCCCTTCGCCTATTTATTCCCTCAGACGCGAAAACCCTAAAACACCAAGTCATATTTCCAGAAGAGTTCCGCAGCGCCGCCGCCATCGACGACAAGTTCGGGGGACAAAAGTCTCTGTTCCGGCACGCTGCCGGGACGGGGAATTGCCCCCGGAGTCATCTCCATCGACACCACCGCCATCTTCATCGCCGCTGCTGACTCCCATGATGAGGAGGGAGTAGTTCTCCCCCGAGGGTGAGGGCTCTACCGGTAGCTATGTGGTTCATCTCTCTCTCACATGGTGTGATCTTTATGTGATCATGTGTATTGCTAGTATCGCTGAATACATTAATAATGTTTATGCTACTCAAGTGATTTTGTCTAGTTTCTGGAGTCGTTGTGACAACACGGTATCAAGGTGACAGTGTGGGTACTTGTGTGACTCTATGAATAATTTAGACATTTATCATGGCTTATTCTTGGGAATTGTGGTGTTTGTTTACTCAGACTTTGAGGTGTGCTCTTGCAGCCCTACGCATAGTACTCTTGCTTCATCAAGAAGGAGAATAATCCCGAGCAGTATTTACTTGTGTTCAGTTGTGCTAATCTAGTTGAATATGTAGATGTTACTCTTTATCTATTATGCACTCTATAGGTTACTTTAATATGAACTCTGGTACTCTCCACGGTGTAAAGGTGACAGTGTGTGCACCGTGTGTGATTCCTTTATGACGTTGTGGAGCTTGTTTACTCCGGCTTGAGGTGTGCTTTTGTAGCCCTACACAATGAATGGTGTTTGTTATCCAACAAGAGAGTGTTTAAGAGTAGCTTTTACTTATTCAGTTATGAGATCATTGTTGAGAGTGTCCACTAGTGAAAGTATGATCCCTAGGCCTTGTTTCTAAGCATTGAAACACCGTTTACAACAAGTTCTGCTACATGTTTGCTTGCTGCCATCTTTATTTCAGATTGCAGGTACTACTTATAATCATCCCTATCACTTGTATTTCACTATCTCTTCGCCGAACTAGTGCACCTATACATCTGACAAGTGTATTGGGTGTGTTGGGGACACAAGAGACTTCTTGTATCTTAATTGCAGGGTTGCCTGAGAGGAATATCTTTGACCTCTACCTCCCTGAGTTCGATAAACCTTGGGTGATTCACTTAAGGGAAACTTGCTGTTGTTCTACAAACATCTGCTCTTGGAGGCCCAACACTGTCTACAAGAATAGAAGCACACGTAGACATCAGTGCCCAGCCCCAATTAATTACAACTTTCATTAATAATTCTCTTCACATGTTTTGCCCTGATTTATCAGTAAGCAACTTAATTTTGCAATAGACACTCCTTCATGGTATGTGAACGTTGGAAGGCACCCGAGGATTCGGTTAGCCATGGCTTGTGTAAGCAAAGGTTGGGGGAGTGTCACCCTTAATGAAACTAAAATACATGTGTAAACAAAAGAGAAGAGGGATGATCTACCTTACTGGTAGAAATAACGTCCTTCATGGGAGCCGCTCTTGAAAGTCTGGTTGACAAGGGGGTTAGAGTACCCACTACCATTCGTTGACAACAACAAACACTTCCCAAAACAATTTTGCTTCTGTTTTAAAAATGAAAAGCTCTAGCACATGATAATCTCTGCTTCCCTCTGCGAAGGGCCAATCTTTTTACTTTCATGTTGAGTCACCACCCTTTCTTTGAGCACTTTCTCGAGAGCATAGTTGTCATTCTTAGTGTAATATGTTTGTCCCAGAATTTGGTTAACTATGATATAACTTTGATGCTTTTATCTTTGATATCTTTGATTCTAGTCTTCCCATGAATTTCAGAGGTGCCTGGGCATTTATGTTTTGCTGTACAAAAACGGGCAAGCGAGATACCATCTTGTCATATCCTATTATGAGCATTACAATCTTGTGAATTAATATGTTTCATGTTTGTTGCTATTAGTATGTTGGTATCTTTTCATAGTTTACATGCCTATTGAGTGACATTATTTGCATTTGCCTCATCTTGAATTGCTTAAGCATTTGTACATATAGTGAGAATATATGCATCATATGAAGCAAATGTGTTCATGAAAGTCTTTTATCGCACTCAGTTGTTAACTGAATTGCTTGAGGACAAGCAATAAGCTAAGCTTGGGGGGAGTTGATACGTCCAAAACGTATCTACTTTCCCGAACACTTTTGCTATTGTTTTACCTCTAACTTGTGTGTTTTGAATACAACTAATGCGGACTAACGCTGTTTTCAGCAGAATTGCCCTGGTGTCTTGTTTTTGTGCAGAAAGTCAACTTTCGGGAAAAACACCAGAAAAGATCGCAAACCTCCTATTTTATCAGAAGACTCACGGAGCCAGAAGGGGAGGCGGAGATGGGCCACGAGTGGCCCAAACCACATGGTGGCG
Organism: Poa pratensis; assembly: GCA_947311845.1. Classification (NCBI taxonomy): domain Eukaryota; kingdom Viridiplantae; phylum Streptophyta; class Magnoliopsida; order Poales; family Poaceae; genus Poa; species Poa pratensis. The sequence continues at coordinate 13,871,877 of CAMZMU010000091.1, forward strand.
CGGCCCAAGGGCCTGCCGCGCCAGCCTATGAGGAGGGTGCCTCGGGCACCTCCCCGAGTCCCCCTTTCGACTACTTAACCCTTCTGACCTAAAAACGTCGGGGGGGTCGTCCACTTCATCCAGAAACATCACCGTACGCCGCCACCATCGCGAAACCTATTTCGGGGACCAGAAACTCCGTTCTGGCACTCCGCCGGGACGGGGAATTGGAGGAGATCATCGCCATCATCATCACCGACGCTTCTCCATCGACCATCCATGTTTCCCCCATCCATGTGTGAGTAATTTCCTGCTGTAGGCTGAGGGGGATGGTAGGGATTGGATGAGATTGTTCATGTAATAAGCTATAAGATCATTAGGGCATGGTGCCCAGTATCCGTTGTTAGTACTTATTGATGTTGTTGCAACTTGTTGAGCTTAATGCTTGTCACTAGGGCCCGAGTGCCATGATTTCAGATCTGAACATGTTATTGTTTCATAATGATATGCACTGTTTATTGATCATACCTGCAAGTTGTATACACATATTGTTGTCCGGAACCCGCGGTCCCAAAGTGACAATAATTGGGACAGCCGAGGGGAATGGCTGCGATGTGAGGATCACATGTGTTCACTGCGTGTTAATGCTTTGCTCCGGTACTCTATTAAAAGGAGTACCTTAATTACCAGTAGATTCCCTTGAGGCCCGGCTGCCACCGGCTGGTAGGACAGAAGATGTTGTACAAGTTTCTCATTGCGAGCACGTACGACTATATACGGAACACATGCCTACGTTTACTTAGTACTTGGATGCTTTATCATTATTATCTGCAATACCTATGTCTTGATTATTATATGAGCTATCTTATCCATGCAGCGCCCGTTCATCCATCCCTATGCCTACAGTGTTTTAATCCTACTGTTTACTGCAATCACTACTGCTGTCTCTGTTTACTGCTGCTATTATTTCACCGCTACTACTGCTATAAAACTGTTGCTACAGATAATCTGTGTCGAGCAAGACTATTCACAGGTGCAGCTGAATTGACAACTCCGCTGTTAAGGCTCTCAAGTATTCTTTGGCTCCCCTTGTGTCGAATCAATAAATTGGGTTTTACTTCCCTCGAAGACTGTTGCGATCCCCTATACTTGTGGGTCATCAATCATACATAGAGAGATTAGATCAAGTTACCACCACAAACCCAAAGTCCAGGGGGTGGACTACTCCCCCTTCATCATGGTGATGATGGTGGAGATGTTGGAGAAGATGGAGATGATCTTGCTGTAGATGTTGATGATGAACACGCCGGAGGGGGGTGGAGCCCTCCGGAGGTGATTCCGACGGCATTTCCTCCCTCCGATCTTCTCCGGCGGCAGCCTTCCGACTCTCTGTTTCGTGGTTTTGTGTTTCTCCGCTGCCTCCTCGCGAAACTCCTCGGGGGACTATTTTTATAGACGTTTTTAGGTCAAGACGAAGTCACGGAGACGAAAACGGACGGCATCGGAGCAACGAGGAATAAAAGAGGTGGTCCCACACGACCAAGGAATCTGGCCGCGTGGGACCATCTATTTTCTTCCTCGGACTTCCTTTTTCGCGGATCCTTGGCTCGTACGTCTTCTTATTTCCAAATATTGGGCCCCGTAAAATATTAGGTCATTTGGACGTCGTTTGGTCCCTGAAAGTCAAAAACATGGGAAAAGGGGTTTTCTTGTTCTGCAGGGTTAATTCCAAATAAATGGGGAAACTGTGAATTATCACCTAAAATCATTATAAAACATAAATATAACCCATATATGATGCAAATAAGTTGGAATATCAAGTAATAAAATGTAAAGTTCATGTATGCATTTTACATGCATCATTCATCTAAAAGTTTTGTTGCTGCACCCAAAGTGATGGACAGAAAGGTCCCTCCGGAGGCCGAATCCAATAAATTCCTTGAGGAAAAATGTAATCCTGCATAAAAGGTTTGAATGATCATCCAAATAGTCAGTCCATGAGTGGGACAATTTTTAACCATGTCTTTCATCCCTTCCCAAGCTTGAGCGACATGTTCATTATCATATTGTTTAAAATTCATAATGCCACTTCCCAATGATATAATTTTAGCAGGAGGGTAGTATTTTCCAATGAAATCATCTTTGCATTTAGTCCATGAATCAATGCTATTTCTAGGTAAGGATAATAACCATTCTTTAGCCTTTCCTCTCAAGGAGAAAGGGAATAGTTTCAGTTTAATAATGTCACCTTCTACCTCTTTATACTTCTTCATGTCACATAGTTCAACAAAATTATTTAGGTGGGAGGCGGCATCATCAGTACTAGCACCAGAAAATTGCTCCTTCATAACAAGATTTAACAGTGTAGGTTTTATTTCATAAAACTCTGCCTTTGAAGCAGGTGGAGCAATAAGTGTGCATATAAAATCATTATTGTTTGTGCTAGTGAAGTCACACAACTTAGTATTTTCAAGAGAACTCATTTTAGTAAAAGTAAAATAGAACTAATAACAAAACCGAAATAAACTAGGTGCTGAAATTTAATTTTTTTGTGGTTTTTGATTGTTAATGCAAACTAGATAAAATAAAAATTAACTAAGCAAGACAAAAATAAAGTAAAGAGAATGGTGGTGTGTAACTCACCTTGCTGTAGCTTCCAACTCCCTGGTAACGGTGCCAGAAAATATGCTTGATGACATGGAAACACACGTTCGTTGGGAGACCCCAAGAGAAAGGTATGAAGTAGTGCAACAACAATTTTCCCTTGAAATCTACCAAGGTTATCGAACCAGTAGGAATTGGAAGAGTTTCAACACGGTGTCAGCGACGCCGTTACGATCCCTGACGTGGACCTGCACACAATACAATCAAAGTACTTTGCCCCAACAAAACAGGAAGGTTGTCAATCTCCCCGGCTTATTGAATACAAATAATTAAACGTATGGTGTGGAAAGTAATGATGAGTGCAAAAAGGAACAACGAGGAAATAAATACAGAGTGTGGTGGAAAGGGTGTTTTTATCAGTGTGGAATAAAGGACCGGGATCCACAGTTCACTAGTGGTGTCTCTCCATAAAACAGATAAATATGTTGGGTAAACAAATTACAGTCGGTCAATTGACAAAGTGCAAATGCATGACAATGCAAGATATGATAAGAACATGTTCATTGTTAGATCTATTGGGCATTACATCAATATACATAGACCGCTTACTAGCTGCATCTATGACTAATAATCCACCCCCGGGATAGCTTACGTGTCTCCCGTGAGTATTAAGTTGCAAGTAACAGATAAAAGCATTAAGCAAAGTGTGTAATGTAAACGTACCACACAACGACGCCTAAATACCGAGCGTACCCCAACATACTATATAAAATACGCAACGGCTACCCACTCACGAGAGAGATCGGCGACGCAAACGTGCACGGCAACCGACATGTGGACCACGGGAGGGGACGGCACCATCTTCAGCGAGAGAAAGTAGGAAGGAACCACGTACGAAGATCGGTATCCCAGAGGGGCACGCCATGCATCCGTTAAAAACTAGAACGGTAAATGAACAAAATCAGCCAATGAGAGGAACGCAGTGGGAATCTGACAACCCCGCCACACCGATTAAACGCACAGCGTGAGGCCGATGGGTGGACCCTCGGGCTCCAGGGTGCATCGGGAAGGCGTCAGTGAGAGTGGGTGCATGAAGGTTGGTACGGTTAGCGCGGCGGGGATCGGACGATGCGGAGGTGTGAAACGATAAAGATCGGACGGGCAGAAAAGTCAAATCGTTGTGATGCGCTCAATGTGTCTCACCGTTTATATCTTCACATACTCCTACTTTTCATCGGCAAACAACATCCAAACAAAGCAAGCACCAGCCCAAAATCCGACATCATTTATCCAGAATCAACGCATGAACGCACGCTACAGGAACGAGCAGAGCGCTTCTCCTCTCCTGACTGGGGCCGGGTCTCCACCACCGCAGGCGGCACGAAAGGTGCGGGCACCACCGCTCCAGCAGGAGGACACGGGCGGCGCCACCACCGATTCCGTCAAGAAAGAATCTCGTATCGTCCGCGCCGCACGGGGTCCGCCCACTCCAAACCCACGGCCGGCGCTCGTCAACTTTTATTGAAAACATAATTTTTATTTCCTTTCCGTTCCTTCTTTAATATCTCTCCCTTGCGTCTTTCTCCCTCCCCGCCCGCCCGCCCGCCCGCCGTCCGCTCGACGTCTCTCTTTCCCGTCGCCCGTCGCGTCCTCCCTCCTCCACGAAACGTTTCTTCCCCGCGGCGGGTTTCATCCCTCTTCCGGCGAGCTCCTGGTCCCTGACCGCGCGCGAGGGCGGCGATTCGGGCCGCGGCTGCTGGTGAGACCTCCTGCAACTGTTCCTTTTTTTCTCGTCCGAATCGATGAACTTGTGTAGCCTCTGTTTGATCGGTTACGTGCGTCTTGGCCGTCTCGTGCGAACAGGGGGAATCGGCCATGGGCTACATAGAAATATTTGTGCATGATATCTTACAGTAGTTTTTATTCCCATTTTTATTTTCTTCAGACTTTGTGCATTTTGCTTCACTGTATTTAATCCGTATATGCTGTTCCGGTGGACCCGTTCGAGGCTCCACAAAATCTGATGTTTTGGTGAAACAGATTTAGTACGATTTATTTATTTTTCGAATGCTACTGTTCGGGCAGTCAGGGTGTGTCTGAACTCTGAAGGTGCATATGTGGGAATCCTCTGCTCGACTGCGATTAGGTGATGATAGGTACAGAGGAAAGGGGGAGGTAAGGCGATTGCTTGTTAAGTTGTTCACAGGTTGGTCTGGTTAGTGAACGCGAACATTGCCCTTTTTGTCAACTCGAATTTTGTCTTCTTATTTTACTGAGTCATTCCATTTTTTTTGACGGTCTGGGTCATTCCATTTCACCTTCAGAGTTGGAGCCACTTGCTTGGTAGGGCTTGTTTTCTTTGATTTCGTTGGTTCTTTTGGGAACATAGTTCATGTTTAAGCAGCCTTGGGGAACCTAAAATCTTTGTACAGAACGAATGAAATAAGGCATGCAAGCTCACTGTCAGTTGATTGTACCTTAACCTTAACAAAGCCTTTTGTCCCAAACAAGTTGGGGTAGGCTAGATATGAAACCCTGTCACGAGGACTTCTCAGGAGGTCACCCATCCTGGTACTACTCTCGCCCAAATGGGTTTCATATCCATGGGACTGGCTAGTTTTTACGTTGGCTCGCCAAGCGTATCACAACCCTTAGATATGAAACCTTTCATGAGGACTTTCCAGGAGGTCACCCACCCTAGTACTACTCTCGTGGGTTTCATATCCATGGGACTGACTAGTTTTTACGTTGGCTCGCCAAGCCTATCACAACCCTCCTCCTTTATCCGGGCTTGGGACCGGCTATGCCTAGAAGACATAGGCGGAGTTTGTCAGTTGATTGTAGTACTGCAAAAAAAAAAAAACGCTGTATTGCCTTTGGGAATTGAATGACTCATACCATAGTTCTGCCCATCCTTTCAAAGATGCTAACTAGTTACAATCTTTTTACCAGAAGATTTACTCGATATAGTTACTCCACAACAAACAAATCTGAAAGGAACATTCAGTTTGTCTTGTGAGACCTTCTCTTGTATCATTGCATTAGTTATAACATACTCCGGCACATTCTTTCAGAAACGCTACTTGATATATTTACTCAACAAAGTAGAATTTCGTAATGAACTTTTTTTTGTCTTGTGAAACCTTCTCTTTTATCATTGCACTAATAGGAAATTTGATGCATCTCATCTATGTTCAAGCTAATTAAATATGGACCCTTTTCTCGAGTCCAGAAAATGTGGAAGACATCCCAATTTCTACTCCTAACATTCTTCATATCATGTACTTATTGCTGAAAGCCATTACAATCTAAGAATCCCGTACTCATTTGTTATAGCTTGAAGCCTTCCACTGAGTACCACACACCATCTGTTTTGTTGCTTGTGAGTGACCCAGTGTTGGCATCAACCATCTTGCTTGTGAGTACCACACACTTTATTGGTCCGAATGTATACTGAAATTTAGTTATTAATCTGTTTCTCGAGAACAGCATGCAAACATTTTAACTTAACACAAAACTCACAAAAATCAACTTTGAAGTACAATTCTGTTTATTGTCACTGGGGAGTGATACTGGGTTACTCACATACTGAATTTAACACGTTTTCCTTTGTGATGTAGGTGATACTCTTATAGTCTTGGCAACGTTGAATAATGGTTAAAATGATGGATAATGAGCCATCAAATGAATTACAGTGGGATGAGCCATTAGGGAGAGTACCAATACTTTCCTATGGTTCTGGGCATATGCTAAATGATATCACATCATCTTGTTGGTTTACATATTTGCTGGTATTCTTGACAGATGTAGGGCTTAGTCCAAGGTATGTATATTTGATGAAGAAATTTTCAGTAATTTTTCACAGTAGTTTAAGTTCCATTGAAACTCTATTCAACAAGGAATTTTATAAATGCACCAGATATAAGTTTGTATTTAACTTCAGGATGTCTTGGATGTGATGCTATAAGATTTCATTAATATATTGCACGTTTATTTCTGTATGACTTTTGAACATTGACCACTTAAAACACTTACATTCACCATGTTCCAACTTTGAAGAGACTAATAAAAAAAAGTTACATAACTTCATATCTTTTTTGTTTCTTGAACACTGCTGTTAGGAAAATGTTAACCATTCGTTTTCACAGATATGCAGTGTAGTCTGTGTAAATGTGGATTTACAGGAGCATTCAGAATTCTTTTAGACATTTCACATTTTATTTGCCTTCACAGCGATGCTGCTGTTGTGATGCTTTCTGGTCAATTGGCGGATGGCTTTGCAACAATCTTTGTTGGTGAACTGGTATGAGCCAAACTTGAGCAGGATTATAGCACAGCTATAAGTTTCTGATGTAATATTACTTTGATTGGTTCTCTTCTTTTAGGGATGCACTGCTACTTTCTCTGCATCGTATCATGTATTACTCCAACGTAGTTAAATAAATGTACCATTTTTTAAATTCAGATTGATCGTTTTGGGCATTTCAAACTGTGGCATGCAGGAGGATCTATTCTAGTATCAATTTCCTTCTCATCTGTTTTTGGTAGCTGCTTGCCCTGCAAACTCACGGGGACTAATTCATCTACTCTGGAGACTGTTGGATATAGCACATTCGCAGCTATTTTTAATGTTGGTTGGGCAGTTACTCAAGTTGCTCACATGTAATGCTCTTTTCTTGCACCACTCATGTGCATGCATTATCTTGTGATTTCAGCATTTGACCTGCGTATATCCTTTATATATTTTCTAAGGTCAATGGTGAACTGCATGACGTCAAACCCAACAAGTAGGGTTGCACTAGTGAGCTGTCGCAATGCCTTCACGATGGTTAGAACAACTTACTCTGCCTTGATTCTACTCTGTCCAGGTATCAAAATAACTGCCTCTGACTTGCTCATTTTCAAGCTTATGCCAGATTGCAAATCTTAGCTTGTATGGCATTGCTTTGTTGATGTTTAGTCTACTGCAGTCAGTGAGCGTAATAATTCAGGTACTTTCTTTTGTTAAGTCATGTATTATTATTTGCCCAAATTTGTGGAGTCATCTAACATTTTACCAAACCTGTTGGTCAGTACCGGTGGATAGCTTATACATCCATTTCCCTGGGATTGTGTTTTGTTGCCGCGTTCTTGATTGGAACAAAAGAGCCAGGGTATGGTGAAAACCTTGTCCGTACATCTGGATTATGAATTTTTAACGCTATATTATTTTGAAAATGTCCTTAATTTTCATTTCCTTTTCCAATCATGTTATTATTGGATTTTGAATAGATATAAATCTGTAGGTCGAGCCAAGCTTGTCAGAATAAGAGCCTCTCCAGAATTTCATGGGCCCACTGGTTCAAGAAAGTACTGTACTTCCAAGTTGCTCTTGTCTACATGTTCACTAGATTGGTGACCAATGTCTCACAGGTATTTAGTAATCTTTGCTACTTGATCATGAGACCGAAATGACCTTTGTTTATTCCATTTATTTTGATGCTTTGTATTTTTACGCACTCATTTCTATGCCTTAGATTGGTAAATGACATCTCTTGCTGATTAAGGCATTATCACTTGGAGTAGACTGTCCTATGTGCCATGGCATGGCGAAACATGGCTAAATTTCTTGCATGAAACTCCACTTGTACACATTTGATTGTTAAACAACATCGTGTTTTATTGTAGTATGGAATCTTGACCGGTTCATTCTTACATCTGGTGTTACACATTACATGCATTCCATGATCTTTTGACTTATCTTTTTTGTGTGTTGTAACTATCTTCTGATTACACTTGTTAATGTACTAAAGATAAAAATCTCACTATATACTACTCCCTCTGTTCCAAATTAATTGACTTCCATTTGTCCACACATGGATGTATCTAGACATGTTACACGTATAGATACATCCACATGTGGACAAATGGAAGTCAATTAATTTGGAACGGAGGGAGTAGAATATTAGTTTACCTTTATACATCAAAGTAACTAAGCCTAGCTCAGCAGGGTGAGGGAGTGGGTCATCTCACTACCCTTCTACTCGAACTTTGGTTTATTTCTTTTGTAAAGAAAAGACACCTAGTTCCTCCTAGGCATTTTCATATTTTTAATATATATATCATGGTCATGGATACACTGGATATCGGATACACAGAAAAGGAAGAACATATTTATGACGGTGTGTACACCGTTTGTGTATATATCAATTTCAGTACTTTGTTTTCACTATGTTTTGACTGTAGAATTTCCCCCTTATGCTTTGACGTTTGAACTTTAACGGGATAGCAGATGATTTATTGTGTTTATGTATTTGATCAGGCATTTCTTGCTTTCTACGTGATAAACGACTTGGGAATGCACCAATCATCCAAAGCATTGGTAAGATTTTTTGTCCCCACCTCCTGTGATGCATATTCAATTGCATAATATCTAAAAGCCTGAATTTAAAATATCAATTAAGCGTGATGGGCACTTGTGTGGATGGCATCTAGGCCAATGGTTGTTTAGCAGCGTCAGTTCTAATGTCTGCCTGGTGCCTGTTGATCATGGTCTTGTGTTGAGGGTTCGGTTGTTTCAGTCTAGTTTTAGGCTTGTAATTGTATTCTTTTTACCAGTGCATCGAGATGCAAGCTCTGTCTTTTCTCGAGAAAAAGAATCAATAGAGCTGATGATGTAGATGGTGCCACAATTTGCATAGTCTAAGTAGCTGAAGCTCGCGGCAGTTTGTATGCGTGCTTTGCATGAGTTCTGTTAATACTAGTTCAGCCAGGCACTTCAATCTTCAGTCTTGTTACAATCTGAATTATGAAAGTGATACTAGTTAATGATAATTCTTTTTGTCATTGAGATCTGTTATCCCTGTCATACTGTTGATCAATTTAGATAATTTCTCGCTAGAGAATTGAATTTCCATGAATTAAAGTTCGTTGTTTGCTCATTTTGTTTTTCAGGTACCTGCTATTATATATGTCTGCAGCTTGATAGTATCTCTCATGTTACAGGTCCGAGTATCTTCTTAGTGTTTAATTTATCTAGTTTCTTCCTCAAAACAAGAGTGAGTTCATTTCTCTAGGGGAAACAAAACCAGCTCAATGGAATCTTTATTGTTTATAGGAGACTAGATGGTCGAGTTGGCGTCTAAAAACTTACTTCTCGGCTGGAGCAATGCTTTGGATATTATCCGGTGTTGGAATTGTTCTTTTACCAAGCAGAATGCACAACTTCATGTATGCTCTGTCAATCACAATAGGAGCTGCCAATGCACTTATGACGGTATGTTATTAAATTTGATTCAGTTCTAAAGGTTTGAAACTTACTCCCTCCGTATCAAAATATAAGACTCTCTACCTACTTTCTGCACACATGTATCTAGACATGTTTTAGTGCAAGATTCTGAACCTTGCACTAAAACATGTCTAGATACATGTGTGTAGAAAGTAGGTAGAGAGTCTTATATTTTGATACGGACGGAGTATAATATAACATATATATATGTACAATTTCATGTTAAAAATCCTTATTTATGTGGCTTAAAAGTGCATGTTTTATGTAGCTATTAACCATGCAGGCCTATACACTCTTTGGCATGTACATCCATTTAGTATATGCTTTGCTGTCAGCATTTTATAGCCCTCCTGCAGATTTATGATTGAATTTGTCTACAGTTGCGTATTCGATGCATAATCATGTTATGGGCAGTGTGTTCACTTTCCACAATTCTTACGTTTTCTGTTTATGCCTTCACCACAGGTCACAAGTATCAGCATGGAAGGTGTTTTAGTAGGAGAAGATCTAAATGGTTGTGCTTTTGTGTATGGCTCATTAAGTTTTGTTGACAAAGTTTCATGTGGCATAGCTTTGTATATTCTTGAGTCCTATCAAGGTAATGTATGTTACTTACTAGTAGCAGTGATTTTGATACTGTTGTAGTACACTTAGAATTTTATTCCTTTGCATGGCAGGAAGTACCAAGATCAGTGAGAATCAAGAACTGGCATATGGCTATTCAGTTACGAGACTCGGTTTGGGGCTAGTTCCAGCAGTCTGTTCGCTGCTTTCGGCCATGGTAGCTTATACCATGGACCTCCCTGACACGCGAAGACCTCTACTGGAGCCTCTCCTTGCATAACTCTTTGCTGGTAGCACTTGCACTCCAGACCTTTGATCATCCATCCCGTACATGTTCTGTGGAGCTACTAACAACCTTCAGAGAAATGATCAACCTATACTGTACAGCCTAGTCTGGATATTTTTTAGACGACAAACAGAGAAGGGTACTTAGCAAGTCGTTGAGTACAAGTCCAAAGTAGCACAGAAGTAGAAACCTGCTACTGGTCATACTTAGATGTGTAAATTGATCTCCAGTACCTTGTAACTGTAAATATAGCCTAGTCACATTGTTCAGAACAATGCAAAGCTTGTTTCTAATTCTATTTTTAACCATCCGTGGCTAATCTACTCATGCCATGGGATGTTGACTTCAAGCTTTGCTTTGTATTTTTATTTTCCAAAGAGGAGGCAATGCTCCTGTTATCTTGTGATACAGCCATAAGCTTTGTTTTTGATAACTGTGATTTCATCCTAAATCTTGCTTGTTATCTTGTGACGTTTCTGGTACTCTTTGACAGATGTACACGGCTGGTTTCAGTGCTCATACAAACCCGGAACGTGAACTAACCTGCAAAGCGTTTGCATGCATGGTGTATTTAATGTGTGTGACAACGCATACAAGGCAAGGTGACCATTGCGTGGTTGCGCCCAGGCGCTGGAGTTCAAGCGGCAGATCGATACGAGAAGAGGAGCTACATGGTGGAGGTGGAGTTCATCGGAGCGGGAGCAAAGGTGAAGCGGCCCGGGGAATAGAAGAATAAGAGTCTGAATCTGAACTGAACCTGTCTAGTGTGTCACTAAAGCAGCCCTCCAACACACAATATGGCCTTCAGAACGTAGTCTTCTAACGTCATTCTGGAGGCGAGTTGTAACTGCCATATCTGTAGTGTGCTCTCCTGAGACTGAACCATGCTTCTTTTTTCATGTGCTTACAGTTCGAAGTTGTGCTGCTTAGGCAGCTCTTCTGATCCAGGAAATTAATGGTTGTACGCTTGTTGTACTCCTTTTAACATTCTGAGATTCGCATTCCCTGGGCTTCCCTATTATATTTTCCTGCCTTTCCCTTCCTTCTGGAGCTCAGTTTAGCACACTTGCATGCCTAAGGGTAGTTTTTTCTATCTTGATTATCCAAACTGATTCGTGTACCCATTTTACGTTATTTTACAGAACAGAAAACATGTCCTGACTATGGAAGAGAGTCAGGGGCAAGGTTACATTTCCCGCCATGGACAATAAGCGATATGCTAGCATCAGGAAACTTGTAGAAACGTCTGAAAACAACACAAAGTACTACCATTGCAAGCTGATAGCATCATGATAAATTAGTACTGCAACAAACAATGCAGGACACACCAATTTGAACCAAGCTAGGTGACAGTGTCATTAAGCTTCTATAAGAACGTTCTTGGACACCAAGTTTTTCATAAATCACCTTGCAATAATCTCCAATCTAAACCATCAGATTAACACTACATGGTCTGAACACACGAATAAAATTCCATTTCCACAGCAGAGCAAACACCAACTGTTTATTACCACAGAGAGAAACAAACACCAACTGGATGAAACAATATTTCTCAGGAGTCAACATCAGTGGTGCCCAACCTGAAACATTGAATGGGGAAACATTAAAAAAAATCCGAATAACGAGAAATCGGAAATAGCAAATGGAAACAAAAAATGATTTCACAGGACAGATACCACTGCGTCTGTTGAAGAGCTACCAGTTTGCACTATCAGTGTTGTATAGTAGGAAATTATTTTATCTGCTACATATTTTTTAAAATTGGAGCTTTGCCTCATCTCATTTATTTGCTACATCATATGAGACGTGTTTGGCAGGAGACAATCTACTTTGCATAGAGGAGTAGGCAAATAAAGTGAACTGGATTCAGGATTGCAAGCTTCATAGACTAAAGCTGAAGCGAAAAGTACAAAAGTTGATCAGAGTTTCATCTGTTGCCTCAATGGCATGGTATGCAACAAGTTTCAGTACGTGTGATTGCACAAAGTTATGATCTCATCAAGCATAAATGCATAGTCAATCATCTATAAAAAAATTATCCACCAAATAAGCCAAGCTTGTGGTCAAGGGCAACTAAGTAGTAAGTACCAACAATTTTCGCTTGTAGACATTGTTACTGGTTCAACTGCTAAGTAAATAGATGGATACAGGAGACAGCACAACATTTTTTTTCACACAGCCTCCAAAATGGAGCCGGGTTACACTATCATTAAGATAACGGAACAGCAGAAAATAAAGTTCAGATCACATCCAAGGCGTGGAGACGAAAAGGAAAACCAACAAACTGTTGCCTACTGCGAACGTTTCCAGTGGTTGATATATACAAACTGCCAAAGCTCCACGAAACATGACCAACCATCGACTATTAAACAGCAAAAGCATCAGGCTGCGAGAGATTGTCTGAAACAAAAGCCAACTAACTTTTCCCCAGCACCAGGGCTACGCATATCATCAGGGTAGCAGGAGACAGCACAACATTTGATTGAGGTGTTACACGTTCTCAGCATATTATGCAGTTTGCTTCAGCATCTGAGTCTGAGGTGTCCTCTTCAGCAAATGAGACTGAGTTGTCATTCGTAACATACTGGGAAAGATAGTCGACGATACTACAAGGTCCATACCAAGTGATGCCACTGCCTTTCTCGAAGTTTATGGTGGTTCCTCTTCCATCCACAAGCTTGTATGGTCCAGTTGTTTTAAGGTTAAGGCGTACTACATGGTCCTTCCCAAGATAGACAGAGTCATTTCTAATGGTGGGGAATGCCAAAGGGGACACGGAAATTGCACGACTTGGTCCAACAAATACAGCACGCCCACCAAGATCATGGATGGGATGTGTCTTCCTGGCATCCAAATCCACCCGGGATACCTTATACTCCATGAAGTACCTTGCTTCAGCAAAGGGGTCCACTTCTAGATCGAGCCTCTCCCCGAAGACAAAGCTTAGCAACATCAGCTCCCCGTCATTATCCAGCAGATGCACTGTATTCTCCACCCTAGAAAACTGGTGATTGATCTTGGCAGCCACCACCAGCCGCGGTGGCTGGTTGCCACTTGTATCCACCATCTTGATATCCGAGTCGGTGGTGCAGTAGAAACGGCCTGCAAATGATATGGCTGGCGAGAGCGAGGTGCCTTGCTTGACCAGGGTCCATTGCTCATCGCCAAGCCTGGCGACGGCCAGCATTTTGACCTCCTCGAAAAGGACCGCGACCGTGGCGTCATCTGCAAGGCCAGCGCCTGACACCTCGAAATCCAACCTGGGATCAGCGTCGTACATTCCGGCGTTCCAATACAGGGGGTAAAGCGTGGTCGCCGGCGGGAGATCGGCAACCTGGCGCGTGAGTGGGTTCAGCAGGCGGACGGCGTACGTGCTCCTGTTGCGCAGGACGAGGAGGCCCTCAACGGTGGGCGAGCACACGTCGTGGCCGCGGAGCTCCGGGAGGTGCGCCCGGATGCACTGGCCGGTGGAGACGTTGAGGAGGCGGCGGCGGTCAGGGTCGGCGACCTTTTCCGGGAGCATGATCCATCCGCGCGGGTGGAAGCGGCGGTCCAGGACGCCGTGCGCGCGCGGTTCCGCGCAGCACTGCCTCCAGGGGCGGCACACTGCGCGGAAGCGGACGTAGTGTCAGGACCCGGTGGTCTCCGACATCAAGAGGATCAAGAAGAAGAGGATTTGGGGATAAATCGATCGATAAACTGGTAAATTGCAGGAAATTAAGGAAAAGTAAATACAAGGTAAAGGAAAGTAAACTAGGGTTCATATTCTTCTCCTTCCATTGCAACAAGATACAAGGGGTCTTATAACCAGTGCGGCCAGGTACACATGACATCGGAGGTGAAATACCAATAATAACCTCACGGCTACTAAACCACAATTACTTACTAATATTACTCCTCATACCCATACTAGTGCCTGACATTACTCCCCCCTTGAGACCATTGGTCACCAATGGACAAGTTTCTACAGAAACTTTTATCATTTGTCAATTATCCTTCAAAATTCATTCACTGTATCAAGGAGGAAGATATGTAATGAAGATAATATCCATTTCCCATAGCTGAAGGTAGTTTTGTGGAGATAGAAGATTTTTTGCATTGTAATCCTTCTGGACACATAGCTGATGGAAAAACTCCCAGTGGTCAAGAAGGGAGTCAATGGTGTATGCATATTCAAATGATCTGATGACATTGGGTGTTGTACTAGAACAGTCCAGTAGCTGAGTCTTGTGTGCGTGTAACCCCTCGAGGAAAACGTTCTGTTCATTGTACCACAAATGATACCGGAACAGAAATTGAGTGCAGAATTGCTTCAGCTCAGCGGGTTGCATACTACTGAATAGCTCAAAGTTTGTCTGAATACTGTGAAGTAAATTTGCAACTGCAGTTTTGTCGAGCATCACAGCCATGTGGTCCAAAATCCCTGAATTCCAAGCAGATGTTATGCTCATTTGTAACTGATAGTGCAAGTCATCCAGAAATGAATTTCGTAACCAAACCAATGCATTCCCAGTTTCATGCTTCTTTGTCCCACTTACTAGCCAGCTACACATGTCCGAGGACAATGCAATTCCAGGGTCCCACTGTAGTTTGGCCATTTCAAATGAAGGTAAGCAGCAAGACAATAACATATGCTTCACCCTTTCAGAAAAATTACTACTGGTACCCTGACACATGTAAGCTAACTGTTCATCTCTGAACTCGCCCTCATTTGGCAATATAGCAACCATGAAACTGAACTCCAAAGGATGACTCTGTTCTGTCACTTGTAGTGTTGTGGCTGCACAAGGTAATTGCATGAGCAACTTTGGAAAATAACATTTTGTTATACTAGTACCACCGTTTGATAGGAGCATAGGATGCTTAGCCACATAACTGCCTTTAGGGCATGGGACAAGTAGAACCAGTACAGCTGCTGCATTCACTTCTGTCCATCCCAACCCAAAAGCACAAGAACACATGATAGCAGATTCAAAAATGAGTTCCCTTTTTTCACCGAACTGCACAGCTATTCTATGTACCAAACCAAACTTGTAGCCATCTGTGCGCTGCAGTTTTGTAGCATCAGCAGCTGTCAAAAACAGAACAGGGAATTTTGTAGCTCCTGGATCCCATAGCAGCCTCAGTTCTATCACATTAGGCACAATACTGAACTGGCTGAACCTCATGACACATGAATTGGAGGCCTTTAGGACTGGACAATTGCATGCCCTCTGATCATCTTCTTCATATGGCTGCTTCTCAGTATTGCTAGCAAACGCACAAACAGACTCATTCAAGTCGCCCTCTGTTTCGTCGTCATCATAGATTGGCCGCTGATCTTCATTTTTCTGTTGCTCAATTGTGTTCTCTGATAAGAAAATGACTTCATTCGGCAAGCTTTTAGTCCCTTCATCATAATCATCGGACATAGGCATCTCCTGGAATTCCTTGATGGCTTCTCGGGCCAGAAGGAGCTTTGATGCATCATTGTTCTCAATGCAATCCCAGATTGTCCCCCGGCTATTTTGCACAATTGCATGCCTCAGCTTCTCACTGATGGTCTCCAATTGGGCCTTAGCCTGAGCCAACAATTGTTGAATAACATGTGGCTGCTGCTCTGAATTGTTCCCTTTCAAGTGAGGAATAACAGAGCAAAGATCATCGATGGCTTCAACTTGAGGCATTGCAACCTCATGTGTTAATTTTTGCTCACTAGTATTGATTTCAGCGAGGAATGCACATGAATAATCATAAAGAATTTGCAATTCTGCAGGATACGCATGCCTAACATCTAGCTGACAGTAAGTACTGTATAGATACCAACCATGTGTAGCTCTCAAAGCATTATCAGCCATGTAATCATGCTGGTACTGGATTAAGACCTTACGACCATGCTGATTCAATGACTGAAATATTGTTTCCACAACTCCATATACAGAGAATAGGTGGTTGAGCACATGAATAGGCACTGGATGTTTTACCTGATGCATCACCACACTTAGCACTCTGCCTTGAAGAGTTGGACAGTAGCTCCATGTCATAGCACTTGTTTCACAATCAGAGCATGAGCTTGTGTCGAGTATCTGGTTGAAATTCCGGCTGGTGGTGGAGCCGGCGTGGTCCATGGAGAGGAGTTCCGGGCCCGGGTACTTGTGGACAAGCTTCTCGCTGTTGATGGATGCGCGCGAGACAGAGGAGGCGTCGGGGATGGCACGGTCGTGTCGGCCGTGGGTGGAGGCGGAACCAGACGCGGGCGGCGGCGCCGTGGTGGAGCTGAGGTCAAAGAGGCCGGCGCGGGTCGAGGTCGAGGCCGGCTCGGGTCTAGGGAGAGGAGGTAGGAAGTGAGGAGGGGCGGATGGTGGAGGGGGGCGGCACCCGATTTGTAGCTACAAATTTGGGGAGAGGAGGGTGGGAGCACACCCGATTTGTAGCTACGAATCAGACGAGGAAACCCGCCGGGGAGAAAATTTTCGGCCAAATCGGGAGAGGAAGAAGAAGTCGCCGGTGCGACTAGGAGCAGATTTGGTGAGTTTGGGGTGGGGAAAATCGCCGGAATCGATGAAGACGAGGGAGGGATGGGTGGGGAGCACGCCCGATGGAATCGAACTGCTCTGATACCACTTTGTCAGGACCCGGTGGTCTCCGACATCAAGAGGATCAAGAAGAAGAGGATTTGGGGATAAATCGATCGATAAACTGGTAAATTGCAGGAAATTAAGGAAAAGTAAATACAAGGTAAAGGAAAGTAAACTAGGGTTCATATTCTTCTCCTTCCATTGCAACAAGATACAAGGGGTCTTATAACCAGTGCGGCCAGGTACACATGACATCGGAGGTGAAATACCAATAATAACCTCACGGCTACTGAACCACAATTACTTACTAATATTACTCTTCATACCCATACTAGTGCCTGACACGTAGTCCGCCACGTCGTTGGCGAGAAGCCGCTCGGCGATCATCCCCGCCGGCCCGTCCTCGATATTGGACCAAGCCATCCTGCAGAGCGCAGCCGCGCGCAGAGGTCGGGTTCAACTAGGGTTTAGAGCACCAGAGGGAGATCCTAGTGTGAGGAACGTACCTGAGAGGGGTAGGAGACGAGAGGCTTTGGACGACGGAGCTCGATTCACCCGGCGAAGAGGAGGCAGGAAGGAGAGGGAGATCGCCGGACCTTCGCTGCGCCTTCATCGGTTGGGATTTGGGATTTTGGGCGGCGGAAGGGATGTGGAGGGTGGGTGACGGGTTTTCAGCAGCGGATCGCGCTTCCACCCCTTCCTGGCCCGGCACCCGTGCGGGCCGGGCCTAAAAATGCCGACTCTGGAACCCAGGCCCGAGCCCGGCTCTACCGAAAATCACTAATTAAAGGGTTCCCTCCGCGAAGGTAAACACGCGTGCGCTGTGGTCGTGACAAGTGTCAGCGTCTCCTTTTACGTGGTCCCGGTGGGTGTTTGCATGTGTGACAAGTGGCAGCATGAGAGAATTTTGGTGGGTTTTCTTCCCTTCTCCCGTGGGTTTGTACCGCATTTATTTCGTGATTCGTTTTTTAAAAACGAAATATCTTGAAAACCGTTTATCCAAATTACGAACCGTTTTCACTTTTGAGCTCCTCGCGTCGAGATCTTCAAAACTAAATCCCATGTTGATAGGTTTTCGATGAACTTTTTTTTTGTACAACCGGTTATGTATAGTTGTACAACCTGTTCTGTGTAGTTGTACAACCCGAACTATGTATGTGTTGTTGTACAACCTGTGTCTGTTTAGTTGTACAACCTGCGTCTGTACAACCTGTGTCTGTACAATCTGTGTCTGTCTAGTTGTACAACCTGCGTCTGTACAACCTGCGTCTGTACAACCTGTGTCTGTACAACCCGTGTCTGTCTATTTGTACAACCTGCGTCTGTACAAACTATGTCTGTACAACATGTGTCTGTCTAGTTGTATAACTTGTGTCTGTACAACCTGTGTCTGTCTAGTTGTACAATATGTGTCTGTGTAATTGTACAACCTGTTTCTTTGTAGTTGTATATAGTTGTACAACATGTTAGTTGTACAATTTGTACTATGTAGTTGTAAAACATGTTAGTTGTACAATCTACATATGTGTGCTTGTACAACTATACACCGTATTTATTGAGTTGCATCTATTGTACACTATTCTGTACATAGCTAGTCCAACTTATTTTTCTCCTTTCTATAAATGATTTCTTGTACTTTCGCCTCCGCCTAGCTCGTACGTGGAGGCTTCCTGTACATCTGATCGAGCAAGCTAGTACGTCCGGCCGGCCGGCCGCGCGGCTTCGCGCATTGCTACGCTTGCCGAGTAGTACCTCCGATCGATCAGCTAAGCTTCTGCCTCGATCACGGATGGGATGGGCGTGTACGCGACGTACGCGACGTACGCAGCTGAGGCAGTGTCCAAGTTCGTTTTGTCCATCTTTTACAGCTCACCACGTGTAATACGGATACACCTCCCATACATAGAATTTTACCTTCGCAAAGGGTTCCCTCTAGGTAGTGGCACCCTCGTCCAAAATCGCTTTTTCCGTAAGTTCAAGCTTGGCCTGGCCCGACCGCATGCTTCCGCCTCGCCGTCACACCCTGCCCGTGCTGCCTCCTCCTTCTCTGATGCTGGTAGCCACCCGCACCCCCTTGATAAGTTTCTTCCTCGCCAAAGTCTAGCCTGCTGCTTAATCTGGCATCTAGTCTGGGATGATATTTGAAACGGATGCGCAGCTGCTAATGTTTGCAATGAACAATCAGAGACCGGACCACTCTCCTGCTGCTGTTATTATAGAGGATATGAAGCTACAATGTCGAACATGGTTCTCTAAATGTTCAGTCGTTGCCTGCAAGCGTGGAGTTAATGGGGTGGCGCATGAATTTGCTAAGTTAGGTGCTCTATGTAATCCTGGGTTTATGAATGTGTGGGAGAATGATATCCCAGCGAATATCGCTGTGCTTGTAACGGACGAGATGCCCAACGTTATTTCGTAATAAAGTTAAGGTTTTAATGTAAAAAAAAGTCTAGCCTGCTGCGGCATGCTGCGTCGACCCAGACTCAGGCGAGATTTCTCCTCTTTGCTAGCTCTCTTGTGGCCATGGCGATGAAAAAAAGAAGACATAAGAGCATCTCCAACAGCGGCGCTTAAAACGCCGCGCGCCGAATAAACCGCTAATATAGCGCGCGCGGCCGAATCCAGTCCTCCAGCGGCAGCGCCATAAACCCGCGCGCGCGAAAAAGCGTCCAGCGCGCTGGACCAAGCGGGACTTTTCGCATCATATTTGGGGCGTCTAGAAGCGCGCGCGGGATGAAAGGGGAAAGCGCGCGAGTGACCAACCGCCGATCTGAAATCTCCCGCCGCTCGCGCCCTCGCCCCGCCTGCGCCCCTCCCGCGGCGGCGAAATTCCGAGGATTGACGACCGCTCCGACATTCCGCCGACCCCTCCCTACAGCCGCGACCCCTCGGCCGCCGGCGCCGCCGCAAACCCTAGCGCGGGATTGACCACCTCCGCCACCGGCGCCGCACCAACTCCGTCCATCGGTCTCGCGCGCGGCCTCTTCATGGCGCCGCGGGCGAATTCCGTCGGCGCTCCTCAGCCGCCCGCTGCGTAGCCGCGCAAATCCGTCCCCAAGCGGCCGTTGGCGGCGGCGATGGTGGCGGCGAAGGGGAAGAAGGTGGACGGGGTTCCGAAGCGCACGAAGAAGCCTCCGGCAGCGCCGCCGTCAGCGCCACAAGTTGCGCCTGTGCCACCCCCACCCCCGCCACCCGAAGCGCCGGAATTCTCATCCTTTGTTGCGCCGGAGGTCGATGCGGATGGAATGCCCACAAGGTATAATTTTTTTCTTCTTCTTTGTTGTTCTTTGTTAACAAATGTTTATAGATGTATAGTTTGATTAGTTATCTTCTTCAACCTTATAGTACCAATGATGATGAATATTTGACAACTGTGGGTGTTGGCCCTCATAGTTCTCATTGGTCTCAAACCAATGAAATGCATGAGAATGATCATGAATATGAAGACATGGATGAGGATGGTGAGGGTTTGGTGGATGTACCAAAAGGAAGGTCGGCCAACTACATCGTGCAAGAAGACGTTTTGCTATGCAATGCGTGGTTGAATGTGTCTTTGGATGAGACCAATGAAATGCATGAGAATGATCATGAATATGAAGACATGGATGAGGATGGTGAGGGTTTGGTGGATGTACCAAAAGGAAGGTCGGCCAACTACATCGTGCAAGAAGACGTTTTGCTATGCAATGCGTGGTTGAATGTGTCTTTGGATGCCGCCGTTGCGACGACCCAAACTATGAACACATATTGGGATTGGATGATGTAGTACTTCAACACACGCAACAAGAGTGGAGTTGAGCGTAGAAATAGATCTCTTCGGTCCCGGTGGTCGTTGATAAACACCGAGTGTCAAAAGTGGGCGGCGGCAATGTCGGCGGTTGACTCCCTAAACCCAAGTGGCACAAACGATGTAGATAGGGTAAGTGGCATTTCCTTGTGTGACAACATCATTGCTCTCTTCTATTTCATGTTCTACACTAACTTGTTCTCTTCTATGTGTAGCTCAATATTGCACAAAACTTGTTCCGTGGAGAGGATAAGAAGATCAAGAAAGGCAAGGTTAAGAAAAGGAAAGCATTTGTTTTGAGCCATTGCTACGAGGTGTTGAAGGATGAAGAGAAATGGAAGAAGCGTGATCGCTTGGATGCGGTCAACTTTCCAAACATTGATGCGGTGTTGGTAGATGATAATGAGGGATCGAGCGACGGCGCTAAGAGGAGCCCTACGCCAAACTCGGTTGCCTACTCCAATCCAAGAAGACCAACGGGAGCTAAAGCCACAAAAGAGAAGAAAAAGAAAGGGGGAGATGATGACCTAAAGAAAGCTATGGAGGAAATGGTGAAAGCAAGAAAGGAAGCGGCCGAGGAGAGGAAGTTGGCAAGGAACAAGGCCGAGGTGACCGAGGCTAGGAAGGTGGCGGCCGAGGAGAAGAGGATAGCGTTGGAGGAGAAGAAACTCGAAATGGAGGAGCAAGCTAGGATCATGGAATATGAGAAGCACCTCTTCTTCATGGACACATCGAACTTCGATGATTGGCAAAAGGAGTACCTCAACCTATGCCGTGATCAACTGTTGATCAAAAAGAAAATGATGGGCATGGGAAGCATGGGAGGAGTTGGTGCTACCATGGGAGGCATGAGAGGCTTTGGAGGCATGATGGGAGGCATGGGAGGAGTTGGTGCTTCCATGGGAGGCATGGGAGGAGTTGGTGCTACCATGGGAGGCATGGGAGGCATGTGCGCCATGAGTTATGGGACCCTCTTGGGAGGCGTTGGCGGCATGGGAGCATATGGAGGCATGGGTGGGATGAGTGCACCTCCGGTTGGCATGGGAGCATATGGAGGCATGGGAGGGATGAGTGTACCTCCGGGTGAGATGAGAGCATATGGGGCCATGGGAGGGATGAGTACATCTCCGGGTGCCATGGGAGCATCTATGGGTGGAGACAATGCTTCCGTTGTGCCTCCCATGCCTTCGGATGGTGCATTTGGAGATAGTGCGAACACAGTCCGAGTTGAGGAGGAGGATGGGGCACTTGAAGAGGATGGGGACGATGAACATGAAGATGAAGAGGAGGAACAAAATGAAGAGCAAATTGATGGGGCATGCTTGTTGATGTTTCATTTATTTGTGTGAACTATGTTGTCATGAACTTGTTTGTGATTTGGTGAATTTGAACTATGCCATAAATTTGAACTATGCTATGTTGCTCAAGTCATGATTTTGTTTATTTTGTGTTTCAAATCATTATTTGTTTCATATTGGTGCTTTGGTGAATTTGAACTATGCACATTTGCCTATCGTCGGCTGCTCGCGCGCGCTGCATTCTACCGCGCCTGGTGAAGCGCGACAGCGGCGCGCCAAATTATAGCGCGGCTGCTAAAGCGAAACATGCGCCCAGCGCGCGAAACGGCTATTTTGGCGCTGCAAAAAAATTATACCGCGTCGACGCGTTGGGCGTCTGTTGGAGATGCTCTAAGAGAACGTGGGTGGGCGAGGAGATAAGGAGAGAAAGAATGTGGGTGGCCTAGTGGGGAGCACGTGTCGACGATTCGATTGTGGACATGGTCAACAACCGTGAGGAGCTCCCCTAGAAAATATTGGGCAAGCTTTTTTTTCTTCAGTAAATATGGGATTGACTATTGGTGTGTTTGGTTGCTAGCAATTCTTCCAACTAGTCCCTGTGAATGCAAATTCGTATTGTTTGTTTGGCTGAGTTGTCTAGTAAAATTGACCCTCACGCTACTCGAAGCACCCTACAGCCTCGTTCCGAAAGGAACTCTTGATTCAACTCTCGATTTCATGGAGCCACCCTCTGGCGGGCCAAAAAGCGAAAAAACTTTCGATCTCCAGGTTCTAGGTACCTAGCATAGTGTGTTCTGCTCACCTTTCTTAATCTCCTTCATCTAATCCTCTCTAATATGTACAACCATGTTTCGATTAGAGATAAGTTGTACACGAAAAAGATGCACATCGATATTATGATTCCATTCTCGTGGTAGGTTTTAATTTTCGTCAGTGGTAACTCCTCATTTCGTGTTTATATTCGGAGCTATTTCTGACGTATTTTGACAAAGTTTCCACACGCCCGAGACCGTTAGAAATTTATTTTTCATATGAAGAATACATAAAAGGATGAAAACTATATGTCTTATTTCGCAGATGGCACCGTCAAGCTCTGAATTTTGTAGTACAATGTTGACAATCAACTGAATGTTTAGTTTAGTGTTGGCATGTTAACTGAATTTTCAGTGTTGATTGTTAACTTAATGTTTAGTGTGTTATAGTTTTTTTTAGATAAATGGCCAGAGGCCCGACGTTAAATTAATAACGTCCTGAACGGCGACAAGGAAACAAAGTGCTGAACCCAGCTTACATCCATGAACTGCACGCACACACACAGGATACATCCGAGGAAACTCCGGCGAGATGAACGCCACCTAAGAACTACTCCGATGAAGTTGAGAACTAGCAGGGCGGGCAAAGGTGTTGGGCCGAAGCTCGCCCTCGAGGTCAGACCGGCACACCGACACACGCTGCACATCGTCACCACGGGCAAATTCATCGGGCCGAAGCTCACCCTAGAGCCAAGGCTGGCTCACCAACACACACTGCACACCGCCGAGACCCGCCCACCGTCAGCAGAGATAGCCACCAGGGGAACACCAACTCGCTGAGGCACACGAAGGAGGACCAAACAGAGAAACGCCAGGAGTGCAGATCAAGATACAAACTTTGCCAGAGGAAGCACAACGAAGAAACCTCCGCCATCCAGCCTCCAGAGAGCAACCCACCGTGAGCTCCAAGGCGGCGTTTTCAAGAAGAACACGACGCAGAGCGCCGCCACCGCCCGATCCGAGAATTTTGGATTTTCACCCGGAGCATGTAGGGGGAGAGGGGGACGCCGCAACGACGCCTTCAAGAAGGGGACGACGTCCATGGACGCCGCCGCCGCGGCCCGGGAAGCAATCCTAGGCGAGAGTTTCCCCTCGGCATGCCCACTCCACCTCCCACACAGGGCGAGGGATGCCGCCGAGACGACAACCGTACCACTGCCACAGAACACAGCTCACTAGGCACCAAGCCGTCCTCACGGCCATGGCCCCAGCAGCACCAGAACCAGGGGCTCGCTCGCCAACCCACAAGATTCCCACCATCCAGGGCCGCCGCCCTGGCGTACCAACTCTGCACATATGGACCTAAAGCGAAGAACAAGAGACACTGGCGGGACCGCACCACGGGAGCATCAAACCTTCAGCGTAACCCAATCCACAGATCGACGACCTCCAGCCCCTCGGCTACAGGCAAGGTCAGATCCGAGGAGCGGTGGGCTCAAGAGGGCCCGGCCCGAGTCGAGGCGGCCACGGCCGCAGTGCCCACCACCTCCCGGAATCCACGCTAAGCCAGCGAGCAACAGCGCCACCGCCGGCCAGGCTTGCCGCCGAGGCCCCGACATCCTTCACCCGAGCTTCGTCTTCTCCCAGCCCCGACGGGCCGAGTTCTCGCCGCCCGCCGCTGCAGCCGCGCCAGGGGACACCGCCGCCGCCACAAGCTCGCGGATGGCCTCGCAGCCACCACGCCGTCGCCAGGCGACCGCGCCGTCGCGCCCCGCACCTGCGCCACGCCCCGCCCCGCCGGTCGAAGCGGCCCGCGCCGCCCCCACCGCGCGAGGGGAGAGGAGACCCCGCCGCCGCCAGCGCCGCCCGGGATTTTCCCGGCGACGCCCTCCGGCGGCGGCGAGGAGGAGGGGTCGGAGTGGGGAGGGACCTGGGGCGGCGGCTAGGGTTTCCTCCCACCGTCGCTCACGGGAGGGGAAAGGGGTCCTTTGGTTGAACGAATATTGAAGGCCTAACATAAACAATCATCTCAGTGTGTTATAGTTATTCTCTGAATTTTAGCGACTGAAAAATTGTTGATTTAGCCATGGTTTTGCCTACTGTCAAACTCTGAATATTCAGTGTAAACTAAATTTTACTCTGTTTTCTCACTTAACTATGTACCGAATTTAGCTATTTACTGAAAAATTGGGTACGTATGCAGTGTTCACTGACTATAGTGCTAAATTGCTTATATGTGTTTTGTAGGATTTGATGGTGATATTTTGAGGGTTTAGTTCGTACAGAGTCAGACATATTGCAAATGATTAAACGTACAGATAACCATGACAATCTTTATTTGATGGTTTTCACAATAATTTCCTGATGACACTTTAAGAGATGATGTATGATTAATGGAGGACCAAGGTAGTGGAGGCCGTGTCACTCCTTTGTATCTTTGAAAGGTTTGATTAGTGGAGCTGTGAATGGGGAAGCGGTTAAGCTTGTGCTTATCGTCACTGTCCGAGACATCAAACGGATGTTTGCTTAAAATCCAAACTAGGTTTCCATGGTCTCGTTGTTGCCTGTACAAGATCAAAACTGTAACTCTTTGAGCCAAGTGTTTGATATGTCGCCCCTGCCTACCTGCTACAATGGGGCTTGATCGACAGTGCGTCAGCACGGTAACGCGGACGTTGAAAACAGTGTAAGCGCAGCCCGAGAAGTACAACGTGACGGTCGTGTGGCCGGAGGGCGTCAAGGTGACCGTCGCGCCCATGACAATGGAATTCACGCGGCAGAACAGATCGATAATAGCATCTCCACCGGGGCCTCCAAATTCGTGTCCGGTACCCCCAATGGAGGCCCAATTGGGGGTGCCGGACATGTGTCCGCCCATGTTTTCGACGCGCCCACAGCGGCGCACCCCAAACGTCCGCCCCCCAAACGTAAGCAAATCATCGAACACCTTGCGGGCGGCAGATTTTATTAAACGAGATTTAACAAACTTACAATATGAAATCTAAACGAGATTTAATAAACTAAATCTAAACCGCCGACGAAGAAGATGCGAACCAAGCGTCGCGGGATCATCAAGAAACTTGCATGTCTCGATGATCTGGTTTCGCGGCGCGTGGTGGACTCTGATCTACCCATGGCGGCCACAATGAAAGTATTCGGTGACCGTGACGCTGCCGTCGTCGTGGAAGATTCGCCTGCAATTGCCGGCGCAGGTGGTAGCGGCGCGTCGTTGTCGTCGTCGTCGTCGTCGTCAGAATCGACCCATTCCGGCGGTGGCTCCCGCATGCCGGCCGGGAGGAAGAAGCTGCCGCGTCGCGCCTCGTACTCTGCCTCCACCGTCCTGTCCCAGTACGGCGCCGAGACGGCATACTTAGGGTCGCGTCGCTCCTCCCACGACATAGCTGTCCGGCAGAGGTTGATGTAGTCCACGCGAGCCTGCCCGCTGAGACGCGGCGCCACCGGCACGTTGACGATGTTCGTCACCCACCCCTCCGGTAAGGTGACGCCGGGCTCCAACGGGGTGTTGTTGCGGATGTAGAGCCGCGCTTCCTCCTCCGACAGCATGGTCTGAGGCGGCATGTTCGGAGGCGGCATGGTTGGAGGCACGTTGGTGTTGGCCATCTGCTGCTCCTGGTTGCGGCGGCGCCGCTCCTGGGCCTCCCGTTCTTCCTGGGCGCGTCGCTCGCAGCGTCGACGCGCACGGTCCGCCGAGAGGCGGTCGCGGTAAAGGCGACCCTCTCGTTCTTCCTGCGTCTCGCGGCTGCCCGCCATGCTGATGGCGCGACTTGGGAGAGGGAGAGGGAGAAGTGGTGGTGTGGGGAGAGGAGGGCTACGACGCGCCCGGGTTTTAAAGGCGGTCGGAGGAGCGGTTCGCCTGGCCACGCATTGACGCCGACGACGCGTGTGCAGGGCGCCGCCGCGGGCAGCCGCTGCGACTGCAGCACGCGTCGCTTCCGTCTGCGCCATGGGAACGGGCGCGACGTTATTGCGAGGCGTCGCTTCGCTCTGCGCCCGCCTGGGAAACGGGCGGAGCGTTATTGCGAGGCGTGCTGACAGGCGAGTCGCCGTCTCGTCGCCTCGCCATTAAACGCGGCGCAACGGCCTCCTGCCAGGCCCAAGTTAACACTGGGCGCGCCGTGCTGTCTCTATGACGGGCGGGCCAGCCCTGTCAGACGCATGTACGCACCCATGTCCGGCACCCCGAGAGGGCCTCCAAATTTGGAGGTCTCTTCGGGGGTGCCGGACACGATTTTGCTCGGGGCGACCCTTTGGGGGGTGCCGCTGGTGGCGTTTTTAGGCGTCCGGACCCCCAATGGGCCTTTGGGGGGGGGGGTCACTTGGAGGCCCCCGGTGGAGATACTCTAAGAGGAGCTACCTGGTGGACGCGGAGTTCAGCGAAGCGTGAGCAAAGGTGAAGCGGCCCGGGAATGGAACTTCGGCACATCGTTTCGTTTGCGAGAACAGGAAGCAGCGTGTCAAGTGGGAGTCGAATTTCATGTTCTAGAAGAATAAGAGAGTCTGAACTCTGAACTGAACCTGTCCAGTGTCTGTGAAGGAATATGGTGTCACTAGATCAGCACTCCAACGCTCAACATGGTTTTAGAACATGTTTAAGAGAGCCCTCAAAAGCCGCGAAACCTTAAAATAACCGCCAAAGACGGTTTTAGAACCTTATAAACGGAAATAGCAGTAACCTTAAAAGGCGCGGACCCGTAAATGAGTTTCAGGGCGCCCGTGAAATCGGCCCGCGGAACCGCGAATCCACAGGTTTCACCCACGAACCGCCGGGCCCCCGTATATGGCAATACCGGTTGGAGGGACGGACATTTTAGCTGGCCCGTACCCGTCTTCCTCCCTCATCTCGCCGCCGCCTCCGCCGCCCGTCCCGCCGCCTTCGATTTAGGCCCACCCCGCGCCGCCGCCCCCGTCGCCGCGCCCCCGTCGAGTCGCCCCGTCCCCGGATCTACCTCGCCGGCTGTTTCGGAGTCGCCGCGCCGAGGGAACTGCGCATCCCGGCAAAATCGCCGCCGCCGCGTCGGATCTGTCGGTAATTCATTGTCCGGTCAAATTAACTCTATTTTTCGTCGCCTCTAGGCAGTACTTCCTCTTCCGGTATGCATTCCAGACGGAGTTGACCCCGTGCGCCGAGTTTTTGCTCTCGGATTCTTCCTCTTCCGATGACTCGGACGTAGAGACCTTGTTCGAGAGTCGCCGAAGGCAGATGGTAGTGGCGGTCCTCGCCGTCAAGGAGTTCGAGGATCGGTATAGAAGAACGCGGCAAGGATCTAAAGCTGGTCGCCTTTGCATTCCAAGGAACCGCTTCTACGGCAACAAGCTGCTCATGCGAGACTATTTCGCTGAGAACCCGACGTATTCGGCTCACATCTTCCGGAGAAGGTACCGTATGTGTCGTTCTCTTTTTGTGAAGATAGTAGAAGCTTGCGAGACAAATTGCCGTTATTTTACCCGCCGACGGAATGCTGCGGGTTTGCTAGGATTTAGTGCATATCAAAAGATCTCGGCTGCAATGAGAGTGATTGCATATGGCATTCCAGCTGACTACACCGACGAATATCTTCGCATTGGTGAGGATATTACAATCGAGTCGGTTCGAAGGTTTGCCAAAGTGATCATTCGTGTCTTCGGCAAAGTCTATCTTCGAGTACCAAACGAAGAAGACACGGTGAGGTTAATGGCATCAAATGAGAAGCGAGGTTGGCCGGGCATGCTAGGTAGCATAGATTGTATGCATTGGACTTGGAAAAATTGTCCCAAGGCTTGGCACGGGCAGTATTGTGGCAAGTGAGGTGATGCAACAATTGTGCTAGAGGCCATTGCATCCGAGGATTTATGGATTTGGCATTGCTTCTTCGGTTTACCGGGCACGCTCAATGATATCAATGTGTTGCAGAGGTCCCATCTACTTCGTAGGCTAGCCAGAGGTGATGCTCCGACTTGCAACTATACTGTTAATGGACATGATTACACAAAGGGCTACTATCTTGCCGATGATATTTATCCTGCTTGGTCTACATTTGTGAAGACCATCTCCAAACCAAAAGGCAAAAAGGAAGCTGAATTTGCAAGGGCACAAGAGACGTGTCGAAAGGACATAGAGAGAGCATTTGGTGTTTTGCAATCTAGGTTTGCCATTATTCGAGGACCTGCCCGTTTTTGGGACAAGAAAACTCTGAAAAACATCATGACATGTTGTGTGATTCTTCACAACATGATCATATAGGATGAAAAGGGCTTGAACTTGGAGTTTTTGTATGACAATGTTGGTAGCCGTGTGAAGCTAGCTAGAAACCCATATTGCGTTGAAGCATTTCTTCAGGCTTACAGGGAGATTGAGGATGCGAACACACACAAGCAGCTGTAGCTAGACCTCATTGAGCACATTTGACAGTTGCACGGGTAGTAAATTGTCTGCTATTTTTTTCATTTCATTTCATTCATGTATGATTGAAACAATTGTTTCCATTCGACACTATTCTTGTATTGAATTATTGTTGATTCGAACTTTTATTGTAATAATATGGATTATTGGTTGAGATATGCAACTTATTTATTGAATTACAATATTTATAATTTAGTTCTTATTTATTCTTGTATTGAATTTTTATGTCAAATGGCTCATCTTGGTCAAATGATGAAAACTGTGTGGTTTAAAGGTTCGGGAATAGGCGCGCCATGGCGCGCGTCGTTTTTGCCCAAAAAACGCGACGTTCGCGAACCGTAAACAAGTTTTAAGGTTCCAGGGTTTGAGAGCTCTTAGAGACGCTCTAACGTCATTCTGGAGGCGAATTCTAGTTCTAACAGTCATATGTGCAGTGTGCTCTCCTGAGACTGAACTCTGCCTCTTTTTTCACGTGCTTACAGTTCAAAGTTATTAATGGAGGGTGCATTTTAGGCAGCTCTTCTTCTCCAGGAAATTTATGGTTGTACGCTTGCTGTTCTGAAATTCTCATTCCCTAGAGCTTCACTATTATATCTTCATGCCTTTCCGTTCTTTCTTAAGGTCATTTTAGCACAGTTTATGTCTAACGAACTATCTTGATTTTCCAACTATTTCGTGTACCCATCCTATATTCTTTTTACAGAACAGAAAATGTGTCCTGAGTCCTGACTATGGAAGAGATATGTAAGAGATTAATACTCAGCAATCCATGAATGTGAACCATTACAGCAGGATCCAGGGGCATGGTTATATTTCCTGCCATGGACAATAAGCGATACGCTAGCATCAGGAAACTTGTAGAAACGTCTGAAAACACCACAATCTACTACCGTTGCAAGCTGATAGCGTCATGATAAATTAGTAATACAACAAACGATGCAGGACAAACCAGTTTGAACCAAGCAAGGTGACAGGCTGACAGAGTCATTAAGCTTCTATAAGAACTTTCCTGGACACCAAGTTTTGCATGAGTCACCTTGCAATAAACTCCGATCTAAACCATCAGATTAACACCACATATTCTAAACACATAACGAAAATTAACTAAATTTGTGAAGAGTAAACCTCACTAGTGCCCAACCAGAAAGAAGTAGGATGAGGAAACATCTAACTACATTATCCAAATAGTCGGAAATCGGTAATAGCAAATGAAAAGAAAATAATTTCACTGGGACAGCAACCACGAAGTCTGTTGAAGGGCCACCAGTTTGCACTACCTATGTTGTATAGCAGGAAATTAATTCATCTGCTACATCATATGAGACATGTTCGGCAGGAGACAATCTAGTCTGCATAGAAGAGTAGGCAAATAAAGTGAACTGGATTCAGGATTGCAAGCTTCACAGACTGAATCTGAAGCAACAATCTGTTGCGTCAATGGCATGGTACGCAACAAGTTTCAGTAGGTATGATTGTACAAAATTATGATCTCATCAAGCATAATAATTAGATATACAGAGTATCCACACGTTGTTACTGGTTCAAACTGCCAAAGCTAGAAGTATTGAACCAAACTACACGAAACATGACCAACTATCAACTATTGCAACAGCAAAAGCATTCGGCTGCAAGAGATCGTCCGAATAAAAACCCAACTAGCTTTTCCTCAGCATGAGAAGAGACACAACATTTTATTGAGCTACTACACGTTCTCGGCATACTATGCAGTTTTGTTCAGCATCTAAGTCTGAGACGACCTCTTCAGCAAATGAGTCTTATGCGCCCTTCGTAACATACTGGGAAAGATAGTCAACGATACTATGAGGTCCATATTGATTGTTGAAACCACAAGCCTCAGTGATGCCACTGCCTTCGCCGAAGCTCATGGTGGTTCCGGTTCCATCCACAAGCTTGTGCGGTCCAGTGCTTTCAAGATTACTAGATGACCCGTTGCGCAACCGCGCAACGCCGATGCAACTACCACACTGTTTGGAACTAATTTTATTTGCATTCATTTAACCTATACCATATAGAAACTCATAACTTGTATGAAGCAGTGTTATCATTTGATTCCAAAACTGAATCAATGACATAAAGGGGCGAATTAATCAGACAATAATAGAGATACTGACTTAATAAATGAGATAAATGACTGAAGTAGTGAGAAAAAGAAAACAATGAGAGCAAAATAGAAAAGCAAAACAATGAGAGCAAAATAACTCAAAGAAATACTGAGGAAATAAGGTTGAGCAAGCAGTAAGCATTTGCCATCTAAAGAGGTAACAGAAACAAATTAGCCGGGGATTGTTCATGCAGCAATAAATACTCTCTGAGTCTACTACATAACATAGCTGAGGGAAGTCAGTCTACAATCTTTCAAACTTAACAACATAGTTACATTAGAAGGGTCGGACTATAAGGTGGCCTGAGTAGAATAGCAGACGCCGCCTACTTCACGCAGCATGAAAGTCTAAGAGCGAGCCGATGATTGCCATCAGGAAAGCCTCTCTGATGGATTAGATTCCAGACAGAACAAAATAATCCTGCATCATATTGTAGCCAGTCAGGTTGATTAATAAAACAAATAACCAGAAAAACAATTAAGAATATAACAATGTTAATCATCTGATGCAAAACAGGTGACACAGATGGATGTAAATAGCTACCTAATCATCTGATGCAAAACAGGTTTCACGTTTTCCCGACTTCACGACTTCCCGGTTTAACGTTTTCCCGACTTCACGACTTCCCGTTTTCACGACTTTCCGTTCCGACTTCCCGGTTTCACGTTTTCCCGGCTTCTCGTTTTCACGACTTTCCGTTCCGACTTCCCGGCTTCCCGTTTTCACGACTTTCCGTTCCGACTTCCCGGTTTCACGTTTTCCCGACTTCACGACTTCCCGTTTTCACGACTTCCCGTTTTCACGACTTCCCGGTTTCACGTTTTCCCGACTTCACGACTTCCCGTTTTCACGACTTTCCGTTCCGACTTCCCGGTTTCACGTTTTCCCGACTTCACGACTTCCCGTTTTCACGACTTCCGTGTTCACGACTTCCCGGTTTCACGTTTTCCCGACTTCACGACTTCCCGTTTTGTCCCGTTTTCACGACTTTCCGACTTCCCGTTTTCACGACTTCCCGGTTTCACGTTTTCCCGACTTCACGACTTCCAGTTTTTACGACTTCCCGTTTTCACGACTTCCCGGTTTCACGTTTTCCCGACTTCACGACTTCCCGTTTTCACGACTTTCCGTTCCGACTTCCCGGTTTCACGTTTTCCCAGCTTCCCGTTTTCACGACTTTCCGTTCCGACTTCCCGGTTTCACGTTTTCCCGACTTCACGTTTTCCCGGCTTCCCGTTTTCACGACTTTCCGTTCCGACTTCCCGGTTTCACGTTTTCCCGACTTCACGACTTCCCGTTTTCACGACTTCTCGGTTTCACGACTTCCCGGTTTCACGTTTTCCCGACTTCACGACTTTCCGTTCCGACTTCCCGGTTTCACGTTTTCCCGACTTCACGACTTCCCGTTTTCACGACTTCCCGGTTTCACGTTTTCCCGACTTCACGACTTCCCGTTTTCACGACTTTCCGTTCCGACTTCCCGGTTTCACGTTTTCCCGGCTTCCCGTTTTCACGACTTTCCGTTCCGACTTCCCGGTTTCACGGTTTCCCGTTCCGACTTCCCGGTTTCACGTTTTCCCGACTTCCCGTTTTCACGACTTTCCGTTCCGACTTCCCGGTTTCACGTTTTCCCGGCTTCCCGTTTTCACGACTTTCCGTTCCGACTTCCCGGCTTCCCGTTTTCACGACTTTCCGTTCCGACTTCCCGGCTTCCCGTTTTCACGACTTTCCGTTCCGACTTCCCGGCTTCCCGTTTTCACGACTTTCCGTTCCGACTTCCCGGTTTCACGTTTTCCCGACTTCCCGGCTTCCCGTTTTCACGTTTTCCCAGTTTCCCGGCTTCCCGTTTTCACGACTTTCCGTTCCGACTTCCCGGTTTCACGTTTTCCCGACTTCCCGGCTTCTCGTTCTCACGTTAGTGTTAGTTCAAATTTTGATATGGTATACTTCCCAACATATCTTTCTAAGGTTTGTTAAACATATGTTTGCTACTCTTCTGCCTCAACTCCATCTCCTGTGTTGTAGGCTGTCATGATTGACAATGAAACCACTTCTCTGTTAACATCTAGTGTTGTTCTGCAACATGGTGCTGCTGCATAGACAGTAATAAACGATGGAATGCTAAAGAACAATAGTCGAAGAAAGCAAAAAAACTTCCCTGATAGAGAGCCAAAAGAATGATAAAGAACAATACGAACCAAAAGAGAATGGAATTCAACACAAACATATAGATGCACAAACAAGTGTCTGAAAGAGTACATCAAGTCTGGCCAATATTTAGGCAATAGGATCTGACCGAAGGATATTGTTGTAAGCTTTCCTTCTTAGCCAGCGGTGGTACGACTAAAAACATGCTGTTGGAACAGCATGTCCTTACGCAAAATGGTTCAACCACACATGCTTACATAGCTAACACATAATCCAATGCTGTAGAAGGGGAGACAAATCCAACAGCAGCATCCAGATAGGCAGCAAGAACTCAGAAGGAGTAGCTGCGTGCAGCAATGCGATGACCACATCTAATTAGCTTAAGGTAGGCGCTGAGAAGCAGCGGATGTCGAGGCAGACCAGCAGCACTAAATATCCATGAGCCCTCCACCTAGCTTCTGCGAGCTATGCTCATAACAGGAAGCATCGTTGAAGACATGGCTGTACAGCAGAGAACCTGCCAATAAAAGGAAGACAGTGTTAAATAGCCTTGTAGAAGATAAGCAGATCATGAAGGTATCTAAATCGTAGCACCATAACATCAAGATCAAAAGGTGTTTATAAAATCATTCAGCGAATACCTTATGTATAAAGGATCTCTTCAGTAATAGCAGATCAGCTACTACTTCGGCTTCTTGTTCCCATTCTTGACAGCAGAAGCAGACCTGATAAACCAAACAAGTGAAAGAGTGAGCAATTGTATCTATTCACATGAAGCTAGTCTATTTTAAATATTCATACATAAGATACTGCACAACAATGCCTAGGAAAGCTGGACCTTTTAGGTTTGGGCAGCAGGATGTCACCATCTTTTTCCTCACTGGCCTCCATAACATCATCCACCACAGGTCCAGCAGGAAGCTAGGTAGTTTGCAAGTACAAACAAAGCAAAGTATTAGAAGCAATGAATCAGCAACATGGCTAGAACTATGAAATAGAAAAACTAACATCTGTCTCTTCTTCAGTTGATTTAGCAATATCTGCAACAAGATTTATCTTCTCTTTAGGCGGGGTTCCAAAGAGAGCACGCCTCGCAGAGCCACGTTTAGGGGCTGTTGACCTGTTACATTCAATAATATATATAGCGACAATAGAATGGAATAAGGGACTAAATAGGCTGTGGCCATATTGGCACAAATGTGTAAGGCAGTACCCTCTAGCTGGAGTTGAAGGGCTTAGCTTGGCAGCAGGAGGAGTAGTTGCCTGTGTTAGAACAAACACAAATCATGAGGCAAAGAAAGAACAACACATATAACAGGAGGGGATAGACAGAAATCCATCTGAAGGAGTATCCATATGTACTGCAAAAAGCATGGATATGATGTCAACTCACCGGGCGAGGAGTGAATGCAACAGGAGGTAAAGCCGGAAGAGCTGATGGAATCTGTATGCCTGAACCGGTAGAGGATGATGTCCCAGCAGATTCAGCGGCAGCAGGAATGACAAGCGGAGGTAGCTCAGGCTTGTAAGTCTCCTCAATCCTATTGACTTGGAAGGATAGATTCTCGCCGCTGTTTAACCTCCATTTCTTGGATATAGAGACCATGAGCTTGTATTTCTGTCCAATGAGGCGGTCAAGTTCTGGCGGGATAGTAGCGTCAAACCTTGCAACACTGGCCATTTCTTCACTTGTGGTATATCCTGGGTGCCTTTGACCAAGCAACTTCATTAACGGCTTTGATAGAGCCTTCATTGCAACCTTGTCAAACATCACAAATTCAGCTTCGCCCGTGCCGTCAGATGCAAAAACAGAAACACAGTACCTGTAGACCCATAACAAGTAATGTATCAGGCTACCAGCGTCACCAGCTATAGCTAGAGGAAGTAATTAACAACTAATTTACTCACGTAAGTTCTGCCTTCACAGAGGTGCAGGTGTTGCCTGAGCAGGTGAACTGATTGCCAGCAAGCTTAGCAGATTTGCGACATGTCAAACACGAAGGAAACCACCAACGCTGATCACGGCTAACTCTCTCAACAGTGACGGTACAGATGAAACGGTTGTCCTGTAGAATCAACATTAGGTAACAGAAACATCATAGCAAGCTTAAAAACAAAACAGCCATGACCAAAAATAGGATCACACAATGTGCTTACCATCTCTTCAAAAGGATCTAGTTCAATGAGCTCTAACACAGTTTTATCACTGGGAGCCTGGTGGGCACGGGGCATAATAGCGTCAGGCCCTGTTGGGGTATAGCTGGCCAGAGGAACGAACTGCTCTCCAAGTCTACATCAAGGAAAAGACAAGCCTAAATACAAAGATCTATAGGGAAGTAAATAGGACATGAAGCTGCTCCTGGGTACATACCCTAGACGGAAAGAATTAATATCTGGTATATCCTCGTCAATGTACCAGCGACATGGAGAGCTACCGCTCAGACCCAGAATTCCTGTAGCAAAAGCATAGAACAAGAAAGGTTAAACTGATGATAACTAAAACACATACTATAGCTTATATGAAATCTGAGAAACCAAACAGCTACAAAATTACTGATTAAGCACATTATCTAAAACATCAAAGGCTGTGTACTGTACAGAAACAAATTAACAGAGCATCATTGCCATTTCATTGTCAAGGCCTAGCTCTGCAAAGAAGGTAAATTGGTAACACCTACCACGAGACATCTTAGGTAACAGTCCCACGAAGATAGCAATAACCGGCTCAGTAGCCCCCCAGGCACGAACAGCCTCTGCATCAAATTCAACCGCCCGATCACCCCAAAGAACAATCCTCATCTCATTACCTCTACACAGACATAAGGAGGTAAAGAATCAGACATATGCATTATTAGCACAGATAACTGGCATCAACCAAAAGGCTAATGAACATCGTAACTTACAGCAGGTCGACCAGCATAATTGTCCTTGTGTTTGATGCTGTAATCTGAGCACCTGACTGAACTGGGATGATATCAGAAACCATGGTAATCTTTCCCATAACATCTGCACGGAAGTAAATCGGAAAACCAAGGTTAGACACAACACATAAAGGTGAATAACCCAACGATTTAAAAAAGCACAGTCAAGCATAACACACCAATGAAGCGTGGTGGGGGTCCACCACTGGGAGTTGGGATGTCAGTTAATGCAGTCAAATTGTAGGTGCAGAAAGCATAAGTGTCCTCAACGCCATTCTTTATTTCAGCCACGGTAAACCTAGTGAATTGCACCATGAAAGGGCTCTCTACAGGCCTGTATGTTGACCTTGACGGGGTGCACAGAAACTTCTTGATGACATAGACCTTGCCTTCTTTCAGCACATCTTTGAAGCGGTCCACCATATTTGCAGGGATCTGACCATACATATGAGTTCCCTGAAGAAATAACACTTGTATTAGGCCAAGAAAGAGGGAAGATCATATAACTTAAGCTGTTATTCATGGCAAACAAAAAATGAGAGATGGGGCACACACCTCACTATCAAGGAGGACTAAGTCAGTGTGTTGAATTGGTCCCTCATCCGTCCCCCCACGGAAATGCCACATACGAGAAACATAGACACAGATAGTCCACTTTTGCTCACCGTCATGGATCTGAGAAAGCAAGGAAGTCGCCATCTGCAATAGCATCACAAAGCTAGTTAAAACAATGAGAAATCTAACATAAGGACCAACAAAAAGAGCAGGAACAGATTCACACACAAATAAATCATCGATTTGCAAGCACTACCTGATAATACTTGCTTCTAACAAAAACATCGAGAGAGGATGCAAGCAGCAAAAGTACATAAGCCAAAGACAACATAACCCAAGAAATAGGAATCCATCATCTCTATTTGCCAAATTATGTAACACAAAACAATGCAGCCAACAAAAGTACACAAGCTAAAGGCCTAGGACTGTAATATTTCAGAGAACACAGTATCCCGAGTCTCAGAACCGCATGTATATGTAACACAAAATGATGCACCCACCAAAAGTACACAAGCTAAAGGTCTATACTATGTACATAGCACTGGAGACTATCTGTTAAGCAAGGACTGGAATATTTCAGAGAACACAATATTCCTAGTCTCAGAACCACATGTACCATCTTCGTTCTCAATCAATATCTTTAGAGCTTTTTTAGAAGTCACACGAGACACCGCCACGTAAAACTGACCATGTGTGAACACAGGAGTTTTGAGATATAAACCAACAGCCGCAAGAGTTTGACCCTGGCTCTTGTTAACAGTCATGGCATAAGAAATCCTAATAGGAAACTGACGCCTATGCAAGGTAAACGGCCATTTAGGATCTTTAACAGTAAGGCATATCCTAGGTATGTACACAACATCTCCAATATTAGAACCAGTCATTACTATTGCCTTAATAACCTTTTCAGCAAGTCCAGTAACGATGAGACGAGTCCCATTACATAATCCTGTTGATTGGCTTATATTCCTAATAAGCATGATGGGAACACCTACTTTAAGCACCAGTCTATGATAAGGAAAGTTGTTAACTTTTACAGTATTTAAGACCTCCACAGGGTAAAAGATATCTATGTTACGTACACCATCGGCTGAGCTTCCTGTTGAATCACAACTTAAGTACTCTTTTTCTTCCCCAGGCACAAGGGAAAGAACATGGTCATTGATGAGCTCAACTGTTTCATTCATCGGCGTCAAAATAGCTCTTTCTCTCAAGTAATCAGGGTCTGAATATCTTTCAGAGAAGTCAGGATATACAGCCCCAAATATTGCATCAATTTTATTTTCATCATCAGTATGCACCAGATGCTCGCTAGGAATAGTAATCCATGTCGGATCAGAATCTCCTGCCCGTGCCACTGCAGGGAAAACTCCATCACCAATGTCCAGAACCCATTTAGCAAATGTCGTGGCCTCAGCCTGCACAACAGGATCAGCGTTCTGAACATCCAGCCGCATATTCCTTGTAAGGCTAAGGACTGTGACACCGCGCCACAAAGGAGAATTTGTTACAGCGGCATTCACAACCTGAGTTCGGGTTCCGCCTTCAATCACCGGTAAGATTTGCCTAAGATCCCCCCCCAGGACCACTATTTTGCCACCAAATGGCAAAGCGGCCAAGGAGGGGTCACGAGCAGATAGAACATCACGCAGGCTTCTATCTAGGGCCTCAAAACACCTCCTATGTGTCATCAAAGCTTCGTCCCAGATAATAAGAGACGTGGACTCAATCAAAGATGCAAGCTTGGTATTTCTCCTAATTTCACAGACCCCATTATCATCCAGATCAATTGGTATTTTAAACCTAGAATGAGCCGTCCTACCTCCAGGCAATAAAAGCGATGCAACACCTGATGAAGCAACAGTCAAAACAATTCTTTTGTGTCCTCTAAGGTATGTAACAAGAGCATTCCAAAGAAAGGTTTTTCCAGTACCACCATGGCCTGACACAAAAAATAAACCATGTTCGTTGTTCCTAACTCGATCAACAATAGCTGTAAAAGCAGCCCGCTGATCCGCATTGAGTTTCTTTTGCATGTCCTCAGAGGTTTTAAGGAGTGACTCAAAATCCTGAGACATCTCATCACTAATCATGTCAACTTGAGAGTAGCTTTTATTAGAGCCAGATTTTAAAGGCAAAGCATGATCCAGAATACTACATCCATTTTTAGCAAAGACAATAGTTAATTCATCTAATAGCATGTCTTTAAGCTCCTCAGCAGGAACTATGTAGGAGGAATCATCACGAGCAGAGCGTATCCTATACTGAATGTCTTCGGCCATGTAAATCCAGTATTTTTCAAAAAATAAACTTTCATCAATAACGCCACAGAATATAATCATGGTAACAAACAATCGACGCAACTGATTCCCCATACCCCAAGTTAAAGCCTCATCGAAAGCATAATACCATTCACTATCATCACCAAGCAAACCCCTGGCAGCACATGCATCTTTAAAAGCCTTATAGACAACACCATTATAAGTTCTAACATCAGCATAACAAGTTGCGCCTTTAACAAGCATCAGCAGCATTCTAAGATAATAAAGTTCACCAGTAGAAGGATGCACATAGTATATTCTACCGATTTTGTCACCCTGTTTTCTACTAACCCAAGTTCTATCCTTTCCTATCCAAGTCCACTCAGTAGGGAAATCACAATATGATAAAGATCTGGCACTTTCATGCACAGTATTAGCAACAAACCATTCTGTCAACATAGTTTTCTGGAGCATGCTATCGTTAATGATTGCAGGAAGGTTAGACTTTGCACGGAAACGTACGATATGTTTATTTAGCAGGTGTACAGCAAGCCTTTCAACAGATGGTTTTTTGCTGTGAATATCATATCCATAGCATCTCCAAAAGGAATCATGAGTACAGATGTAACGACACTCTCTATATTCCTGGATTTCATCTACGCCCTCACCATGGGTTTCAACAGAATTTTGTATCCTTTGAAATAGAGCCTTTGAGTAATCAGGGCCTTTGGTAACATACTTGTATAGGTACTTTATGACATGAGTCTTATTGCACCATTCAACATTTATGTGAGCCTGGTATTTTTTTAGCAACGCCATGTTGTAAGGAACAACATGGCTATTGTCAAGCCTGGTTTTATGTTTAAAAACAAAACGGCCATTACTGCGCCTCCGATAAATAGGGAAACCAGCTTCATCAAGAGAGGTATCATTTTGAAATTCTTTAGGAAATTTTTTTGAACACCGGCCATCTTTCATACATGGACATTTAGGATGGTCAGGGCCACACGGGCCATGCATCATAAATTCAGCAACAAGGACATACCCAAGAGGGTCCTCTACAGGATCAGGTAGCTCTGCTGAGATAAATGAATCAATTAAGGCAGGGCTCACCTCGCCCCTTTTCTTTTTGTTTTGCCAAACAAGTATGTGCGCGTGTGGTAAGCCCCTTTTCTGAAATTCTACAGTATGCAGCACTGAAACAAAACAGATGATCAAAATACAAAAAGACAAACAGAGAAACAGAAGACCAACAAGACGGAAAAGAATCAGCAGCCGAAGGATTAATTAGTAATTACCTGCGACAACAGGGCCAAACGCTTTTCCCTCTTTTATATCATGGAGATACTCATTAAGTTTCATGTTGTAAACCCTAACAGTCATGTCAGCTCGGTTGTGTGGCCTTTGTCCTGGTTCAGAAGAAAGTGCCTCCGTAATCTCAGGCCACTTGGGGTTGCACGTGAATGTGGTAAAAATATCTGGAGCACCATGAACACGGGAGACAGCTACTGCATCTTGAAAGTTCTCCACCATATAGCGACGGCCACCGATGAACGAAGAGGGCAGTATGTTCTTTTTACCAACAGAGCTCCCGTCCATGCGTCCTTCTCCAACTGCATCTACAAGGCCTTGCAGATTCTCGGCCCTCATATCGTCGTTGCTTAGCAAGATAAAACGAAGCCTACATTCATCAATGCAAGCACGAGAGTCCACTATAGCCTGATCAGACAATAAACCACATGAAAGGTAAGGGTTATGCTGGCCCTCCTTATAGTGAGCACAAAACGAATAGAAGTCCTGCATGGTCACTTTCTGTCTTTTTGAGGTGTCCAAGGGATCTATTCCAAGGTACTTAACACCCAGCTGAAACCCACGCTCACCGTATGGAAACAGAAGAGGGTATTGTAGAGCCATATAAGCAGGATGTAAAGAAGATATCTGCTGTAAATGGGTACCTCTACCACGCACTATTATGTCCCGACAAGGAGTCTCCAAGGTAAGTTCCCCAACCACTAAGCACGCAAGCTCATCGGTGGAAGGCAGGTTATACTGAGGGCCATCATCAGGACCAGGAGCAACTATACGAATGGAGACCTCAGCAAAGCTATTTTCTAATAGCACCTCCTTAGCCATGCGCCATTTTTTGACAAGAGAATTATGGGTATCAAGCATTTTAGTAAGCTCATTAACAATCGATATATCTAAACCCCCCTCAGTTTTATCATCCTTGTGTAAAGCCTGTATTCGATTATCGGCCTCATTTCCACCGTGATATGAATATAACTCTGCAAATTTTGGCCGTTCTCCTTCTTGAGGTAGAAGGGACCCCATTCTGTGACAGACCTGGCCAGATATTTTGAAAATGTTTGGACCACCACCATTGTTTAGGGAACGGTCTATGGTTGCTCCCATGGAAGTAAAAGCAAAGAGGCAATTGTACTGTCGAATTTTTTCAATAAAATCCTTGCTACGTGAAGGACCAGCAAAGTTAATTAGCTCTTGAAGAAACGGAGGCGGTTTCTTGAACGGTTGAACAAAGACCTTCCCTCCTTTGCAGCAATTGTTGTAGACAATTCGTCTATTTATTATCGAAGAAGCCGACACCACCCTCTCCTGGAACCAATAGCTGGATGTGCATTTAGCACACATAAACGCTGGGCCACCATAATAAGACCTCGGATAGTATCCAGCTACAGGAAAGCCTCATCTTCAGTCACAAACACGGCGAATATAAGAACACCCAACGCAGGCAAACAAAGCACACAGTGCAAACCTTACCTTTTAAAATTTCAGCTTCTTCAGCCGTGAAGCCAACCCAAGAAGGGTCTGAGGGTGAAGAAAAAGGAGCGTCTGTATGAACCACACACAGAGAGAAATTCACTGGACGTACACAGCAGCTAACAAACTGAACCAAACTAATACCAGTGAGGAAGCTAGGTCTGCACCTGGCGTACGACCCATCTTTCTATCGTGTATAACCTTACGTATCTTGCGATTCTTAGCAGCAACCTCCTTACTAAGAAATGGGAAAAAACCATCTCCTATAGCAAATCAAACAAGACAATGAAAGAAGTAGCAGTGAGGCACCATCAGGCAGGACGAAAGAGCACTCAACAAGAAAATGTAAAGGACCTACGTTTTCTCTTGCGATACCATGATATCAAAGGTCTGTCACACACGGGCTGCACCGTTTGTCGGTGAGGGGCACGCTGAATGCGGCTCTCGGCAGGAGGAGGATTCACGGCCACGGCACCAGTTATTCCAGGAACTGCACGATGAATGCGACGACCAGCAGGAGGAGCAGGCACCACCACATAACGCGCCGTTGGACGAACAGCACGATGACTGCGACGAACAGCAAGAGGAGCAGCCACTGGTACAGAAGGAACTCTTGGACCAACAACACGAGGGCGAACCATGGCACCGATGCTAGGGCACAGGCAGAAGAAAGGGCATGGCGAAATAACTGGTAATCACAGGAAAAAGGAATAACTAAGGCTGAAGCAACACAGACTAAGAAACCTACTGAATGTACAAAATAAAAACATGGCCCAGAAAATGCACACTGATTTATAACATAATGGACGAAGCCTAAAGTTTTTTCATAAAATAAAGAAAGAGGAACAGACTAAAAATAAAAGCCCCGAAGAAGCCCATCTAGAAATCCTAGACCCAAAAGGCTCGGCAAAGGGAAGTCACATAAATCAAGCACAACTGAATGTACAAAATAAAAACATGGCCCAGAAAATGCACACTGCTTTATAACATAATGGACGAAGCCTAAAGTTTTTTCATAAAATAAAGAAAGAGGAACAGACTAAACAAACACATAAAAAGAGCACAAACCAAATGAAAAGACGGCCACTCCCTCGAACAAACTAAACCAAGGGACAGAAAGAGAAGAAAAAATCGAACTGAATCTTTATCGAATCTGTTTTTTGAAATAAAAACAGTACATAAAAGGTCTATAGATTTTTAATAGAAATAAAAGCCCCGAAGAAGCCCATCCAGAAATCCTAGACTCAAAAGGCTCGGCAAAGGGAAGTCACATAAATCAAGCACAACTGAATGATAGGCCAATATTCACAGAAACCATTTATACCCTGTCTAAAAGAAAACCTAAAAGAAAAGGACCTAAGTCCTTGAACAAAATGAACCAAGGGAAGTTCACTGACAAAAGAAAGTAAAGAAAGTAAAGCAAGGTAAGCAGCAATTTACTGGCTAAAAGAAAACTTGAAAGAAAAGGACCTAAGTCCTTGAACAAAATGAAGCAAGGGAAGTTCACTGTCAACAGAAAGTAAACAAAGTAAAGCAAGATAAGTAGCACTTCATTAGAAAGGTAAACAAAGAAATAAAAGGACCTAAGTTTTTGAACAAACTAAACCAAGGAAAGCTCACTGATAAAAGAAATTAAACAAAGTAAACCACGATAAGCATGA
Source organism: Poa pratensis (assembly GCA_947311845.1). Lineage (NCBI taxonomy): Eukaryota > Viridiplantae > Streptophyta > Magnoliopsida > Poales > Poaceae > Poa > Poa pratensis. Next base: position 13,915,818 of record CAMZMU010000091.1, read on the forward strand.
TCCTACTTCATAAGCCCTAAAGAAGCCCATACAGAAACCCTAAACCAAACAGGCCCATGAAAGCAAGACAATGAGTAAACGAAGCCCACATACAAATACTAAGCCCATACTGAATGCTAGACTATCAGTAAATGAAGCCCACCTAGAAATACCAAGCCCAGTAGGCCCAACAAAGGGAAGCCACATAAACGCTGCCTCAACTTGATGAGAGGACACACAAAGACAACAAGGAGGAAGAGAAGGGCGTAGACCAGAATCCATGGGCTTTCTTGACTACACAAACCTAAATCCAAGGTTTTTTTTTAATAAATGGAAGGCGGGACCAGGAGGAGGAAGAAGCCAAGGGCATTTTATTTCAATAACTGCAGAGAATCACAAACAACACAAGAACGCCAGTAGGCGCAGTTACAGAGTGCAGGCATTAAACCTGGCGCAGGGACGATACAAGCCGCGCGTACAACAGCTGCCAATCAAACGACACCTGCCTCACATTTTGGTCCACGACAGGAACAATAGGGACACCATGGGGAACTAACACTCGCCTACCCTCCCTCTCTAACCGTGCAACACAACGAACAGCCGACGCAGCGACTGCAACTGCAGAACGCACAAAGTCCCTATACACTAACATGGCGTCGTAGTTGTAGTCTCGGACAACGAACCCAATACTCCTTGCAAAAACCTGATGGCCTCCATGGCAGCCTGGTCATAAGCATCCAAGCAGCCAGACCAAGCGACACTCCAGAAGAACTTCCTCTCGCCTACCGCGCCCACGCCATCACTCGGAAGCTCAAGTTCGACCCCAGCAAGCACGGACCCATCCTCACTAACCTCACGTAGGTAAAACAATGCAGGCAAAGCACAACGCACTGCAAGGGTCTCTAAAATAGGAAGAACGAATGAAACAACAGAGCACATCCTGTGGAGCATCGCATAATAAGCAATGAGGAAATTAATGAATACACAGACACAACACGCGGGAATATTCCGCAGCAGCAAGAACAGAGTAAGTAATATAGGAATGTAAGTAATACAAGAATGTAAAGAAAGAAATAATAGAGAGGAGAACATAGATACCTGCCAAGGACCAGCAGCACGGCAACACCACGGACAGAGGAAGCATCAGCAGCAGAATTCCTTCAAACCTGCACAAGGACAAGAAAAAATAACAAGCACAAACATCAAAGATAGGTCCAGAACATAAACAAATTCTTCCAAACCAGCAGCATCACATATGTACATAAGAAACATTTTAACAAAACAGAATACACACTGTTCCACTTCGCAAAAGAATTAGTACACACTGTTGCATTACTGAAAAGTAAAAACAACCAAACACCTCCAGGGAATCTCCATGTATTTGAGAACCCACTCTCTTCTTTTAAACTTGAAGTAGAAAAACAATACTTATTCCTATCTAAATCATAGAACATTCCTACCGTTCAAAAAGGACAGTGTGAGCAAAGTATACAGAGGTACATGTAGGTTATGGTGGGACAAATTATAAATCATAGTGACATATAAATAAATCAGAGTGTCATCTCGGAGGCCACCAAGAAATACTGGACGATATAAATCAGAGTGGCATAACAAGGAGCATGACAAGTCCATTATCCAGGAATACATCCGTACCTTATGAGAGCTTCATGTTTACTTTTAACACAAATAAAAAAAAGTCAAGCTGTTGTGCTGCAGGTTCTTGCCTTTGCTTTTTAGCCATGAAAAAAAGGTTCAATATTGAGATCATGCCGTGGAAACATATCTACTTAATTTAACAGAGTAAGTAATATAGGAATGTAAGTAATATACAAAGATAGGTCTAGAACAGAAACAAATTCTTCCAAACCAACAGCATCACATATGTACATAAGAAACATTTTGACAAAACAGAGCAGAGCAAGGTGAAACTCCATGGAGCAGAGCAAAGTGAAACAGAGCAGAGCAGAGTTTTTACTCACCAATATCTTTGGGGAGCAGCAGCAACAGATCCAGGAAACGAATACCTACAGAAACAGTCACATCTCAAGAACAAGCATTTCGTCGAACAAGAGAGCCGTGTGTTTCTGTAGAAATAGCTGATTGCTTACCAATTTTCTCTGAGAGGGAGCAGCAGCTACAAACCCGAGCAACAAGCACGAACAGATCTAGGCGACGAAAACCTACAATAGCAACAGAAATCTTAGGCCAGATAAAGACACATCATTGGAGCAGACATTTCGACGAACACATCGCAGGTGAGAAAATCAACAAACCCAGCAGACCGAGCAACAGATATCCACGCGCACCTGAAATCAGGAAACAAAAACAACGAATCAAGATCTAATCACAGCCTAACCCACATCGCAGGTGAGAAAATCAACTCACCCAGCAGACCGAGCAACAGATATCCAAACAAAAACAACGAATCAAGATCTAATCACAGCCTAACTCTACTCGCGAGACAATGGAGAAGGAATCCCGACACGGGAAAAGCAGCCGAAGGAGGAGCGGCGGAAGGAGAGGAAGAAGGAGGAACTCAACTCAACCGGGGAAGCAGGCGCAGGACGCAGCCGCCATGGATTCCAGAGGAGCTGCTACCGTGCTGGAGAGAGGAAGAAGGAAAGAAGGAGGAGGGAGGAGTGAAGCAGGGAAGGGACTGAGGCACGGGATGGGGGGAGAAGGAGACGGCCGCAGGACAGGGGCGACGTGGGCGACGTGCGCGACGACGTGCGCGGACGCGAAACGAGCGCGGACGCAAAGTCTCCGCGGGCGCGGAGGGGCGCATATGAACCCGAGCTCTGGCGCGGAGGGGCGCATGAATAGCGCAAACAGCGCATCGAACGGTCACCTGTGAAACAGCAAGGCGTTTTTAGCCGATCTGACGAACCAGATTAATTGGGGTGACGTGGATGGGGGCAAACATAGGGCTCAGGCTTCAGGTTTTATAGAAGTAATGGTCTTTTCCAAGATAGACAGAGTCATTCCTAATGGTGGGGAATGTCAAAGGGGAAACAGAAATTGCACGACTAGACCCAATAAATACAGCACGCCCACCAAGATCACTGATAGGTTGTGTCTTCCCGGCATCCAAATGAGTTAATGGCACCCGCAGTCACACAACTCGATGCCAATGTGTACTTAAGTCACACTTCTTCAGAACGTGATTATTTGGTCACACAACTCGACAAGTGCGTGCACGCAGGTCACTGACCCCACTTGTCAGTCCGTTTTGGACGGTAAATTTTCAGAAAACCCCCTGGAGTAATATTAATTTTACAAAATGGTCCCCCTGGAGGACCATTTTGTAAAATTAGAAGGACCATTTTGTAAAATTAGGAGGACCATTTTGTAAAATTAGGAGGACCATTTTATAAAATTAATATTACTCCAGGGGTTTTCTGAAAATTTACCATCCAAAACGGACTGACAAGTGGGGTTAGTGACCTGCGTGCACGCACTTGTCGAGTTGTGTGACCAAATAATCACGTTCTGGAGAAGTGTGACTTAAGTGCACATCGACGACGAGTTGTGTGACCGCTGGTGCCATTAACTCCATCCAAATTAACCCGAGATACCTTATATTCCATGAAGTTCCTTGCTCCAGCACGGAAGTCCTCTTCTTCACCAAATCTGTCCTCTACTCCACCAATTCTGTTCCTGAGGGCACGGCTGAGAAACATCAGCTCCCCGTCATTGTCCAGCAGATGCACTGTGCTCGCTGTCCCGGAATACTGGTGATTGATCTTGGCAGCCACCACCAGCCAGGGGCGGAGACAGGGGGGGCTAGCAGGGGTCCGACCCCCCCCAATGGCTCGTCCCCCCCAACTTATTGCAGCAGGTAGTGGCCGTATTATACACGCTAATAGCTGCTGATAATTACGTAGGAGAATTACTTAAGCCCAACTGGCAACTGCACACGGCTAGCAGCAATATGTACGGCCCAGCAATCAACAGCCCATCTAGCTGACTTACTAGCTAGGTCACAGATCGTCCCCACGTCTCTTCTCGCCTCTACCCCATTTCACGAATCACAATCAACCTCGCTGCTCCCGCTCGCAAACCGCCGAAGCTAGATGGCTTGTACGGGCGGCCGTGTTCCGAGTAGCCGGGAATATGGCGCCGCCGCTGATCGTTGTTGCCCCGACGCCGCCGTAGGTTCGCATCATGGTCCCATGAAATCACCACCGAGTTAACTGTCAGGTACATAATAATAATGGATCTACGCCGCCGCTGCTAATCTAATTCCCTTCTGTTCTATTTTTCCTGTACGAACGAAAATAATAGATCCACTAAACCCTATAAATATGATTATATTAAATTGTTGTTTCAAGCCAATTGTTTAAAGATCTAATTTAGCATGGTGCCAAAATTTCAGATCCAATTGTTGGCGGTAGTAGTAGATCTATTTTTTTAATCTTAAATGGTAGTTTTCTTTTTGTTTGTCGTGGTTTTCTTAAGGAGTAGCTATGTTGTGTGACTAGAGATTGAGATAATTTATATTCATACAATGCTTATATCGAAGAAATGGAAATCCCAATTCAGTTTTGGGCTTGAAATCTTGATATACAATATCTCACTTGGGATCACCGATGTCTCGCCCCCCCTATGTCTAAATCCTGGCTCCGCCCCTGCCACCAGCTGCGGTGGCTGGTTGCCTTTAGTAACCACCATCATGATATCCGAGCCGTAGGTGCAATAGAAACGACCTGCAAATGATATGGCTGGCTTGAGCAAGATGCTTTGTTTGATCAGGGTCCATTTCTCATCGCCAGGCTTAGCGACGGCGATCATTTGGATCTCCTCCAAAAGGACCGCGACCATGGCGTCATCAACAAGGCCAGCGCCTGACACCTCGAAATCCAACCTGGGATCAAAGTTGTACATGGCGCGCCTATCCAGCGGGTAAAGTGTGGTCGCCGGTGGGGAGATCGGCAACCTGGCCCGTGAGCAGGTTCAGCAAGCGGACGGCGTAAGTGCGCCTATTGAGCAGGACGAGGAGGCCCTCGACGGTGGGCGAGCACACATCGTGGCCGCGGAGATCCGGGAGGTGCGCCTGGACGCACTGGCCGGTGGAGAGGTTGAGGAGGCGGCGGAGGTCGGGGTCGGAGTTGGCGAATTTTTCCCGGAGCATGATCCATCTGCGCGGGTGGAAGCGGCGGTCCAGGACACCGTGCGCGCGCGGGTCCGCGGAGCACTGCCTCCATGTAACACCTGGTGATACATGTGTATTAGGTGACAAGGATTAGCCTGGTTATGTATGTGGTTGGTGGCTGATTGGCCAGCTGTGTGTGGTGGCGTGGCCCAACCTGTAAGTGTGTGGGGGCAGGTTATAAGCCTTGGCGTGTCGTGTGTACCAATAGACAAGAAATAACTGAAATCAAAACAGTATCGTTGCTGTCTCCTCTCTGTCTCTCTCCTTCTCTCTTGCGTCTGCATCTGGTTCTCTGTTCTTCTTCTTCCTCAAGGCAGGGATCGAGTAGAGCTCACGCCCCGATCCACACCGGCGGCCAGGGGTAGTTACAGTGGTATCAGAGGTCAGTCAGATCGCCGGGCGTGTGATCTTCAGCTGTAAAATCCCGTCAGATGGTGGGTGAACTCGGTGCTGGTTTTGATTTCGATTGATTCCGCACTGAGATCCCGTAATACCGGACGTCGGTTTCCTAGATCACACAAATTTCCGCGACGGCTCCTCCTAAACCATCTCCGCAGACGGTGTTCGTGTTGGAGGCCATGGGGGAGGCGACGGCACGAACCGATGAGTCCCTGGCGGCGATCCGCTCCACTCTGGAGCAGGTTCAGACCCAGATGGGCTCCCTCGACGCCCGGATGGGGCTCCTGGACACCGCCTACCAGCAGGTGGCGAGCAAATTGGACCTTAATTCGCTAGCGGTTGGTGACCACACGCGGATCATGGATGCGATCGAGAGGCGCCAGGAGTCTCTGGCGCAGCAGATGGCGGCGACCGCGGAGGCGGTGGGGCGTCTGAGCGGACCCAAGTCCCCGCGGACGGTGGTTCTGGAGGACGGCGAGGTGGCGTCGGAGAGAGCGGCGGCGACAGGGAAGGGGATACTGAACTCACCTCCGGCGGCGGGCTGGCGGGGAGCGTCGGCTGGTGGCGTGTTCGTGACAGGATCTTCATCAGCACCACGACCACCAGATCCTGGCACTACCGAGACAGCGGCGAGTGCGGAGGGAGCTCGAGTACGAGGTCGACCTCCTGACGAGCACCCCGGCGGCGGTAGACAGAACATTCCGAAGATGTATTTTCCCAAGTTTGATGGCACTTTTCCCCGCTTGTGGCGTGACAAGTGCATGGATTACTTTCAAGTATTCAATATCGCACCATCCATGTGGTTCACAACTGCGCGTCTGCATTTGGAAGGCAATGCAGCGCACTGGTTTCAGGCTCACAAACTCAGGCATGAAGTGAACTCTTGGCCGGACTTTATCGCAGCAGTAGAGGCAAAATTCGGAGTTGATGATCATCGTCAGCTCATGTCGTCGCTCATTCAGTTGAAACAGATGGGTACAGTGGCAGAATATTGTACAGAGTTTCAGCAATTGATGTTCAAGTTATGTGGACATAATCCATATTATGATGAAACAATGTTTGTGGGGCATTTTCTGCGAGGATTGAAGTATGAGATACGGGTAGCAGTGGCAGCTCAGTTACCTGATACAGTGGACAGAGCAATCCTGCTCGCTCATGTTCAAGAGGATCTGCACAGCAAACAAAAGCCATGGGCAGCTAAATATCCGGCCGGTGCAAAACCTGATGTTCCACGTGTGGCTGCAAAATCTGGGAATGGTGATTTGTGGAAAGAGAGGCAGCTCAAGGAGTATCGCCGAGCCAATGGCCTTTGCTTTCGGTGTGGAGAAAAATTTGACCCAAACCATATGTGTGCGGTAAGACACAAGCAGTAGTGCAAGCACTGACAGTGGAGGATCATGCAGTGCAACTGACACCAGAGGTGCTCAACTTATTGGAACTGCAGGATATCTTGGAGGCACAGCAGCTGTCCTTATCTATCAATGCATTGTCTGGAGCCGCAGATGGGGACACAGTGCGCATCCAAGCACTGGTTCAAAACCAAGTCATGCTCATGCTGGTAGATACTGGAAGCAGCCACAGCTTCATGAGTTCTTCATTTGTGGACAGAGTACACTGCACTACTACGAACATCACTCCAGTTTCAGTAAGGGTGGCTAACAATGAAGTGATGCATTGCAACACAATGATCAAGAATTTTGAGTGGTGGACACACGGGGAGACATTCAGCCATGATATGAGAATATTACCTCTGGGAGCTTATGATGCCATTCTTGGTATGGACTGACTCAAATTGCATGGGGATATGGTTTGCAATTGGGCACACCAAACATTGAAGTTCAGTCACAAAGGCAAACAGGTGATGCTGCAAGGTATACAACCAAACCCTTTGCTGCCATTACAAGAAGTACCAATTGAGCAAGTTCTCAAATGGAGTAAAGGAAATGATCTGTGGGCTTTAGCTGTCTTAGAATCGGCCACTGAGGAACAACAACAACAAGTGCCTGATGAAGTGCAAGCAGTGTTGACTGAATTTCAGTCAGTATTTTCTGAACCCAAGACCTTGCCACCGTCACGGGTATATGATCACACCATTCCACTGAAGCCGAATACAGCACCTGTGAACGCCCGTCCGTATCGATACTCACCACTTCATAAAGATGAAATTGAGAGACAGGTCAACGAGATGCTTGCAGCTAGTGTCATCGTCCACTCGATGAGCCCTTTTGCTTCACCTGTGCTTCTAGTGCAAAAGAAGGATGGTTCGTGGAGGTTTTGCGTGGATTACAGACGCCTGAACGAGCTTACAGTTCGGAATACGTTTCCGATGCCTGTAATTGATGAATTACCTGATGAATTGGCATGCGCCAAGTTCTTTTCCAAGCTGGACCTGAGGGCCGGATATCATCAGATAAGAATGCACACGGCCGACGAGCAAAAGACAGCATTCAAGACCCATCACGGTCACTATCAGTTCCGTGTGATGCCTTTTGGGTTGTGCAATGCTCCGGCGACGTTCCAATGCGTGATGAACGAAGTTCTAAAACCTTGCCTTCGCAAATTTGCCCTGGTGTTCATGGATGATATTCTCGTGTATAGCAATTCCTTGTCTGAACATGCTCAGCACCTCGCCACAGTGCTGAAACTTTTACACGAAAGCAAGTTATTTGTGAAACTTTCCAAGTGTTCGTTTGCACAGACTGAGCTGGAGTACCTGGGACACATAGTGTCGAGTATGGGTGTTGCCACTGACCCACAGAAAACTGCTGCTATGCAAGTCTGGCCGCGGCCAACCAATTTCACTGAACTGTGCGGCATTCTGGGATTCACCGGCTACTACAGGAAATTCGTGCACATGTATGGGTTGATCGCAAGGCCCCTGACGAATTTGCTCAAGAAAAAACAGTTTGAATGGACAGATGAGGCAGAGCAAGCTTTCATCAAGCTCAAGGAAGCAATGGCATCCACACCAGTGCTTCGTCTGCCAGACTTCAACAAGCAGTTCATCGTGGAGACCGATGCTTGTGATACAGGGGTGGGAGCAGTGCTGATGCAAGAAGGTCAACCTGTAGCATTTCTAAGCAAAGCTCTCAGCGTGCAACATCGGACACTTTCTATATATGAAAAAGAGTTCCTCGCTCTGATCATGGCGGTTGAGCGCTGGCGACCATATTTACTGCGTGGTGAATTCATTATACGCACCGATCACCAAAGCTTGACTTTCCTGGATGACCAAGTGTTGCACTTAGCAATGCAACACAAAGCAATGGCTCGGCTGATGGGGTTGCAGTTTCGCATAGTGTACAAGAAAGGAACTAAAAATGTTGCTGCAGATTCTTTCTCTCGGATGGCACACTCAATGGATCTCAATTTGGTCTCAACTGCAAAACCGGCATGGCTACAAGAGGTGATCAACTCCTACGCAACAGATCTGGAAGCACAACAGAAGTTGCAAGCATTAGCTCTGGTTAGTCCAGACGAACAGGGATTCGAACTTTGTCAAGGTTTAATAAGATTCAAGAACAGAATTTGGATTGGGAATAATTCTGCAATTCAGACTAAGCTCATAAATGCTTTCCATGCCAGTGCTCTTGGTGGCCACTCCGGCACTCTCCCTACATACTTGCGGTTAAAGAAGCTGTTTGCTTGGTCTGGCATGAAGGTTGCTGTGGATAATTTCATCAAGCAATGCGGCCCTTGCCAACAAGCCAAACATGATCATACACATCCAGCTGGATTGTTGCAGCCTCTACCAATCCCCAAAGGTACCTGGCAGGAGTTGTCGATGGACTTCATCGAAGGGCTGCCGATGTCACAAGGTGCAAACGTCATTATGGTTATTGTTGACCGCCTGTCAAAATATGCTCATTTTGTTCCCTTGAAGCACCCATTTACTGCTGCTACGGTGGCCCAAGCATTTCTGGATTCTGTGGTGAAATTACATACAGTTCCAATTGCAATTGTGTCAGGCCGAGATAAGATCTTCACCAGTCAGCTCTGGAAGGAACTATTCAAGGCATTGGGAACAAAACTCCAGTTTTCCACAGCATACCATCCTCAGACGGACGGACAGACCGAGAGAGTAAATCAATGCCTCGAAATGTTTTTGCGTTGTGCAGTACATGAGGATCCTAAGAAATGGAGGAAGTGGTTACCATTGGCTGAGATGTGGTACAATGCAACCCATCATTCTGCAATAGGCTGCTCCCCTTTTAAAGCAGTCTATGGAACTGAACCCAACTTGGCATCGATACCTGACACTGCCACTGCTACTGGTTCTGATGCGGCTTCATTCTTGCAAGACCGCCAAGCACAACTCGAGAGGCTCAAAGTTCACCTGGCAGCCGCACAGAACAGGATGAAACTCCAGGCGGACAAAAACAGAACCGAGAAGACATTCCAAGTAGGAGAACAAGTACTGCTTAAGCTCCAGCCGTATGCACAGTCTTCCTTGGTCAATCGACCATGTCCCAAGCTGGCGTTGAAATTCTTCGGACCTTTCCGTGTTCTGGACAGGATTGGCGAGGTGGCATATAAACTTGATTTACCAGATACTTGTGCTATTCACCCTGTATTTCATGTGTCACAGCTGAAGAGCTACACTCCAGACTTTACACCGGTGTACACTGAACTACCGTCAGCTCCTGCACTGGATTCGGTGGACACAAGCCCTGAGGACATTCTGGACAGGCGCCTTGTGAAGAAAGGGAATGCTGCAGTGCCCCAGGTGTTGATCAAATGGAAGGGAATTCCGGCGACATCAGCAACCTGGGAGGACCTCTACGTGCTGAAGCAACGTTTCCCTGCTGCTCTTGCTTGGGGACAAGCAAGTTTCTCTGGAGGGGGTGATGTAACAGCTGGTGATACATGTGTATTAGGTGACAAGGATTAGCCTGGTTATGTATGTGGTTGGTGGCTGATTGGCCAGCTGTGTGTGGTGGCGTGGCCCAACCTGTAAGTGTGTGGGGGCAGGTTATAAGCCTTGGCGTGTCGTGTGTACCAATAGACAAGAAATAACTGAAATCAAAACAGTATCGTTGCTGTCTCCTCTCTGTCTCTCTCCTTCTCTCTTGCGTCTGCATCTGGTTCTCTGTTCTTCTTCTTCCTCAAGGCAGGGATCGAGTAGAGCTCACGCCCCGATCCACACCGGCGGCCAGGGGTAGTTACACTCCAGGGGCGGCACACTGCGCGGAAGCGGACGTAGTCCGCCACGTCGTTGGCGAGAACCCGCTCGGCAATCATCCCCGCCGGCCCGTCCCCGAGATTGGACCAATCCATCCTGCAGAGCGCAGCAGCAGAGGTCGGACTGAAGTAGGGTTTAGAGGATCTGAGAGATACCTTCGTGTGGGGAAAAAACAGACGCACCTGAGAGGGGGAGGAGACGAGAGCGGATGGACGACGGAGCTCTATTCCCCCGGCGAAGAAGTGGCAGGAAGGAGAGGGAGATCGCCGGACCTTGCTCGCTTCGCCTCCATCAGTGGGGATTTGGGATTTTGGGCGGATTGTGGAGGCTCCACCGAGAGGACATACGTGTGGCAGTTTTCAGCAGAGTGTGGCGCTCGCACCAGTCTCGCACCCATTCCTGGCCGGCCCAAGAGCTGAACGAAGTTGGAAGGAAAACTGCAGCATGGCCCAAGATAAGCCCACGAGCGGCAGGATGGCTACGCGGCAAAGAGTGGTTACTAATTACTTCCTCCTTGTATAAAAAAAAGTAATTACTTCCTCCGTCCATAATATAAGATATTTTAAATATTTTATGATGGACTACATATGAATCTAAATTAGTAAATATACACATTAAAATACGTCTATATATGTTCATATTCCACACATGCTAAAACTTCTTATAATTTAGAACAGGGGAGTACAACTTAACGTTTAACGTGTGGCTATCGCTACGGGAAGGCCGATTCCCAAAGGTCTGGTGCGACCTGCGCGAGCGAGCGTAGTGCGCTCTGCGCTCCTTCTCACGCGTGTGAGAGCCTGGAGCAACCGACGTCAAATATTTATGTCTCTCGTTTCTACACTCCCTTTTTAATACGGTAGGAGTATGTAGTTGCATGCAAACCAAAATACAATGTTTCGAGGTACAAAAAATATGGAGTACACAAAATATTTTTCCAAGAAGTATGCGGAATAAAAGTAAAAATACATTGAACTGAAGTAAAACAAAATCGAAATACAAAAACCTGAAGTACAAGCCCGAAGTACTCTCGAAGTATAAATTACAAGTATAATCGAAAATAAAAAAAATGGGCTCTAATTGTGATGATCTCGGCGCGAGGAGATCAAAAGTTAAAACGGTTTGTAATGTGGATAAACGGTTCTCAAAATATTTTGTTTTGAAGTTTCAGTTTTGAAAAATGAGAAGGAAAAGTTGTACTCCCACCATCATGTGTCCCCCTTTCTCATATTAATCCCACTTTGCTCCTCATTCCGACACTTGGCGAAAATGAAGATAGAAGCGGAGGATCGTGAAATGAAGAAGATGACACTTGGCGATTTTTTTCTGGGTCAAGCCATTTTTCAAGATATGTTCGGTGTAATTTTTTCAACCGAAACTGTAAATTTTTGGATTTGACCACTTTTACGGCATCTGCTGGAGATGCCCTTACACCATGTGCAGTCACAAAAATGAAGGTAGAGGGGAGCAAAGAGTAGCTACACAAGAACCGACCGAGAGTTCTACATGAAAGTTCCGGCTGAGAGTCTTTTTTGAGAGTTTATTGCTTCATTTTTCTTTCTTTGGTTTATGTTTTATTTTTGTTTTTTCTTCTTTTTTTTACTGTTATTTTTTTCATTTTTACCTTTTCATCAGATTCAAAAGCAGCACATTCATGTATTAAAAAATAATCACAGTAAACAAATGTTTACCGAAAAAGTATGTTCAAATGTTAACAATAATGTTTTATGGGTTAAAAAAGATTCAGAATATTCACGGGTTCAATTTTTTTCATGAGTTCCAAAAATAAGTACGTTCATGGATTAAAAACTGTGCATGGGTTCGACAAAATATATGATCATGGGTTCAAAAAATGTACGTTCATGGACTCAGAAAGTGTTCAATATTTCGGAAAATGTTCATGGTTCACAAAAGTATGTTCACGGATTAAAAAATATGTTCACTATTTCAGAAAAAATGTTCATAGTTGGCTTCACCTCCAAAATCATCGGCTTCGGGAAAAGTGTTATACACATACCTAGCAACCCAAAACCATGCTTTGTATCTACTATCTAGCCGACGAATAGAGCAGTGAACTTGCAGCCACGGATCGAGCCATCGCTTTGTATCCCGCCGACGCAAACCCGGACGCAGACACCACCGGCCTATGCCATCAGCGAGCGCCTTGCAGCCCGCCGCCGCACACCGAGATGCTTCCACCACTGCCATATGCCACCGAGCCAGCGCCTTGCAGCCTGCTGCCACAGCCGCGCACCATCGAGCATGTGCCAACACTCGCCATGGAGGGAGATGAGAGGATAGAGGACAATAGATGAGGTGGACATACCTTGGTCAGGTCGTCGCCCTCTGTCCGTTGGCATTTCTCGAGGCCGTTGCTACCACAAAGCTTTATGTTTGGGGGGGGGGGGGGGGGGGGGGATCCTACCTCTTTTCCTCTCAAACAAGATGCCTGGAGAATGGACACGGATTATATTAGTATCAACCTTCAAAAACAAGGGAGATGTTCAAAGTTATACTAATTATCGTGGAATCAACCAGATGAGGAATACAATCAAGCTATGGGAGAAAGTCATTGAGCACTGTTTAAGAAGGTTGAAAAGCGTGACCAAAAATCAATTTAGTTTCATACCTGGGAGGCCTACCATGGAAGTCATCTTCTTGGTACGACAACTTATGAAGAGATACAAGGAGCAGAAGAAGGACCTTCATATGGTGTTCATTGACTTGGAGAAGGCCTATGATAGGATACCACGGAATTTCATGTGGTGGGCCTTGGATAAATACAAAGTTCCAATAAAGTACATTACCATATGTACGATACCGTTGTGACAAGTGTTCAAACAATTGATGGCGACACCGATGACTTTCCAACTAAAATTGGGCTGCACCAAGGGTCAGCTTTGAGCTCTTATCATTTTGCTCTTGTGATGGACGAGGCCATAAGGGATATACAAGGACATATACCCATGGCGTATGCTCTTTGCGGATGATGTGGTGCTAGTCGATGATAGCCGGGAGGGTTTAATAGAAAGTTGGTGCTATGGAGACGGACTCTAGAATCGAAAGGTTTTAGTTTTTGTAGAACTAAAACTGAGTACATGAGGTGCAGTTTCAGACTAGACATGAGGAGGAACAAATTAGACTTGTTAGGCATGTTGTAACTTATAAAGACACCTCCCGATATTTTGGGATCTATGCGCTGCAGAAGGATGATGATATCGATGACGATGTGACTCATCGAATCAAAACTGGTTGGATGAAGTGGCATCAAGCTTCTGACGTCCTATATAATGTTATAGGAGAGTGACATAAAAGTTAAAAGGCGGGTTCTATAGGACGTGATTCGACCCACGATGTTGTATGGTGCAGAATGTTGGCCAATCAAGAGGTGACATATCCAACAGATAAGTGTACCAGAGATGTGCATGCTGAGATGAATATGTGGCGACAGAAGAAGGGACCGGGTCTGAAATGGTGATATACGTGAAAGAGTTGGGGTAGCACCGATTGAAGAGAAACTTGTCTAACATCGCCTAAGATGGTTTGAGACACAACGTAGGCCTCCAGAAGTGTCAACGCATAGCGAACTGATAAAACGTACTGAGAATATTAAGAGGGGTCATGGTAGACCAAACTTGATATGGGAGGAGTCCGTTAAGAGAGATCTAAGGATTTGAATATCAACAAAAAAACTAATAATGGACAGGGATGCGTGGGAGTTAACTATCCACATGCCAGAACTATGACTTGATTTTGAGATCTTTTAAGTTTCAACTCTATCATACGCCAACTTGTTTGGGACTGTTGTTGTTGTTGTTGTTGTTAGTGAAGACAAGACTAAAAGATGATCTATTGTGCATCATGTTTTATTGCCATATTTGCATGGCCTAAATGTCTCACTGGTCCACAGCCGACGACGCCAAAGCGCCACATCATCCTGACCACCGATGATGCCACCACCATTGAACACATCTCCGTGCTCAGTGGGTGTCACCGAGTACTTCTCCGGTGTGTGCTTTTGTCGCATCGCGCCCCCCATCTAATCTCTCCTTGCTCTGCGTCGTTGTCGCCTCCCCAACAGTACAAAATTGCCTGCAATTGAAAAAACAGTGAAACACAGAAACTTGTCATAGGATAAAAATCAGGCAAACACAGAATTGCCTGCAATTGAGGAAGCAAGACTATCGGCAAGACAACCAAGGTTCAACTCGGCCTCAAAAAAAAAAACCAAGGTTCAACTCAGAAGAGTCAGAACCAATTGGAAGACAGGGGGGCGGCCGCCCGGTGAACGAACAGTCCAACAATCTTGTTGCAGTCAAAAAAAGTCACTCGCAATGAGCAAAGATGCCAAACTGGCGTTGCTGCTCAGCTGAGATTTGCCCGGATTCCTTCTACTGCAGTATCAAACGATAGCAGCATTAAACGGACGCTTCCACTCAAGCAAAGGCCGCATGTGTGTGTGTTCTTGAGAGATTCAGAGTGCCGTAATAAGACCGAGGTGAACCATAGGCCGCATCTCCTGACCTGCAAGCGAGAACATCCACGGAGGGAAAAACGAACGGACAAGGCCAAGATGCAGCCGCATTGGTTACCTTGTGGTCTTCTTCTTCCGTAAAGCCGCGATCAAGTCTGAATGATGGAACTGTGTTTTTCAGGGACAGTGAGGCCTATGTTCAGGCGAGATGACACCCACTTCGAACGGATGGATACACATGGCTGGCTAAGCCGATTCGTGTGATGATCGATGTGGGTGTCATCTCTCCTGATCACAGGACCCATACCCTCACAAAGAACAAGAAGAACAGCACTCTGCTCAAGGTATTTTTGTCTGCGTGTCTGTCCCTGCACGGTGCATAGACAAGCACAACGGCCACCATATATAGGCCAACCGAGGACGGGGGAGTGATGCCTCGGTGACTCCCGGCCATGTGATGAGGCATACTTGATTGCCTGAGTCCGACGACCTTTGACTGGAGAAAACTCGTGCGTTCACTCGATCAGAACTTCAGAAGCCTGGACCTCCTCGCTTCCACACCCTGTAGGTCAGCGGCGTCGTGGTCGTGCGTGGTTGAGCGAGAACGATGTACACACACAGCGGACAGCCAACAACTTGGTGGCGCTGTCCTGTCCTGGCCTTCACAATGGACAAATTGGTGCCCTCGATCTCATGGACCATTTTTAGATTCCTCTTTTTTTTTTCTGATCGTGTACACTCTGTCTCAAGTGGCATCGCTTGGATGGAGGAAGGCCTTCATCCTGTGACAACCTAGAGGTCCATGGTCAAACAGTGCTGTTCGTATCTGTATCTATCTATCAGATAAAAATGATTTTGTTTTCACTTTGTCAACCCCAGAGAAACCTGGCAATGATGGTATCAATGCTTTTACCCAAACATGTGTGGAAATATAGGCAATACGAAGTTGTGTTCTTTAACACAGAACCGGCCTGAAGCTCCTGAGTATTGTACTGAAAATATTGAAGAGAGAATTACATCAATTGCTTTCGTACATGTAATGTAGTCTCTGGATTGTTCCGAGGGACAGAAAAGTATGATGTGACTGTCGGAGCTTCGGAGGTTCAGGATCTTACATTCATGTACTGATGTACGTGATCTCCAGGCAGTACTATATGCGTACTCAACTAATGGTATTTTTAGCTCACAACTAAATGATATTTCATCGTGACTAATTCAAAGGGTGGTATAACTAATTAAAGAGGCACATCCAGTAGCATAGCGAGATGTATACCAATTCCTATCGGAAGCGGTGGGGAGAGATCGCTATTGACGATAATAAAATCATCATGTGAGTTGGAATGTATGATGTCATGAAGCAACTGTCAGCATGTAACTTTGAATTGTCACCTTTATTTGGTTTACACCATTATCCGCATAACTGGAACCCCACATGATGACATATATTGGTTAAAAGTAAGAATCTTGAAGAGAAAGTTAAGATTATGTTAAGTAAGGCAAGAAAAATGTTCCGTGAGATACACACTTGATAATTTGAGTAGTACTACTTTTCGACTATGTTGCTATCGAAACAGTAAAACGCTATTGTCCTGATCATCTTTCACGCTTGAGAAAATGTGCAAGAAAACTTGGGACAAAATAGATGATCAGCTGGCTCCTTTAATTCTCTAGTTCTTGTGTACCTACTGTATTAAGTTAGGATATACTTCTGGAGTTGTTCGTTGATAGGTGTATAATTTACCATGCTTTGGTGAAGAATTCCTCAAATTTTCCACTCGTTTGACTAGGATTGGGACGGTTAATTATTGCGGAATCTTTTTTGTTTGCACACCTCATTTGTTTCTTACTTTTGACCGTGAAACAGACTTTGAATTGTCTTGTTTTTTGCGACAGATACTTTGCTGCCTAGACATCCCTGTCACTGGAATAAAATCTGAACATGAACAATTATCCGCTATATGCACTGCTTTAGAGCAGCCAGACATCTCATCCTGGTGCAAAATTGCTGGTCTGATATGGACTTGTAACCTTAATCAGGAAAAGAATCACTCTATCGATTTGCCAAATCCATGTCAAATGCGAAATGGAGCAATGCACAATGCACGCCTCTCATAATTAAATTTTCTCGTAGAAATAAGCTGTAGTACAAAGACTAGTTAAATGCATGTGCGTTGCTACGGTCACTCGAGTGTTTTTACTCGATGGACATGTAGACATAATAGTGCACATGAAAATTCACGTATTTAAATTTTTTTAAGATTCCACTTCATTTGAGATGTCGAAAAAAACTTTAGTGTGAGGACATATGAATTGAAAGAATGGACCAAGTAATTGCCTATTGTGAACTAAACTACCTAGTAGTTATCCATGACCGTGGAAGTACCAATGGAAGAGGGACGATTTGGAATATCAGTTTAGCCAAAGATCCTAGCACTTCACGTATACAAACACACTTTATTTCTTTCTTAACTAAAAAGTTTCTTCGAGAATCTGTAAAGATATTTATTGACGCTGGATGCTAAATGTATATGCCTGCATTATAGGAACTGCAAAATTACATTAATCAAATGCAGCCGTTGTGACAATCACACAAAGAAAAGCAATTTGTCTTGAAGCGATTCTAATAAGTCCCCTGCAATGTCTATATCTTGGGGGATAACAGCAACCACTAAATCTCGGCTAGAAGATTCGGAAATATGTCAAGACACACCGGTGAAAGATTTTTCAGCTCCGAGGTCGCTCCCAATGATTCTGAAACCCATGTTCCCACTGAATCACATGAGATAAAAAAACGCTCCTAACAACTGCAGCATCAGTTTGGAGTTTCAGACAGGGCACTCACTAACCTTGCATTTGTTGCACGCTGGGGCGCTTAAGCTGACAACGTACTCCGGTAGGAATCTTGTGTTCATGTTCGTGCTCCAGACAATGTACCGCCGTTGATTTTGCATGTTGTCAACATCGCTGTCTTGGTCGTCACTGCCACTTCCGGTCGCCAACAGTTACAGGCTTGCAGCTAAATCTTGGAGATATCATCCCAATTTTTTAATGTCATCATTTCAGTTAGTTTGCAGGGGACCAAATAATTGACAAATAAGACATATGCCAGAAATCAAAGAATGGCTTGTTGTATTCATTAAGCTTGTCCCGACAGCCTAGGTCGCCATTCACGTTAACTGCATCGCACGTGCAGAGCCAAGTAAGAGAGACCAATTTGTTCATGAAATAAGCTTCGGGACTGAAATCATTCATCCTGAGAACTTAAACCGTCTCCCTCAACCCCCACCCCCGCGTCGCCCACCTGTGGCGACTCGGGGGCAACCCTAGCCGCCGCCGCCACTAAGGCCCGCCACTAAGGCCCGCCTCTCCCTCACCTGCTTCGCCGCCGCCGGAGGGACTGCACCTGCAAAGCTCGTGCACGTCCCGGGGAAGGTTGCGACAGGGAGCTTGTTCTCTCTGCTCGCTGGCGCTGATGGATGGAGCTCTGCCGGTGGCGCGTCTTCGCGGCAGGGCAGCGGACGGGCGCGCCGGCGCAAGGTGGCGGTGCCATGGCGAGAGGCCATGCGGCGGCGGGAGGCGCGTAGCGGCGGCGGCGCCCGGGCTGCATTTGGGCCCGGGCGGGCCGCATCTGGGCCTCGTGGGCTGGCACTGGGCATGGCAGCGGCGTCGAGGAGAAAGTGCTAACGGCGACGGCGCTGAGCTCCTTGGAGTGGCGGAGAAGCTAGAAGGGCGGGCTGCTGGTTGGGGAGGTTGGGATCCTCCACCCTCTTCCGGCCACGGCAAGCTCACCGGGAGGAGGAAGCCGCGGCAGCGGCTCCGGAACATCGGCTGCGACAGGAGTGTGGCCGGCATGGCGCTTGCCGTGGCGTGAGGTGCTGCGGTGGCTGCGGCATGCGGAGGAGCTCGGTGGCCGACCACGGATGCGGTCTCCTATCTCGCAGCTCTCCGAGCTTCGTGGGCCGCTCGAACTCCGGGCGAAAGCCTTGCACCGACTCCGGTCGGTGCCGACGATGGCGGCGCCCTTGGGCGTCGTTCTCCTTCTTGTTGGCATCGTCGTGGAGTTTCGACAAGCCCGACGGGAGTGGTCCGATGGTTTCCGGGTGAAAGCCTAAGCTCCGTCGGGGGCGGGCGACGGTGACGGACGTGTCACTACCTTGTTGGAGGCGTCGTCTTGGGGTCACCGGCTCTCTCGGTGCGGCGGGTTCGTGGCGGATGGGTAGGATGGCGATGTGGTCAGGGGAGGTGGATGCCGGGGTGGCGGTACGCCGAGGCAGCGGCCTCGGGCTCCCACGCTATGACGGTTCTATGAGGCAGAGCCGTTGTTTAGCGTGGGTCTGAGTGGCGACCTGGATGAAGACTGCGTGGGCAGAGGGTTCGTCGACCTGACTGGATCGCCTTCGGGCAATGCGAAGGTCGATTTTGTTGCTACACCGGGGCGGCGGCCCTGGAGCAGGGTGGTTTTGGTGGCAACCTGGATGAAGACTGCGCAGGCAGAGGGTTCGTCGACCATGACTGGATCGCTTTCGGGTAATGCGAAGATCGATCTGGATGCGGCGCCGGGGCGGCGGCCCCGGAGCGGGTGGTGTGTTGTGGCGTTTGGTCGCCTTGTGTCATGTGGGCGGCGGGTCGCTTCGTCTGTGTGATTATTTTGCACAGTTTGTATAGTTTTTGGACCCGGTTTTCCTTATAAACTGGGTCAATTCTATTCTATCTATTCGAGCGGTGGATATTGACCACTTTGAGCTTAAAAAAAAAATCATTCACGCTTGCACAGTAGAAAATACCATATGACTAAAGATCCAGGAACATGAGCGTGCATTCTCTTGGTTAGATGATGGACGAATTCTTTCCGATTATTTCTGAAGTGAATGTCGAGTTTAATCTAATCTCATATTGATCTGAGAGATAATTTAGTATGAGCAACAAACATATCTCCAAGAACAGAAGCATGGATCAGATAAAAATATTGTCACAAATAAATTACTGCATAGTTTTGGGTCTGGAACATTTCACTCTCTCGTGCATATCGACTTACTCAGATCCCATTGCACGAGTATCATGTTTTCAAGGCTTTTCAGTAAGTACTGTATCACTTCAGAACTTAGTTAAAAGCAAAATTAAAAGATACCCTGTGAAGAATTGCCGGCCAACCATCAAAGCCCAATGCAGCAGCCAGCTCTGCGAGCCTCTCGGTCTGAGCAGAATCCTCTATTGAAACACCCCCCTGCAAATTTCGCACCTTTATCCCACTCTGTGATCATCAACCTAACAGGCTGCGAAGACCTGTGATGCAAGTGAGCTTCGTATGTCTTCGGCGGCGACGAAGACCTCCGATGGTGTGACACAAAATCGTCTCATCTTGGAGAGCGCATTTGCAGCGCATGTGCGCGCCGTCCTCCTCCTCCGCATCGGGTGTCTCCTCCCAGTGTGCTTGCGCCTCTCCTGCTTGGTTCAGCCATGGAGGGAGACCACAACACGGAGGTACGGTTCGGGGCACCCGAGTGGTGTGCAGTTCCACCAGAGGCGGCGGTAGATCGATTACGGCGAGGGATCCGTGGCGGTGCGACGGCGTCGGGAGCCGGACCAGGCGGTTGGGTCAAGATCCGGGGGAGACGTAAGGTAGCGGGATAGCATCCGAGAGCCGCATGTGCAGGCTGGAGAACGGCGGCGGGGTCCTACGCCATAACCACTGTTGCAGCCGCCTCTTCTTCATCCGTGTACGCAGAAGGAGGAGCACACTCGTACAATGGATGTGACTGCGGCGCCCATGGACCTCGCCCGGGGTGGCAACGGCGACGTCCGCCCGGCCGCGGCCTTGGTGCTCGGGGTACACGCGCGATGCGGCCGGACCGGAGGCCCCAATTTGCCATGTCGTCGACTCGTCGGTGGCCGGAGGCGGGGCACCGGAGGGAGCGGAAGCGGGGCACCGGAGGGAGGGGCGGCGGGGTGATGGAACCCTAGCTCCGAGGCATGGGGATTTTGGATCGAGCAGCTCGCTCAGGAACGAAGAGGGGCACACGGCCTCGTTCCTCCCACAGTGGTAGCGGGCAAAGGAGTTGCGCCGTGATTTCTGGATAAGAAATTAATTCGAACTGTTTTTCACTTACCGGTGGCACGGTGGGCAATGCAAGGGTAAAATTGGAAATTTAAAAAACATACCATACCATCAACTAAAGTCATATTATATAGTAGAGACAGAATATGTTTGGCTAGTACCTCGGACTTGTCTTGAATTCTTCTATTGTTTGAAGAAGTCTGGCATTTCGGTGTCAGTCATTTATACTTCTTCTGTCCTGCAGATTTGTATAGCACCTAGACTGCAAGTGTGCAACTAATTTACAGTGTGCGTTCACACACTGAAGAGTTGATGTATCTTTCTGATATATGCAGAGCAATTTGAACGCCGAGTCAACCCAAAATTTGACCAAGGCTTGTACGATACAGTATGCGGACCAATTTACTGATGGTTCACTTATTACCCTACCCACACAACCTTTGTATGGGTGGTTCAGGAGTTCGAACTTCAGACCTGGTGGTCATATGCTCCAACTACATCCTATGCTGGGATACCATCAAGATGAAATCATGAATCGATTCAGAGTTTACATGAGATCAAAGACTAGCAGTACAGTTACTACACGCAGACAGAGACGAACTACAAGATTGTTCTTTAGCAGTGAACATGCATCGACCTAGGAACAGTCCATGCGTTCTTTACTCTGCATCTTCTATCTCCGTGTCCTCAGAGGTACATAACATTGTTGCATCTGCGGAATAAGCGGAAAATCAGTATAGTGATGGCATCGGGTCAGTGAGAGATTGCATTCAACAACAAAAATTAAGGCAAACAAAGATTCCTATAATAGAGCGGAGGAGAGTAAAAAAGAATTAAGAAGCAGGATTAGAGTCACTAGACGCAAAACAACCTAGGTTCAAGTTAGAACCTGACAGGGGAAGGTATAGGTGATACCTGCCTACCGGCCGGCCGGTTACATCCAACAGATCAACGACCTTCTTGCAATCAGAAAAAGGTCGAACATACTCAAAATGAGAAAAGAAACCCAATTGGCGTTGCTGTTCAGCTGAGATTTGTGCTAGAACGGCTGCATCTCCTGACCTGCAAGCTAAAACACGGAGGGGAAAACGAACGGAGAAGGCCACGATCGAGGCAGCCGCATCAGTTAGCTTGTGGTCTTCATTGTTCTATTTTAACGGGATGGTGAGGCCTATGTTCAGGCGAGATGACACCCACTTCAAACTGATGGATACAACATGGGCTAGCTAAGCCGCCGATCCATCCGATCGATGTCGGTGTCATCTCTCCTGATCACAGGACCCAAACCCACAAGAACAGCACCCTGCTCAACAGCTCAATTGGTCATCTGCTCAAGGTAATTTTTGCCTGTCTGTCTGTATGTGTCTGTCCCTGCACGGGGCATAGACAAACACAACGGGCCTCCTCTTTATATAGTCCGGCCGGCCGGAGATGGGTGATGCCTCTCAGAAAGAAAAACTAGCTAGCTTGCGACCCGGCCATGTGACGAGGCAATAATATGGTTGGTCTGACGAGCTTTGAGCGGAGAAAACTCGAGCTGCGTTCACTCGGTCAGAATCCTGGGCCTCCTCGCTTCCACACCGGAAAGCTGCAGGTCAGCGGCGTCGTGGTCGCGGTGGAGCGAGAGAACGATGTACACACACAGCGGACAAGCCACAACTTGGTGCACTTGTACTAGCGTCTCACGGACCATTTCAGATTCCTCTGTTTTGTGCTAATTTTGTACACCCTGCCTCAAGTTTCATCGCTTGGAGAAAGGCCTTCTAGTTGTGACAACGCACAGGTCCATGGTCAACAATGCTGTTCATGTGTGTATCGATCAGATTTTTTCTTCAAAAGGGGAACGAAGCCCCGGCCTCTGCCTCGAAACGTTATCAATCAGATAAAAATGTTTTTGTTTCACCTTGTCCTCCCCAAGGAAACCTGACAATTTGGTATCAGAAGTTCTACTGAAACATGTCTGAATATGTAGGTAAGTTTGTGTTCCTCTGATTAATACTAAACTGGCCTGCAGGCAGCAGCTCATGTTCAACGAACCTGAGCAGTATTGTACCGAAGATATTGAAGCAAATCACATCAATTACTTTCGTGCATGCTATGATCTGCTGCAGATCTTTGATACGTGTAGTATAATCTCTGCATTGTTCCAGAGGACACAAAGGTATGAATTGACTGTGGGAAGTTCAGGATCTCAGATGCATGCATGTATGTGATCTCCAGGCAGTACTATAGTAATATGTGGTTCTATTTGATTAAATAAACCTTGCCCCGTACTCAATGAATGGTATTTTTTTGTTGAGAGAATCAATGGTATTTCGTTATGACTAATTCAGAGGGTGGAATAACTAATTAAAGAGGCACATTTAGGCTCTAGCATAGCCAGATGTATACCGATTCCAACCGCAAGCAATGTCGAAAGATTGCTCGATGCATGCATATCATTGGTGGTGGTGATAAGAATCGTCATGTAAATTGGAATGTGTGATGTCATGAAGCAAATGTCAGCATGCATGACATCCGATAAAAAAAAGAAGAGAACCCCACGTGATCATATACTATTGGTTAAAAAAGAAGAGTTTTGAAGCGGTAGCTAAAAGCATGTTAAGTTAGCAAGAACATGTCCTTGCATCATCTGCATATGCATGCATTTCATGATTTGAGGAGTACCTTTCAGTCCATGTTGCTATCGAAAGAGTTAAACGTTATCGTCTTGGTCATTTTTGGGCACGAGGACTTGGTTTTCATGTTGGGATAAGAATCATAAGATAGATGATCAGCTCAGCTGGTCCTTTCCCTAGTTCTTGTATAGCTTGCATGGTGCAGAAAGTTAGGAAGCACTAGCATTTTTGGAGCTGTTCGTAGATAGGTACCATACTTTTGTCATGAATTGTCCAAAGTTTTCCACTCGTTTGACTAGGACTGGGAGGGTTATTATTGGGGGATCGTTTTTGTTTGTACACCCCTTTGTTTCTTACTTTTGACTGGGATACATACTTTGAATTGTATTACTTTTTGCAACAGATGTAATCTTGCTGCCTAGATATCATTCTCACTGGAATGAAATCTTAACCTTAACAATTATTCACTATTAGGCACTGCTTTAGACCTTACAGATGTACATCCATAAATTATGTCATCTTGGTACAAAGCAGCTGGCCCTGAAATGGACTTGCAACGTAAAGAAAAGACCAAAGGACAAGTACAGTGGAACCTCAAGAATCTTTGCATGATCTGGACAAAATCCTTCCAAAGAGCATTCAATCAGGAAATAATCAAGCACATGTGTACACGATCCTTGTGTCGATTCGCCAGATCTGTGTCAAATGCGAAATGGAGCAGAGCAACTGCACACCA
Source organism: Poa pratensis (assembly GCA_947311845.1). Lineage (NCBI taxonomy): Eukaryota > Viridiplantae > Streptophyta > Magnoliopsida > Poales > Poaceae > Poa > Poa pratensis. The sequence goes on from CAMZMU010000091.1 coordinate 13,940,413, forward strand.
GCAATAACTTTACTTTCTTGTACAAAAATCATATAATAGGGTTTGGCTGGGACTTTGGATTTTTTCTTTAATCCTTGAGTTGCTTGAAGAAGTCCGGCATTTCGGTGCCAATCATTTATGTTTTCTGTCCTACAGATTTGTATAGCACGAAGATCTACTAACACTGCAAGTGTGCAACTAGTTTAGAGTGTGCGTTCACACACTTGAAGAACTTAAAGTGTCGTTCTGATAAATGCAGAGCAATTTGAACGCCGAGTCAAATTTTTTTACCAAGACTTGTATGCGGACGATTTAGTGACAGTAGTAGGAACACACCAAGACCTGAAGACTAACCTGTGGGAACTGGTGATTTCCCCCCAAAGAAAGAACATGTGGGAACTGGTTCTCTTTGTACATACAATGATACAAACCTTGTTACATGGGTGGTAAAAGTGAGGAGTTCAAACTTCGGACCTGGTTGGTCATCCCTCCATTACATCCTTTATCGAATTGCTGGGATCTCTAATCATGCTCAAGTTCATTGCATGGGCCTATCCATGTCCCTTTCTCCTTATGTGTAACTAACATTAACCTTGTCCAGTTGTGCTTCGCTGGCGGCTGTTGGAGGTCACACCGGTCACTGGCAACTACAGTCCACTTTATTACTCCCACTGACGCAAAATAAATGGCGTAGCTTTGAATTAGGGTTAGTTTAAAATTATGACACTTATAATGGATCAGAGTTAGTAGAAGATTAGAAGGTACTCCCTCCGTTCACAAAAGATGTCTCAACTAACTTCAAATTTGGATGTATCTAGTTGAGTTTAGATACATCCAAATTTGAAGTTAGTTGAGACATCCTTTCGTGAAGAGAGGGAGTAGCAAACTAGTAGTAAGGTTTACCCTCGAAAATTCTGGTCCTATGACATCTCTAGACTACAAACATAAGGACCCATTACCCTTTTTTTTTTAAACTACTCATTTTTTTGGCCAAAGGACTAGTTACTCATGATCCTATTTACCACTACAGCTCCCGCTCAACCTTGTTGCTTTCCGGAAAGTGTCTTTGACTTCTGAGCTCCCTAGTGCTCCCTACATTCACTACTAGGAAATAGGCCATCTGTGGCGCACCCATTTTAGCTTTCTGTGGCGCACCTGGTGGGTGCGCCACAGATGTCTCGCCACTATTTTTTTCTGTGGCGCACGGGCACATGCGCCACAGAAAGACCAAGATTCTGTGGCGCACCTATCCCCGTGCGCCATAGAATTTTTTCAGTGGTGCAGCCCCAGCTGTGCGCCACAGAATTGTTTTTTTAATTTAAAAAAAGGGCGGCCAGATCTAGATCTGGATCTAGCGCTGCCGAAATTTCGCCGGAATTTCATCGGAACTCGTCGGAGGCCGTGGTGCCCGTGGCCATGGCCGTAGGTGGCTTGGCCGGAGGTGGGTGGAGGAGGGGGGTCGCCGGAGGTGGGTGGGTGGAGGATGGGCGTCACCGGAGATGGTGGAGGAGGAGGAGGATGTCGCCGGAGGTGGTGTAGAAGGAGGAGGAGGTTGTCGTCAGAGGTGGTGGAGGAGGGGGTCACCGGAGGTGGTGGAAGATGTCGCCGGAGGTGGAGGAGGAGGAAGATGTCGCCGGAGGTGGTGGAGGAGGAGGAGACGCCGGAGGTGGTGGAGGAGGAGGAGGTCGCCGGAGTGGTGGAGGAGGAGGAGGAGGACGCCGGAGGTGGTGGAGGAGGAGGAGGACGCCGGAGGTGGTGGAGGAGGAGGAGGTCGCCGGGGTGGTGGAGGAACTCGCGGGAGGTGGAGGTGGAGGAGAAGTGGAGGAGAGAAGTGGAGAGGAGAAGTGGAGAGGAGAAGTGGAGGAGAGAAGTGTGGAGAGGAGAAGTGAAGAAGTGTGGAGGAGAGGAGAGAGGAGAAGTGGAGAGGTGGTGGAGAAGAGAAGAGAGAGAAGGAGAAAAGAGAGGGAGAAGGGGGCGCCGGCGGGATTCAAATTCGAATCCCGCCCAACAATTATGTGGCGCATATGTAGATATGCGCGACAGAATTGTCTTTTTTGATTTTTTTTTTGTAGGAAAAAATCTTCTTTTTGAAAAAACAATTTTATTCCTTTTGGAATTTCTAGGATCTGAGAAAAGTTCACCGGGTAATCCCGGCGAAATCGAGCTCCAATTTTTCTCTAGTTTTTTTGATATATTAAACGCATTTTTTCGACATCGTATGCAAAAGTTATGGCCGTTCTAATTTTGTTTCTGTTTTTTGCAAAAAAAAAGGTCAAAATTCATATTTCAAATTTTCTATACCAACTAGACACTAAAACCTAACTATATCTCAAAGGATTTTATTTATTGAAGATTTTACCATTTTCTTTCCTTTTTTGCAAAACTAAAAAGGCGATCCACGGGGGGGGGGGGGGGGTGGTGGGGGGGAGGGGGTGTGGGATCTGATATCAAAAACATGCGCCACAGAAAGTACCATTTCTGTGGCGCATGTGACCTGATGCGCCACAAAAATAGCTCTTTTCTGTGGCGCATGTGACCCCATGCGCCACAGAAAAGGTTGAGATCCAATCATTGGTGGCAGGCCCCACCATATTTCTGTGGCGCATCCAACCCCATGCGCCACAGAATGCTGTCATTCAGTGGCGCATTGGCAAGACGGGTGGGCCGGACCTCGGATGATAAAATTGGCCCACTGCTTGTGGGACAACTACGAGGGGCATTTTAAATACCATGTAGCCAATTGGGGACTAGTCTCTCAAAAGAAAGAGTGAAAGTGCATGTTGCCCCCATGCGTGGTTTTGGTAATTAATGACAATCCACATGGACTAATGTTTGTATTGAGATATTCTTATAGGTTTGTCCATAGGCATTGCTTGAACTCCATGTGTTGGATTCAAGGTTGTATGCCATCAAGATCTTTGATTATAATGGACATATTTGATATGATCAAGTAGAAGAAAAGATACAAGGTTGATCAAGACTAAGTGCAAAGAGTGGATTCAAGTTGATCAACACACAAAGCTAAATGATGTACCGTGTCGGATCATGTGATCCAATGGTATGGTAAGAAATTATCCATATAGCTTTGTGAACTAACCCATTATGTGTATGTGTAGCATTCCTTTGTTGGGTTAGGTATCTCTCCATGGGCTTGCATCAAAAGGAAGATTTCTTATAGCTCATGGAGGGTAACGTCAAGTGGTGATCGTCATTAAGGAATTCCACGATCTGAGAAAAGTTCACCGGGTAAACCCTGGTGAAATCGAGCTCCAATTTTTCTCTAATTTTTTTATATATTAAACGTATTTTTTCGACATCGTATGCAAAAGTTATGGTCGTTCTAAATTTATTTTTCTGTTTTTTGCAAAAAAGTTCAAAATTCATATTTCAATTTTTCTATACCAACTAGACACTAAAACCTAACTATATCTCAAAGGATTTTATTTATTGAAGATTTTATCATTTTCTTTCCTTTTTTGTAAAACTAAAAAGGCGTTCCACTGGGGAGGGAGGGATCTGATATCAAAAATTTCTGTGCCATGCGCCACAGAAAGTACCATTTCTGTGGCGCATGTGACCTGATGCACCACAGAAATAGCTCTTTTCTGTGGTGCATGTGACCCCATGCGCCACAGAAAATACACTTCTGTGGCGCATCGGCCACCATGCGCCACAGAATTAGCCCAGAAGGTTGAGATCCAATCATTGGTGGCGGGCCCCACCATATTTCTGTGGCGCATCCGACCCCATGCGCCACAGAATGCTGTCATTCAGTGGCGCATTGGCAAGAGACGCGCCACAGAAAGGGCCAGAATTCTGTGGCGCACCATCTGCCGTGCGCCACTGAATATATTCTGTGGCGCATGGCAATAAAGGTGCGCCACATAAAGGGTATCCACCTATAGCCTATTTCCTAGTAGTGATTTCAAAATATTCAAAAGAAATTATAGTTTTCAAAATACTCTCGACATGGCCAATGATATATCTATGAGCATGGAAAATAGCAATGCAAAATTATTTGTCTTATGGGCTACATAAAAATTACAAAATCTGACAAATGTAGAGATTTGAAAATATGCATACTTACATCCACAATTTTATCATTTTTGTATAGCTTAAAATACAAAGTATTTAAAATTTATACTTTTCTCCTTAGTGGGATACATCATCGGCTACATCCGTATTTTTTTCAAAAACTTATTTTAAAACTCCTAAGTAGGATTATAGAATTTTTTAAAATAATAGGATCACTAGAGTTGGAGTTTTCGCTCTCTTTTTCACTTGTTCTTTAGCTCCTCTAGAGCCATGAACGTGTTTTTTTTTATGGTCACGGGGGAGGGAGAAGACCCTCCACCCGAATTGTATTCTTTTTTTTTTGTTTAATGGGTTCAAGTGAACCAGATTTACAGAGAGGGACAAAGGGAGAAAAAAAACAAAAAACCACACCCACACCAACACCAACACCAACACAACACCAACACCAACACCAACACATAGGAATGGAAAAATAGGGGAGGTCACTTTGATAAACTTCAGAGAGCCATGAACATGTTAAGTCAACTTGATTGTACGGCCCCATGTGCAAGCCGAACAAACATAGTAGAAGGTGGCATGTCTCATGACTCTTTTTGTTTTTGAGAGTTGACTCTTGACTTCGACTACTCCCATTTATGATCCTACCCACGCTCGAACGGGTGGGCCGGACCTCGGATGATAAAATTGGCCCACTACTTGTGGGATAACTACGAGGGGCATTTTAAATGCCATGTAGCCAATTGGGGACTAGTCTCTCAAAAGAAAGAGTGAAAGTGCATGTTGCCCCCATGCGTGGTTTTGGTAATTAATGACAATTCATATGGACTAATATTTGTATTGAGATATTCTTATAGGTTTGTCCATAGGCATCGCTTGAACTCCATGTGTTGGATTCAGGTTGTATGCCATCAAGATCTTTGATTATAATGGACATATTTGATATGATCAAGTAGAAGAAAAGATACAAGGTTGATCAAGACGAAGTGCAAAGAGTGGATTCAAGTTGATCAACACACAAAGCTAAATGATGTACCGTGTCGGATCATGTGATCCAATGGTATGGTCAGAAATTGTCCATATAGCTTTTTAAACTAACCCATTATGTGTATGTGTGGCATTCCTTTGTTGGGTTAGGTATCTCTCCATGGGCTTGCATCAAAAGGAAGACTTCTTATAGCTCATGGAGGATGACGTCAAGTGGTGATCGTCATCAAGGAATTTCTAGGATCTGAGAAAAGTTCACCGGGTAAACCCTGGTGAAATCGAGCTCCAATTTTTCTCTAGTTTTTTTTTTGATATATTAAACGCATTTTTTCGACATCATATGCAAAAGTTATGGCCGTTCTATACCAACTAGACACTAAAACCTAACTATATCTCAAATTATTTTATTTATTGAAGATTTTATCATTTTCTTTCCTTTTTTGCAAAACTAAAAAGGCGATCCACACGGGGGGGGGGGGGGTGGGATCTGATATCAAAAACTTCTGTGGCGCATGGGACCCATGCGCCATAGAAAGTACCATTTCTGTGGAGCATGTGACCTGATGCGCCACAGAAATAGCTCTTTTCTGTGGCGCATGTGATAGAAAATTACATTTATGTGGCGCATCTGCCACCATGCGCCACAGAATTAGCCCAGAAGGTTGAGATCCAATCATTGGTGGTGGGCCCCACCATATTTCTGTGGCGCATCCGACCCCATGCGCCACAGAATGCTGTCATTCAGTGGCGCATTGGCAAGAGATGCGCCACAGAAAGGGCCAGAATTCTGTGGCGCACCGGCTGCCGTGCGCCACTGAATATATTCTGTGGCGCATGGCAATAAAGGTGTGCCACATAAAGGGTATCCACCTATAGCCTATTTCCTAGTAGTGATTTCAAAATATTCAAAAGAAATTATAGTTTTCAAAATACTCTCGACATGGCCAATGATATATCTATGAGCATGGAAAATAGCAATGCAAAATTATTTGTCTTATGGGCTACATAAAAATGACAAAATCTGACAAATTTAGAGATTTGAAAATATGCATACTTACATCCACAATTTTATCATTTTTGTATAGCTTAAAATACAAAGTATTTAAAATTGATACTTTGCTCCTTAGTGGGATACATCATCGGCTACATCCGTATTTTTTTCAAAAACTTATTTTAAAACTCCTAAGTAGGATTATAGAATTTTTTAAAATAATAGGATCACTGGAGTTGGAGTTTTCGCTCTCTTTTTTACTTGTTCTTTAGCTCCTCTAGAGCCATGAACGTGTTTTTTTAATGGTCATGGGGGAGGGAGAAGACCCTCCACCCGAATTGTATTCATTTTTTTTTAATGGGTTCAAGTGAACCAGATTTACAGAGAGGGACAAAGGGGAGAAAAAACAAAAAACCACACCCACACCAACACCAACACATAGGAATGGAAAAATAGGGGAGGTCACTTTGATAAACTTCAGAGAGCCATGAACATGTTAAGTCAACTTGATTGTACGGCCCCATGTGCAAGCCGAACAAACACAGTAGAAGGTGGCATGTCTCATGACTCTTTTTGTTTTTCAGAGTTGACTCTTGACTTCGACTACTCCCATTTATGATCCTACCACGCTCGAACGGGTGGGCCGAACCTCGGATGATAAAATTGGCCCACTGCTTGTGGGACAACTACGAGGGGCATTTTAAATACCATGTAGCCAATTGGGAACTATTCTCTCAAAAGAAAGAGTGAAAGTGCATGTTGCCCCCATGCGTGGTTTTGGTAATTAATGACAATTCATATGGACTAATGTTTGTATTGAGATATTCTTATAGGTTTGTCCATAGGCATCGCTTGAACTCCATGTGTTGGATTCAAGGTTGTATGCCATCAAGATCTTTGATTATAATGGACATATTTGATATGATCAAGTAGAAGAAAAGATACAAGGTTGATCAAGACTAAGTGCAAAGAGTGGATTCAAGTTGATCAACACACAAAGCTAAATGATGTACCATGTCGGATCATGTGATCAAATGGTATGGTAAGAAATTGTCCATATAGCTTTGTGAACTTACCCATTATGTTTATGTGTGGCATTCCTTTGTTGGGTTAGGTATCTCTCCATTGTCTTGCATCAAAAGGAAGATTTCTTATAGCTCATGGAGGATGACGTCAAGTGGTGATCGTCATCAAGATTGAGTTGTGCAAGTTCAAGATGGGCATCTAGAAGATATCATATGCTTGAAGCTTGCAACCCATTTGGAGATAATGGTTAAGTAAAGATGTGCCTAAGAGAGGTGCTCCCATATTGGTGTATGGGGGAGCGATATGTGAGTCTTCATCAAGCAAAGCGCAATCAAGAAAGGTGGTCCACTTGAAGAGATCAAGATCGCCATCATCTAGCTCAAGTGGATGCGCAAGGCAAAGGTATGATCTTGATAGGGTTTCTATTTTACCGGTCTCATGATGTTAGTGGGAGATCGAGTTATAGGATAGACACCGTACTATCAAGAGGGGCTCTCAAGTGAGTAACTTGATCGCTTCTTTGTGGAGAGCTCAAATCTTTGCATACTTGGCATATCATGTTTCTTGGTTCTTATTTGGTTCTTCTCCTTGTTGGGTTGTGGTGCTTGTCGTGATCTTCATGACAAGCCCAAGTTCTTCGAAAACGGTTTTTGGATGGAAAACTTGTTGCGTTTTCGTGTTGGAAATATTATCGGTTTATCCTTGAGGAAAGTTTCACACCTTCCCATGTGTGGTAACTCTATTTATGGTTCTTAATATTTCCACCTTTTGTGGGATAGCTCTTGTCGCTATCTTTCCAACAAAATTGGTTTCACTGTTTTGGATTTCGAATGAAAAAGTTATGGGGTTTTCAGTTTTGATGAGTGGTTGCAGAATTTCCTGTCCGGAGTCTCCGGCGTGCCAGGGCCGGAGTCTCCGGTCTACCCAGACCAGAGTCTCCAGACTCAGGGCAAACCATAGTCTCCGGCCTGCTCGTTTTCCTTCGAGCGACGAAAGTGGTGACATCCACTGGAGTCACACCGGAGTGTTACCAGAATGTGTCCAGAGTCTTTGGTTCAGGCCGGAGTCTCCGGTGTAAGAATTCCTGCAACGGCTCTATTTTTGGGGGACCTATAAAAGGCCCCTTCTTCCCAAAGAGACTAAGTTTTTCAGCAGCACATTTTTCTCTCTCTCTCTCCCACCATTGTTGACCTTGGAAAGCTTGCCCCTCTCTCAATTCTTCCCATGATTCTTGCATATCTTTGAGGGAAAAGTGAGAGGAGATCTGGATCCACATTTCCACCAATCCATCCCTCCTCTAAGTGAGGGGAACCCTTTGGATCTAGATCTTGGAGTTCATTTGTTGAGTTCTTCTTTGTTCTTCCTCTCTTCTCCCCCCATAAGCATTAGTTGCTTTTGGTGGGATTTGGGAGTGCAGGGCTTGAGCACTTCTTGTGTTCTTGCCTTTACTTTTGTGCATCGGTTTGCTCTCTCCGTGAGGATTCGTGGAAGTGAAAGTTCGTGAGCTTGTTACTCTTGGGTCGTTGGACCCTAGATGGTGTGTGGTGTTGTTGGGAGCTTCCAATCCAGTTGTGGATGTGTGCTCCAAGTTGGTGACTCGGGAGCCTCCAATCCAGTTGTGGATGCGTGCCTCGGGATTGCTGTAAAGGCGCCGGTTTCCGCCTTGAAGGTTACCGATAGTGGAAGGTGAACCGAGCTTTTGGGCGAGTTTCATCGGAGAATAGGGTGAGGCCATTTGTGGTGTTGAGTATTGAAACTCACACCCCTACAACGAGACGTACTCCCCTAAAAAGGAGGAACTCGGGAATACATCTTCATATCTGTGTGCCTCGGTTATTTCTATACCTGAGCTCTTTACTTATGCACTTTACATTGTGATAGCCTTCGTGCTTGAAGTCTTATATCTTGCTATCACCTTGTTACTTGTCTTGCTTAGCATAAGTTGTTGGTGCACATAGGTGAGCCTTGTATATTTAGGTTGTATGCTTGTTAAATTAAAACACCTAGTTTTATTCCGCATTTATCAAGCCTAAACCGGAAAAGTTTAAATCGCCTATTCACCCCTCTAGGCGACATCCTTGTCCTTTGAAAGAGTATGGAGGCTTGGGCATTCCTGATCTAGCAAAAATGAATCTTTGCCTCCTTGCCTCTTGGGTTAGGAGATATCAAGTCGATGGGGATAAAATTTGGAAACAAAGTATTGATTTCAAATATGATGTTAATAACCCTATTTGTGGCCTCCTTGTGGGTGCCTCCCCTTTTTGGAAAGGGGTGCTCTAGGCTGCTAGAGCTGCAAAGATGGGGTATTTCTGGAAAATTGGGAATGGTAGGAGTGTCAAGTTTTGGGAGGACCATTGGTTCAGTTCTTCTAGTCTTGCCATTTAGTACTGGGACCTTTATGTCATTATCAATGAACAAACAACAACTGTGGCCGATGTCTGGGATGGTGAACAACTAAGTCACCTTCCGGAGATGTTTTGGCCATTGTCTAATGATACAATGGTATGAAGTTCTTCAAATAGCCCCATCGATCCAGTTTCTGTTGAGAGTGTTGCTATTGTGTGGAAATATGAGTCCAAAGGGGTTTACAGTGTAAGCTCTTTGTATGTTGTTCTGAATTTCGGGGGGATATCCCCTGTTCATGTTCAGGCGGTGTGGAAGTCAAAGTCCCCCCTAAAATTCATTTTTTTCCTGTGGCTTCTCTCACATAACAAGTTGCTCACTAGAGATAATCTTGTTAAATGACAAAATGTAGATGATCTTACTTGTGTTTTTGTACTGACCCTGAGTCTTGCATGTATGTCTTTTTTGATTGCACCTTTGAAAATGTTGTCTGGGTTGGTTTAAAACGCATTCTTATTCAAATTCAAGATGGTCTAGTTGTGTCTTTTTCGTCTATTGCAAGCATGTTGTCCATAGTACTGTCCATGCTGCTGCAATGTGGACGCTCTGGCTTACCAGAAATGATGTTTATTTTAAGCGTTCACCGTGGATTGGCCTGCAGAAAATCTGGAGATTGATGGCCTGTATGCTGTCCCAGTGGATGGTCTTGTGCTCAGAGGACAAAAAAGGAAGCATGACCTCGATGGTGAAGGAACTAGAGTTGCTTGCGAGAGCTCCACCTCCTTTGCTGTGGCCGGATCCTGGCTAACTCTGAAGAATCTGACCGGCTCTGAGCTGGTCCTGGCACCCCACTCCAACCTGTGCAATGCTGATGAAGATGAAGCGTGGAGGATCACCACAGAGGGTCTAGCGAAGCGTCTAGAGGAGGAAAACCTAAAGCTGGTGGACGTCGATGGGAGCCTGAGAGTTCTGGGTTGATCTATGCCAAAAGTTCCGGCCTGTTGCTGGTTCAGTCTCCGTCTAGTGGTTGTTTTCTTTTCATTTTGCTGTAGACCTGGTGGTTGTATTTCTTTCTGTTGCTTTACTGTTCGACTGCCGTGGGCAGGCGGGGTGTTTTGAGCTGCTCAAACACCCTGCGGATGTGTAACTGATGAAGTTGTAACCAAACTATGGTGGTTTCTAATGGAACCGGGGCTTGTGGGGAGCCCCTATACAGCGTGTTTTGCGTCGCGAAGCGCGCTGACGCCTGAAGCAATTGCACATGGGCCGAAGCCCACTTGACCATCGCGTTATCTTCTCCACCTCTGATCCTGTTTGTCGCGCCGCATCCATCCTGTTTCTCCCGTCGACTCCCCCGCCTCCACCGCCGGCCACAACCGCCTGCTTCCGCCCCCCGCGCTCGCCTTCCTCGAGCCGCCGGCGCCGCCCCGGCCTTCCCTCTAAGCCCCCTCCACCTTTCTTCTTCTCCGGCGCCGGCACCCTGCACCCCTCTTCATTAAGTTCCTCCCTCGCCTCCACCTGCGCCGCCGCGGCGAGCCGCGTCATTGTCGGCTATGGCGAGGTCCATTCCTCCCCTAGCCGGCGACGTCGTGGCCAGCCGCGCCATCCCCCTCGGCGGCGAGGTCGTTCGAGCTCCTTTCTGTGTCCTCTCTGTTGGTCGTCGCCGTGCCGTGCATCATCTCCTTCATCAGCTTCGGTCGCTGTTGAATGGGGAAGTTAAAAGTGGGTCGGCCCAAATGTCGCGACGGGAGGAGCACACAGTGCACGAAGGGGTACGCGTTGCGTCGAGTTTCCGAAGCAACAGGCGTCGGTTAGGGATTGCCGGGCTTGTGCCCTTTTTATCTAAAAAAAAACAGTTTTCCTAATTAACAGCTAGCTGTTTTGTAACTAGGAAACATACACTTTTTGAACTGTTCGATCTGTCTCACCAATCTCAGCGTGCTCTCTCTCATTTCTCCAATTTTTGTCGCGCGGCTGAGTCAACGAGTCCTTTTTATTTTTATTTCCATTTGGTGTTCTTAATCCGCCGCTCTGCGCGTCGATTCGCTTGTGAGAGAGAGGGCGAAAGCCATGGCGGAGAGGTCGTCGCCATTGTTACAATTTCTTCGGGCGAGGTCATGGCGGAGAGGTCTGTAGGGATCCCTCACCGGGCGCCCTAGAGAGTGGTGGCTCGCGGTCGCGAGTACGAAGGCCATGGGTGCTGCCGCGGAGATTGGTTCGTCTCTGATTTCGTTTCCTCAGTTTCCGTCTCTCATTTGTTCGCCGGCGAGAGAGATGATGTGGTAGTCGCGTCTGGCGCGGCCGACGCAGGTGTAGCGGGATTGTCCATTTTTGGTGGCGGTACTGATGCTCGAGGGCTGTGTATGCGTGACCATGGTGTCGGCGGCGGAGGTCCTGTTCAGGTAGCAGGTTTTAGATTCATTCGTTAGGCGAAGGCGGAGGGGAGTGATGGTTAGCTTGTTTATGCAATAGTAGTAATTCAGCTATGCAAAGGATTAATTCAGTAGTGATGCAGCCATGCAAGCGATTATAGTAATGCAGCTATTCAAGAGATTAATTCGGCCATGGATGATTAATTTAGTGTAGTCAGTACGAGTTCTTCATTATTTCTTCTGGAAAAATGTACCGATCAGTAATGCAGCTACTGCCTACTGGTTGCATTTGATCTGAGTGGTTGTTGCTCTGTCTTCATTTTATTTTGTCATTTATTCATCTATGAATTTCTTTATTTCCTCATTTCTTCAGTTCATTCTTGAGATTTCATTTTCTTAGTCTTTTCTTTAGTCACTCTGTCCTCTCCTTTAGTCCTCAGTCTCCCTTGCCCTAGTCTCTTTCTTTATTGTGTTCCTCAGTTTCTTTCTTCATTCATTAAGTTTCTTCAATCTCTCATTTTGTTAGTTTTACATTATTTCATTCTTGAGTGCTCATTTTCTTGTCAGGCTCTTTATATTTTCTTCAGTGTCTCATTATCTAGTCTCTCATTTCCTTATTCTTTCATTATTTCATTCATTCAGTGCATTGTTGAGTCACATTATCTTCAATTCATTTTTCGTCATTTCTTCCGTCTCTCATTTTCTTCATTTCACTCGTTTCCGGCATTACTTTACTCTATCATTACTTCATTATGTGCATTCTTGAGTGTCTCATTTTCTTCTTTTCATTTTGTATCTTAGTCATTTAGTTTTGTAGTTTCTCATTATTCCATTCATTCTGCCACTTCATTTTTCGGCATTTCTTCAGTTTCTCATTTTCTTCGGCATCAGTCACTCATTACTTCAATATCTCAATATTGGCATTTCACTCGCCTAAGTTTCTCATTAATTCACTACCTTCAGTTTTCATTTTACCCGTCTTATTTGCCCAGTCTGTTTTCATTCTTTTCTTGGGGTATTTGGGTGGGGCAACTCCGCCTACCATCTTTAAGTTGGGATATTTGGGGTATTGTGTTCCTCAGTTTCTTTCTTAGATTCTAAGTTATTAAGTTTTATTTTGTCCTTGCGTACTTTAGCTACTTCTTTTATTATTTTATTTCATTATTTCAGTCTACCTTTCTTTGAGCTTTATTATTTCTTTTTTTATGACTTATTTATTCAGTTCCGTCGACTTTGATTATTTTTCGTTATTTCAATCTTCATTTATTTTAGTCCTTCTCAGCTTTTAAGTTTTTCAGTGGCTTTGTTTCTCAGTTTTCTAAGTCATTTTGTTAAGTTATTTCAGTCATTCTCAGTTTTATGTCATGGCCTTCAATCTAGTTATTTCAAGTATTTCATTCTTCATTTTTTCGGTCTCATTATATTTTGTTGAGTCGTTTGTCTCATTTAGTCCTTGAGCCAGCTGGAAACTAAAGTGTGTATTCAGCTCAGTTTTAAAGTACAATGTGTATTTACATAGTCCTGCTAAACTAAATTTGCAAGATTGAAAAAGCAGGGCATGGGGAAGCAGAATGAGCTTTGTCACTATTCTTTCTGTGAGAATCTTCTTTATTTTCTCAGATCGCTGGTTTCCTTCCCCATTCCATGCTTCATCGGCGCGTTTGTGGTCTTTGGGAAAAAGAAGACCATGGTTATTTTTCCTCTTGGTGTGCTGGGCCGAGCGAAGCTAGGCCAAATTCAGCAATTTACTTGGGCCGTAGTCGTTGGAAACTGAAGACTCCATGAGACTCAAAAGCCCATACTGAGAAAACCACAAACTGTCTGTTTAGAAGTTGAAAGAACAGACAGGTTTTAGATTTCTGCCCGTTTTACTCATTGTACTATCAGTTTTGTACAGCTGTTAATTGGTCTCCAAAATCTGTCTGTTTCCGAATACCAAAACAGACATCTGTTTGTTAGACACTCCCAAAAAAAAAGGCCCAAATTTCCAGCAGAAAATAGCAGCGTGGGCTGGGCCGGGCTGTCACGGCAAATCTCACAACAAGAACTACAATGTACGGCCCGCTCCGTCCGCTCGGCCGTGGCCGTGGAACCTACAGCGGCGCGGCAGGGAGAGATGGCCGTGCCGTGAGCGTGGGACACGGCGGCACGACGCGGGGATGATAAAAAATGGAGTGTCCTCGCTGATGGTGCGCCTCCTCCACCTGCACCGCGCTCCCACCTACCGCCCCCTCTTCCTCCCGCTCACTCCTCCCTCGCGGCTGCGAGTGGCCGCGTCGGCCTCCTTCCCCCTCGCCGCCATGTCGACGACGGCGCAGCAGGCGGTCGCCGACCAGAAGCGCGCGGTGCGGTCCGACGTGCGCAAGGCGCTCAAGGCCCTCTCCCCCGACCAGCGGGCCACCGAAGGTGAGCCCTCCATGCGTGGCTGGTACAGCGTTTGGCCACCAGCTGCTCGTCGATTTGCCAAGTAGAACTGAACTGATGGAGTGAGCGTGTAGTGTTAGCGCCAGATAGAATTTTGTGAAAAGAATAAACAAGCACCAGGTAACTTTGCGGTGGATAATCATGAACATTTCGATTTTTGTACACTGCTTAGCATTAGAGCGTGTGCCTAGGATATATATGAACTTGATGCGAAGTGTTTAAGCAATTAAAATGTTCTAGTGGCATTGCCGTGCTTAGCATGACTCTAGTCTAAGAAAAAAAAGGATTAGTGTACTTACCTTTGGGCTTCTCTTATCGTAACAAAGGAGATATAAATAGTGGTACCATATATTATTTCGTTAGTCTTTGGAGACCTTAAGTGAAATGAGGATCAGTGTAATATGCTTGCGTTGTTGGAACAAAGTTAATTTTCTGCATGTTAGAAGTATTTAGAGCTGAAAATTTATTATCTTTCCAGACCTGGCTATTCAAAGCAACATTTTGAACTCTTCTTGGTTCAAAGCAAGCAAAAGGTTGTGCGCCTATATAAGCTGTCCGCAATTACGAGAAGTTGATACAACAAAAATACTAGCAGAAGTTCTATCCCCAGATTCTGGTGAGTCACAGAGTCCCATATACACATCTGCTCTGTGTTATTTCCTGTCACTAAAAGTTTGTTCTTTTTAAGAACATGATGGACAAGCAAAGGATATCTATGTTCCTCGAGTGGAAGATAAAAATCGCAATATGCGGATGTTCAAAATCACGACCATGGATGACTTAATTAAAAATTCAATGAACATTCTTGAGCCATCGCCGTTGGATGCTGATGGGAATGCTCGTGAAGATGGTATGAAGTACCATGAAATTTTTCCCTGTTTCATATATTTATTAAGCTATTTCATCAGATGTCAGTTGGTTTATGTGTTACCACTGAGCCACCTCTACTCCTTACAGTGTTATCATCCTCATCCCCTGTTGATCTTCTTCTGTTGCCTGGTAAGCTCTTCATTCATTGCTACATTCATATCTGTCTTTTTTCTTTTGTGAGGTCGCTCATGTTATTGTCACATTAGACATTCAGTTGGATAATATTTGTTATTCATGCAGGACTAGCTTTTGACAGAACTGGCCGAAGACTAGGACGTGGTGGAGGGTAGGACTGTATTTTATTCTATCATGATACTTACAATAATGCCTTGTATTGAAGTTGCCAATGTACACCTATCGCAGAAAAAAAGGTTGAAAAGGTGCAATGGCATATTAATCCAAATAACCAACTACGAAATTGTTTCACTTCTAACTTTCACCGCCAGCTAATTCATGTAGTCTGCTATGAACCAAATAATATCATGATTTACTAGAATGCCAATTACTATATTTGCTTCACCTGCATATATTCGAAAATGCAGTTTCTGACGTTGAAATTTCACTGCCTTCTTGATTTCTGGTGTCAGAGGAGCCTGTTTGTTGGAACAACAGTTTTCTATTTCACTAGAAAACTGTATGTATCTTTTGGATGCAGAACTTCCTTGCTAGGGTGATCCACACACATTAATATCTTCGTCTAGCAAACAGATCAATTGCTTGTCATAGTATCTGCAGACCATCTGATGCCCTTCAATTAAAAAAAAAAGGTATCTGCAGACCATCTAAATGTAAAACTGTGTGTTTGTAGTCCCTGTGGTACGTGGATTAAGAACCAAACGGCATCAACATGAATCTTGTTGAACCTGGAGTTAATGAGATCTGTTATTTGACCTTAGTCTCTCCCTTTTAGCTAAGAGTAGAATTCTATGTGCAAACATCACTTAGCATCGATCTTTTTTTTATATTCCCTAGCTCTGTATAACTCCACGATGTGTACTTTTGTTTACTTGTTGGGCGCTTCACTTATCATATATACCAAGTTTACCTTTTTATTAAAATATTTTTCCATTATCTAAATTATACTTTTGCATGTTGCCCAATTTAAAAGGTACTATGACACATTCTTGATGAGATACCAAGAACTCGCTAAAGAGAAAGGGTGGAGTCAGCCTCTTCTAGGTATGGCATGCATATATTCAGAAGTTTAGTTCTCTATACATTACTTAGCCTTCTTTTGTTTTATTTGTTTCTTCGCACACAAATTTGCAGGAAGTTGTGGACTTTTAGTCTTATATTTGCGAAAAAATATACTATTGTTGCACTAGTGTTTTGTCTTGGGGTCATGTTATTCCCTTTGCCTCAGAAACAAAATCAAATTAAAATGTTTAGAGTAGATTATGTTGGAATAGTAGGATCAAAGTGGATAGTTTTAAAAAATAAGACCATAGTTAGAGGGAGCGGACCTTATTAGCTTGCTATGTTGTACTCCGTATTAGTTTCTCAAAGGTAACATGTGTAATTTGTATTGAGTGCATTACCATACCATAATTATATCCCAATTCCATCTAGGGTAAGCTACTTGAGATCTGATTGGTGACCTCTTACCATCTACCAAATCCTTTTCCGTTATGTTTTACAAGGGACCCTTTGTTTTGCTTTTCATGGTCCAAATCCGGGATGCAAAAGTGGGACAAATGGGATAAGTGGGATAGTACAAATTAGGTGGGGGAGTGGGGGCCATCTAATTTGTACTATCCCACTTATCCCACTAGTCCCACTTTTGCATCCTTGGTCCAAATGGTATGATGAAGTTGCAAATCATTTTGTTGATGCTCATGTGTATAGTAGGACTGACAAAGCAAATATCTCAGCTTGACTATGCTTCTTAGATGAAGACTACGGAAACGTAAAATTGAGTAGCCATGTTTCTGGTCTGGAAAGGCGTGTGCCTCGTGTGAACTTCAGAATGCCCATAGGAACGGGTTTGGGAATGAAAATCTTGAGACATTGAGGGAGCACAATTCAATGAGTTACAACTGTATTTGCAATGCTAGTAAACTCTTAAGGGATTCGTTGG
Organism: Poa pratensis; assembly: GCA_947311845.1. NCBI lineage: Eukaryota > Viridiplantae > Streptophyta > Magnoliopsida > Poales > Poaceae > Poa > Poa pratensis. The sequence continues at coordinate 13,957,514 of CAMZMU010000091.1, forward strand.
TGTGGAATCCAATGACATGTAGGAAACTAGAGTGTACATCCATATGGCATTAGTTTTATATCTTGTATTCTTATTAAGATTTTTTTTGCGAAACCGGCAGGAGCACTGCCTTTGCATTAGGATTGAGAACAGATTTTTTTTTGCGAAACACAGTACAACGCAGACGCTCACATACACACGCATACACTCACCCCTATGAACGCACGCACGCACACCCTACCCCTATGAGCACCTCCGAGATACTAAGCCAGCGGATCAGGTCTTGAGATTGACGAAGTCACCACAGGCGCCTCGCTATCGACGGGAACGTCACCTCCCACTGAAGAGTATTCCGCCTAAATGAGAAACATCAGCGTCAAACCTGGGGTTTGAACTCTGGTGGGCTGGGGTACAACCACCCTCCTAACCATCCTACCACAGCCAGGTTCTCAACAGAAATATTTACAAAAGCCAATTTTTGAGGGGAATGTAGCGGAACCCAAAAACCAAAAGACCAATGCCCACAATTTGATAAATTAAGAATTAATTTATCATGATGCATCCGCAATCTCTTTTTGACAGATTTCAGTTTCTATTTTAGTTTTTAAGACTATCTTAAATTCTTGAATCCAGCCAGAAACCAAATTCAATCAAGTACATTCTCTCCCATTTCTGGTTTCAAACTTATGTATGCACATGAGAGCTTTGTTCCCTCAAGTAAAAGAAAAGAAAATGAAAGCTTTGTTTGACATGTACATGGGAAGGACATAGGTACTGACAGTTAGATACTAGGGGTCCTTTCTCAGGGAAGATAACTGTACTGATTTGTTTTCTTAGTGGACTCCTTTAAGCAGCCTTGATGTCAAAGAGAAAGGGTTTATCCCTTTTCTTTTCCCTTTCTGTGGGCTAGATATGTTTGATCCACCCATGTGCATAACGGTAGCTGCATGGACAATTGCGACCATAGATTAAACAACCAGGCCGGTGGGAGAACTGTCCTACTGGCTGATTCACTGGTTCGCCAGCCAGTTCAACGTCGACAAAAAACCGTCATATTAGTTGATATTTAGGCTAGATTGTAGAAAATTTGACGTCGGATCGTGTATGAACCATAATAATATGTGCTAAATCATCAATAAATCACAAAACCAACTCAGCCTAGCTGGTAATGGGCCTCCAGCGGGAATTCTGCAGCCAGGTTAAGATCGTATGTTCAATCTCTGCTTAGAACATCTTGTTCAAAGTAGTTTTCCTGGTTTACATGAAAAGGATCTTTTAATAATCATAAAGAACCGGAGAAGGCTCCGGCTCTGGCCTTTTCCGGTCGGTCCAGTCCGTGTAGTATTTTTAAACCATGCTGCACTAGTTTTCTAGATTCCTTAACTTGGTGTAATAATCTATGAGTCTCATGTGCCACTCTGCCAACAATGCATTCTGTTCAGGATTGTATGCACTTGTACAGCTATACCTGTCACAGCTTGTCAAGCCAAGAATACAATTGGATCCCAATCCTGGTTCTGTGTTTTTGCTCTGGTGTCTTAGCCACCTATGGTAGTTAGCCTTTTGCCATTTCGGCGCTCTTCGAAAATACAAATTACACAATTTGAATTGTGTTCGAACGAGTGGCAGTTCTCCCATATCCCTGTTATAAACCACAATTTAGCTCACGGACCAAATGGTGAGTGCCGACAGGTAGTTCCATGCTTATCTAACTGAACAAATTCTTTTCATTGCATGTTTCGGTAAAATATGTCTATCGCAATGTTATCACTTCTGTCACTCTGCATTGCATTGTTATATTTAATGGTGATGTATATTTATCATTCCCTTTAGTAAATGGTTCACACTAATGGTTGATTTATTTTGAAGTTGCACTTTCATACTCGGTGCAAATTCTGGAGGAAGGAGTCATCCCACTCAACTCAACTGATGTTCCTATTGATGCTCTGGTCACATCCTCTGGCATTATACCAATCAGTTCTGCTGCATTGGAGAGGTTGCAACGAAGCTGATTGGTTTCCGCTATGTCTTGAGTTCCTGTCAGCAGTCACCCATTCCAGAACTCTGCTTACCAGAGCTGAGAAATGTGCATTTTGCTTGTGGTTGTATGTTGTATCGTTTCAATTTTCGATTGAATGAATTCGGTTAGACAGTAGAATCTGTATTCAAACATGAGCTCGTTTTAGCTGCCATTGTAATGACGCCTTTGATGAAACAATTGATAAGCTCAATACAATATTCTGAAATTGTGTCGTTGTTTCAATATATTACATTTTTTGCATCCGTTGGTATGTTATGTTTTCAGGTATCATTCCTCTAAAATAATATACTAGTTATATTTTGTTCTCGTGCAGTTTTTCGAGCATGCCGTCTCCATGTTTGCCTAGTGTAACCATTGCTTTGCACTGAATTCGCTCTGGCCAAATTTGCTCAACTCTGATGATTGTTCTGCTGACTAGGGCATAGGGTTTTAGGTGAACCTGAATACTTATCCTGAGTACACTTCTCAAGAGCCATGTGGCCAACGAAAGAAAGAAAGTGTGACAGTCTCTTCGGGATTACATTATTTCAGTTCAGAATAGGCAAATGTGTATCCGATTTTGTTTTCTACGAAAAGATCAACAGCCCAGTTCAACAAAGACAAGAATGTCACTGACAAATGCAGAATTCACAACTTCATTGATATATATAATGTTTACAACTTACATCGTCGCACAAGATTGGCAGTAAGACAAGAACAATTAATGAAACCATTGGCTCGCAACCAAACTTCCAATGATTTAATCACTAATCTTACTGCAAACCTCCGGGCTGACAGGCATGATCAGCGGCTGAGGGGCAGACTCATGAGTTCAGCACCTCAGACCGTAGCAAGAACTACAAAAAATTCTCAGCATGAAACGATCAGGGCTTGAGCACGTCCTCGGGACTGATGTAGGGGTCGTTGAAGAAGACGGTCTGCACCACCTTGTCCAGCTCTCGCGAGCCGCCTCCCTCTGCCGCGCGTAGACGTTCTGCTTCCTGTTCAGAGCTTGGCGAGCGGCGGCGAGGGCCGCACGGATCGCATCCTGTGGAGCGTAGGGATCCTGATGATTCGTCGCAAGAGCCGGTAGCCGGATCGGCGGGATGCTCTTGGTGACTGTCGCTTGGACGAGCTCGCCGGCCTCCTGCTTCGTCTTGATCTCGCCGTGCTCGTCGTTGCGGAGGACGCCGGCGCAGGGAACCTTCGGCTTATCCTTGAATCCCGACGGCTGCACTGCCAATGTCGGCCTGATCCTGGTGCACGCAATGCTCTCGCCGGCCTTTGCTTTAGTGATCACGCCGTGCGCGAGGGCGCGGGCGCTGACCTGGCTCGATGAGGACGTCAGTTTCTTGGGGCGCGACACCGGCACCACCGCCTCGATCTTCTTGAAAGAATTGCTCTCGCCGGTGCTCTGCTTCGAGATCACGTCTTGCGCGCCGCCGCGGGCGGTGACATCGGTCTCTTCTTTCGGGCGTGACGTGCGCACGAACGGTCTGACCCTTGCGCAAGAAAGGTGCTCGATCGGCGAGGCCAAGCGCCCAACCGCCTGCTTCTTGCTCGCGCGGGGGTCGTCGTCACCTCCGTGGCGGCGTCGCCGCTTGCTGTCCCTTCCGGCGTCCGCTTGCATCAGGACGCCGGAGGGGTCGAAGTGGACGCGATCCGTGCATGCCCTCGCCGGCGCCGGCGCGCGGAAGAACGAAGCTGTAGAGGAACCGCGCGGACAGGGAGCCACCTGGGAAGCCATGTTGTTGTCTCTCGTCTTCTTATTTTGTCTGCCGCTAGGATGGGGATGCGGGATGAGGGTTCAAGAAATCGATCGGCGGATCGGGAGGATGACTTGGGAGGCTGGTTGATTGCTACTCCGGGCTTCAATCGGAGACGGCGCGCGCGGGAAAGAAACCCTTGCGCGCCACGATTTTGCGGGCGATGGGTGAAATTTGGAAAGTAGGCAGTGTGTGAGTCCGATTGTCTGCTGGGTTTGAATTTCCGGCCCCGGTAGGGTGTCCCAGCAGCGCGTGCGTTTCACGCGTTTGATCCAAATTTTTGGTAATGCATGGACTCCGCTACTCCCTTAGTCCCTTTATCAAAAAAAAAAAATCCTGTACTGTGTAGGATGAGCGGTTGTAGGATTGCACTCGTCTAGAGAAAAGTGAAAATAACAATAACTCGTCTAGGCAACAAAAGACAAAATTTTGGTTAGCAAATATTGTTGAAATATTGGGATGGGCTTTAGGCTCATCTAGCAATTTCAGAAAAATCCCTAAAACCTCATGTTGTCATGGCAAGTGGTGGGTGTTTTGTCTCACATGACTAGTTGGGAGAGATGTACACCAGGTGGGCTCTTCTCCACAGGTATGAGTTGTTTGTGAAGTGAAGGGACGTGTTCCACATGCGCGCTTCTCCTCCGCCGCCTCGCCACGACGCGCGCGCCGCGGGTTGCGGGAATCTCGCCGAGCCGATGTATTCTTTTGTCACGCAGGAATAGAATATGAGCGGTCAACTGAAACGTTAGATACACAGAACATATCACATCTGCTCGTGCCGCCACCATCGTTGCTCTCTCCGTTGCTGCCACCGGTGATCTCATCTCGTCTACCGCGTACACGGCTGACGGGGGAGCAGGCTTCCGAAACCCCGCCTCTCCACATCCTGTGCGGGAGAGGGACGATTAGGTTATTGGGGAGCGTCTCTTACGCGACTGCTCGCTTCTGTTCGTCTGCTACATCTGCATCAACTACGTCCGTGTCGCCTTCATCATCAACCTGTCCACCGACGCCGAGAGACTCGCCAACGAGAAGGCTGCTGCTGACAAGAGGACCGCCGACGAGGCCACTGCCTCCGCTGCTGCGGCCAACAGGCCTACTGGAGGGTATAACACGTTTATCCCTCTCCTGTTTATTTCTATGACTGTTGTACTACTGTTTTGTGTAGATGTTTCTACTATCTATCTAGTACATATTTATATCATCAAGTTTCAGTATGTCATTAGCACTGTTTACGTCATGTTTATGATTTATTCTTGGATTGATTTAATCGAACAATTGCCTATATTCTCAACAAATATCTCAAAACCACAACAACTCAGACCAAGTTTTTTCGCAAAAAAACCCCATAAGTTTTGAGTAACTTGTTTTACAGAATCCAAGTATCACAATCTAATCAGTTTGACACTCTTTTTTTGTAGATTCGACCAGATCTGAACATAATCTTTTGAAACTTTTCCCTTTTTTAATAACTTTCAGCCCATTGTTTTTCATAATCCAAACTTTTTCGATAAAATCTAAAATAAATTCATTGACCTCTGAAATTCTGAGCTCATTTGCCTATTCATATTAGAGTTCTTGCAATTTTTTAACTTGCGGCAAGATTCAAAATTGTCAAAAACAACTCCCGACAAGTTACGGTACCTACACCCGTGAGTAACATGTATTGAACTATTGGAATGTTTTCCCTTTCTAAAGATAGTTTGAATTATGGAACAAAATTTGGTTGAAAATTACAAAAACAAACTTCCAAACGGTTGGGTTCATGGCTCATATTTATGGGCTATTTATGGTGTTTTTTCGAGTTCTTAATACTTCAGAAATATAAAATTTACCAAGGAAGTCGACGTGACTAATTCGCATGACAAACTTCTGAAATAGGACCACAGAATAAGAAAAGATGAAACATGGCTTCTATGGATGATGAGTATAGGGCCATGGAAAATAAAACTTGACACTTAGTCATGTTGTATAGGATATGAATAATGGATAGATTAGTCGCAAAAGATTTTAAACAGAGATACTGTATAGGATATGAATATACATTTAGTCATGTTGTCAAAATGGATATGATGATACCTATTCTAGACATTTTAGTTTCTAGAGGACGGAGTCTCAGGCAACTACTCCCTCCGTTTTTTAATATAAGATGTTTTAGCATTTGTCCACATGCACATGTACACAAATGTATGTAGACATGTATTAGTGTACATGTTCACTCACTTTAGTATGTATCTAGACAACATGTGCAACACCTAAAACATCTTATATTAAAAAATTGAGGGAGTAGATGTGAAGGACGCGTTTCTTCATAGTGTTCTAGAAGAAGAAGTATATATGAAGCAGACACCTGGTTATGTAAGCTCACAAGCTCCAAATCACGTATGCAAACTTGACAAATCTCTATATGGGTTCAAGCAAGCACCAAGATCATGGTTCTCCAAGTTGAGCTCCAAACTGCATTCTGCAAGAGCTCGGTTTCTTGCCCTCTAAAATTGACACATCATTGCTCATATATAACAAGTCAGGTATAAATATGTTTGTGCTAGTCTATGTTGATGACATGATTGTTACAAGCTCCTCCAACTAGTCAACAGCTAGTTGCCTTTACTCCAATATCCTAGCACAGACTTTGCATTAAATGATCTAGATGAGTTGCTTTCTTTTTTAGTATTGAGGTGAAGGACTTGTTGAACATGTTTGGCATGAAGGAGTGCAAAATATAATCAACTCCCTTGTCATCATATGAGAAACTCTCAATTGCAGAAGGAGATGCTCTTGGTCAAGATGATAGCACCAAATACATGAGTATTGTTTGGAGCACTTCAGTGCTTAGCACTCACAAGACCTGATCATACCTTTTCAGTCAACAAAGTATGTCAGTGTCTTCACGAGGCAACTACAAGTCATTGGACAATTTTGAAGAGAATACTACGGTATGTTAAAGGGACGACTAGTATCGGCATGACATTCAGGAAATCACCCTCCAAATTAGTAAGTGCATTTCCAGGTCTGAGTGGACAGGTTGTGTAGATGATAGAAAATTTATGGGAAGCTTTGCAGTTTATTTTGTACCTAATCTAATTTTTTGAAGTGCTAGAAAAAAGGCAACTGTCTTCAGGTCCAACATTGAAGCAGAATACAAATCTCTAGAAAATAATACTGCTGAATTAATATGGGTCGAGTCCTTATTGAAGGAACTCGGAATTGAAAGAAAACAAGTTTCTTGTCTACAGTGTGACAACATGGGAGCAACCAACTTACTACCAGCAAATCCTATATACTCTTTCCATTCCTGAATGTAAGACGTATAATTTTTTGCACGAATATTAAGACGTGGGAATTTTGTATACGATGGACTCATTTTCTCATGGAAAAAATTAGGAGAGAGGAGTCCCTAACAGCCACAAATTGAAAACAATCCTTTAAATCTCTCCATTATAGATTGAAATTCATTTTTTGATGCGTAAAATTATCTATAACCCGCTAAACACCCTATATTTTGGATTTTTTTCTCAAAAAAAACTATACGCCTTACATTAAGAAACGGAGGGAGTATCATACAAGAACAAAGCACGTTGAATAGATTTTCATTTCTTCAGGGAAAGAGTAGCAAACAAACAACTAGAGATCATATTAATTCCTACTAATGATCAGGTCACAAAAGCGCTTCCAACACGGAAAATCGAGGAATTCAAACACAATCTAAACCTCAAGAAGTTCTGATTAATGAGAGGGTGTTAGGGACAGAGTTTCTTAGAGTTTGTTTAGTTGTTAGCTACATACACGTAAACGATCTGATGCATGTATAATATCAGATTGAACCCTTCCTTCTCTCCAACCGTGTAACCTCTACCGATGCAATCCTCTTTGCCGATCGACCATGTAACACGCAGGCCACCTTGAGACAAAGGGTGCGAGATTCAACCCAATACAAGCACGAGTTATCACAAGAACTTGTAGTTGTAACATGTTTGGATCACATGTATGATCAAAATGTGATGGTCGTGGCCTTGTGTGCCGTATTGTAACTAGTCTCCTGTAACCGTTTGCGTATATGATCAAATAAGGAGATTCGGCCCCAAGAGAAGGTCTACGCGCTACCTAACCTAGCTTTTTTACACATATTTGCGGTCTTCTTCTGGTTCATGTCCATCATTTGACTTCATACACTTCTTCAACAAAATAATTACAGAAAGGTGGATGGTGACTAATTCAAAGAGCTAACTTGTTAAATAGAAACACCGAACAAGGAGAGGACAAATAGTATGTATGAATGCGTCTATGTGAAGTAAAGTCCGTAACCAATGAAAGAGTAAGGAGTGAAAAGTGTAGTACAATCTTCAACATTAAGATGGAATTTCTATGAAATGGAGCCGGGAAGCGATCACTGATATTCTAGAAAAAAACACTGAGATGGAATGAGTTACATCATTTCAGAATAGATTTCTTAGAACAATCACAGCTTCAGTTAGGATTGTTTTTAGTATTTGCGTCTCTGAGATGATGAGATCAATTACACAATGCAACAAGAGAATAAACTACAGAAAACTCCAACGGTAAAAAAAAACACAGTGCTTCTTATGGATGTCCTGTAAAACAAAAACTATGTGCTTATTGAGCCGGTGTCCTCTAAAAAAAATCTCTGCGCTTCTCCGGTTCTCCTTCCAAGCTATCCAACATTAATCAGCGCTTGAACACGTCCAAGTAAGATATGTAAGGGTCGTTGAAGAAGACCGTCTGCGCCACCTTGTCCAGCTCTCGGCGGGCCTCCTCCCTCTTCTGCTGGGTCTCCCTCCTGCGCAGTTTGGCCTCTTCGAAACTCTCCTGCAGCTGTTCTTGTGGCGCAGTGCACGGATCCAGCCGCGCTCTGGTCTGGGTGGACTCAGAAAGCGCGCTCCCCGAGCGGCTTCTTCTCCTGGTAGTATGCTGCTCTCGCTCGCGCCCTTGATCTTGACGGTGCGGCGTGCCATGTGATCCTTTACGCCTGTCTCTGGTCTCGGCCTGCCGAAAGAACTGCGCACAGACGTAGATGAACCACTCCGGGCGCCGTCGACGTTCTCCCGCTTCCTCTTACTCATGCCATGTGGGAACATGCGGCGCGCGTCGTCGCGTCGTCGGCGCTTGCATTCTTGCGGCTCCCCGTGCCGGCGGTGCCTGACGATCTCCATCTTCTTCCTTGACGCGTCCAGGGACACGACGCGTGCGTCTTCAAGTCGGCGGCGCTTGACGTCGGGCGAACGTGGCCGCTCCTCGCCGCGGCGGTGCCTCCGTTCCGCGTTCCTGGCAGCTGCGTCCTCCGGCCTGGCGACGCAGGCAGGGTTGATGCTCAAGCGGGTGGCGCAGGACGACGGCAAACGGACCGGGCTGCGCTTGGTACATGCAGCGTCGGCGAGACGGTACGACACAGAGGCGGCCATGCTCGTCCTTCACTAGGATTTGGAAGCTCGGGACTGGAAGTCTGCAGTGGAGCGTAACTGCGTGAGTGCCCTGCTGTATGGGGAGCTGAGGAACTCGATCGATGTCTGGAAGAGGTGCTGGAGTGGGGAGATGGCTTATATGGACTGGAATCTGGAGATGAGGCCGGTTGCAGTTGCCCCGTTTTCGTTTCGGACTCGGGAACGGAGGATTTGCCGCCTTCATTGCAAGTGGAATTCGAAAGCGCGACGGTTCGTGTCCGAGTCCGTTTAGATTCGCGATTTCTTCCTCTCTTTTTTTAGATGTACATAAACGCGGTTTCATATCGGCCCAATTTTGATCTCAGACAAAATATCGCCCAATTTTCAGTTTTGATGAGCATTGTGGGCTCTGTCTCCTGACTAGAGGATTACAGCCCACCTGTCGGCCCATGTAACTAGATATTTTGCATTCTTGGATGTTGAAGCTATAGGCACAATAAAGAACTAAGTGTGACTTCTTTAAGGCTTCTCAGCTGACTTTTAGGTACCAAACCTCACAAGTCAAAAAGAAGTGTCCAGTTTCTCCCACCGAAAAACTCCCCAAAAGCCAAGTTACATGCAGTGGGTAGAAACTGGGTCGGAGGTGTTTCCCGAGCTTTTGCGCTCAGTTCGTGAACCGTTGTGCGGAAAAGTTCATATCGTTTGGCAAAATTACGGGCAAACTGCCACCGCGCGCTGCTCCCTCTCTCTCTCTCTTGGTCAACTAACCGGTACTCAAAAGAAAAAAGAAAAGGAAAAGAAAAAAAGAACCCTAACCCGCTCGTCCTCACCCGCCCGCCCCGCGTCCTCCCCCACCCCGGCCGCCGCTCAACCCCGCCGGTCGCCTCTCCCCCAACCCCGCTGCCGCTCTCACACCACCGCAACCGCCAGATCCCTTCTCTCCGCCGCTGGATCCCTACACTCCGCCACCGATTTCTGCCGCTTGCTGGTCCTCGTCCTCCTCTGCTCCGCCCCGTCGCCCGCTTCTCTGATTCTCCCCTCCGTCCACTGCTTCTCCGGTGCGCGTCGAGGACAAGGACTCTGCTCCGCCCCGCCGTCGGCTGCTCGTCCGGGCAACGTCGAGCTGGTCCTGCTCTGCTCCGCCCCGACGTCCTCGAGCTCATGTCGACGTCCCAAGCACCGAATGATGTTAGTAGTAGTACAAATGATGCTTGTTGATGCTAGAACTAGTGCTGATGATTTAGTTGTACCTATGCTGCTGTCACAAAATCAATGTACTGCTAATAGATGATGTTAATGGTACAATTTTGGTGGATAATTGTGTTGTTCTGCGTCTAGATTGTGAAGCGGAAACAGGTGAAAGCTTGTTGGGATAATAGTGACACCATGTTTTTTATTATCATGTAAGGAACAATAGCTTGAGTAGTTCATGTTATTTTTATTTTATTTCGAGCTTATTTTGTACTAAAAACTAGCATATCTATCCTATACATGGCTTTTTAAGTGAACATAGCAAATTCAGGGGCGTAACAAACATATTACAACTCATCCCTGCAAATAAGCCAAAACAGTATAAGCCCAAAAGAAGTCTGCTGTGAAGTTTTTGGAGTTTCTGCCCACCGAAATCTATAAGTAGGCTTATGCATAAGCAGGAGCCCAAAAGAAGTCACCCTTAACTCTGTTGAATCACCCCATTCACATAAAAAAAAACTTTTGAATCACATTTTCGGGCTCGGGCCGAAAATGATTATGTATAACACTGTTTATCCAACCGCCCACCAAAATCTGCAACAGATTTTTCTATGAGCAAGGTGTTTTTCTATTAATATATAGGGCAAAGAGGCACACCAATTATATGAAGCATTTTGTAGCCCAGGCTTGATCTAGGGATATGTTCTTATGAAGCCATTGTAGCTCAGTTGATTCAGAAATGGTTATCTCTCTCATTTAATAGTGACAACAGTATGGTCGAAATCGTTTTATCCTTTTTGTACTTACACAAATCGTTTTCACTTCCATCAGCAACTACGACGACGACAGGGTTTAATTGAGGTGGCTGCACACATGCAGTGACACCGAAAATCACATTTAGGACTGTAACCACGAGATCATGCCAGGTGGGCAGGAGCCAAGAGGCATGGCATGGTAGTTAGCTCAGACAGGACGCCACCAATGAGGTGGTAACGATCGAGTTCATCGAGCGTACGTGATCGCGACTGGAGTAGTAAATACCAACAACCAATACAATGCAATGCAATACAATACGCCAGGAGAGAGAACGACGTTGCATACCGCGGCCCGCACGTACGTGGTCGCGAAACTTTGGGCGGAGGGGAGCGGTTGCAACAACATCAGACAGCCCGATTGGAACCAATCACGAGTGGGTCGTCGCCGCACGAGTGGAAAAAATAAGTACGTACTCCAATTAGAAAAAGCTCCACCACTCGTCGTCGGTCGGTGTGCTCGCTGGAATCCAACAGAAAACGCGTACGTAGTACGTGCAGCATCGGCGCCTGCAGCTGTGAGCGATAGCGGCGTGCGTTCGTTCGCCGGACAGGCGCACATGCGTGCGAGGGTGGGACCCACACTCTTCGTCCACCAGACCGGCGACCGCGCATGCACGGAGAAGCGCCCCGTCACCGCACGCACGGGACAGAAATAAGCGGCTTACCCATGCCTAGATTTCACATAATAAATCGAGTGAGCGGTCATCCGCCAGAACATGTAGCACAAGGAAGGGGCTCTTGTCCTGGTGGCTAATCGGAAGCGGATGGAGCAGCTACAGGAGCGCTGGCTGGCTGACAAAATTGCCGGCGGACCGAGATTGGACAGAGAGACGTGAAGTAGGAGATATATATGAAATGTGGGTCATCTTATTCCGTGAGAGTAGCAAATTTTTCTGTTTGTGTTTTTTCCCTGTAGTGGAAAACTAGTTCAAGGTTCCAAAATAAATTGAGATTCACAAGTTCAGGCTCCGAATTTCGACTTTGGGTTTGATCCGCCCGACCTCTACAAGTTTGTTTAAGGGTTAAAAAGGCTTTTTCCAGTAACTTTTTCGAGTTTTGCCCAAAGGTCTAAATGTACATCAGTACATGTAACGGTGTGAAGCGACTTCTAGTTGATCTGAAGTTCTGAACACGTTATGTAAAAGAAATGGCTGCGACAGGAAAGGAGCCGGAGGATTGGAACCGAGCAACCACGCAACCCAATCAATGGGCTCCAATTTGTTGGAGGCGCCGTCGACCATTGAAAGCGGACAAACGTGCTCATTGTGTGACTGTACAGTTGCACTGTTCGGACTTACTCCGTAGCTCCCTGCCGGAGCGGAACGGGCTCCTCTAACATGAAGGAGAGAAGTCAGGTAAGCTACAGTACCCTGACTTTTCTTCTTCACATCCATATGATTAAGCCTAAAATTACTTGAATTAATTTGCTAATTAAAAATTTAGTGTATACATTTACAATAATTACATATACACAAAATTATGGTGCAATAAAATTAATTTTAGATTTATTTGTATCAACAGTAACGGTGTACAGTACATGCTACAGGATAATACACACAATACATGCTACAGTACCCTGACTTTTCTTCTTCATTTTACACTAACTTGTACTGTAGCTTACCTGACTTCTCTCCTTCATGTTAGAGGAGCCCGTTCCGCCCGGAGCAGCACCGAAGCAGCAGCACATTTTCCGTACTACGCACAGAGTGTAAATTGGACATTTTTTTTTGAACAAAGTAAATTGGACATTTGGATTCATCTTTCGCTGCGCATGCTGCACCAGCGAGGCCAGGCTGCCAGGGCTGATATTTATTTGAAAGAAGATACGCCTCGTTTTTTCCAAAGTTCTCCCTGTACTTGTCTAAGTGGCTCGATGTTGTACTCGGAATTTGCACAATTTACCGCTCGAACTCGTTAATTGGATTCGATTTAGGGCATCTTCAACCGAGGCCCGCAAATGGACAGGAGAAACGGACCGAATTTGTCCGTTTGAGGCGGACCGCGGACAGATTCTGAGCCTCTGTCCGTTTGGGGTGGGGTGCCCCCAACGGCCCGGCGCAAAAATGATTTTTTTGGAAAAAAAACTGGGGTACCAAGTTTGCCTCTTGTCAAATTTGAAACAAACAAAATACAAAATGGACATACAAAATAATATAAAATTTTGTCCACCCAAACATGACATACGCATGTTCCAAATGACACGTAGTTCGAAATACAAATTAGTTCAAATGTAATGATAAATAAAAGAGAAGGACATCAAGCATCATTGCGGTCGTGGATCATCTTTTGCTTCTTGAGTATCCAAGCTCTTTGCTCCGGGTCCATGATGCTCAAATCGGCCATCATGATCCGGTTCTCCTCGGCCATCACCGCAAGCTTGACACGGTCCGCCTCATTCTTGATCCGGTCCGCTTCTATCTCTAGCTTCTTCTTTTCTATCTCCAAATAGCATGACATGGCCTCCTCCTTGTCTTTGCGCTTCTCCACGTACCTTGCGGTGGTGGACTCCTCCTTGCCGGCGATCAACCCCTTGGAGAATTAGGTCCTCAACCCCATTGCCACTCACTGGCCAGGCCTTGACACGATCGTAGGCGGCTTGGAACTTGCTACATTCGGTTTGAATGTGCGACCATCTCTTGTTAAGAAAGCCCTCATTGTGATCACTCTCGATCTTGTAAGGAGGCAATTTCCTTTGCTCATGGAAATACTTCCACACCCTTCTCCAAAACATTGTGCCCTTTTGTTGAGCACCGGTGAGTGCGGATGCCCACATGCCATCCACGACTCACAGAGGACTTGATCCTCCTTATCCGTGTATGAGGCCGTCCGGGCGTTCCTCTTCTTGAGATTGGCGACGAGGTTGGCGTGATCCTCGTCAAAATCAAGCGGCTCTTCATCAATGGAGACACCATCGGCTTGTGTCTCGCCTTGGGTGTCGACATAGGGCATGTCCGCGGTCGGGTCTTGCGTCTCGGCGCCTTCGATGCTGGTGTACATGCCTCCATCGCAGATCATGTCCTCCATGACACGGTCGTCGTTGTCGACCTCATTGAAAAAGGCCGGGTTGGATGGCGTCGTGGGCGGCCTCTCGTCGAAATCGAGCACACGGGGATCGGGCATGGTACCCGCGGCCGACGTCGACCGAGACTACGTCTTGCCACGCAACGGCCCCTCGCCGGCGCTCAGCGTCACATTGAGGTCAATTGGGGGCACGAAGGAGGCCGACGAGACCGAAGTAATTTCCGGCGACGCCTCGCGGGACCCAAGCCGCTTCGGGGCACCAGGGGGGTAGATGACAAGCGGTGAAGCCGTCGAGAGAGCAAGCGAGGAGGACCGTGGCGGCTTCCCTTTGGCGGACGAGGCCGAGCTCGCCGCCGAGGCCACCACACCGGGGACGAGGCCGGTGGCAAACATACCGTCAAGTACCTCCCCCTTGAGGAGAAGCACGGCTCGGGCGGCGGCCTGGGTGGCGACGAGGTCCGCCGCGGCATGGGCATGGATGGTGGCGATCTGCTCCTTCTCTTCGGCCGCCTCCTTGGCGGCCTTGTCCTCGGCCGCCTTGAGCCACGTCCTCTCCTTCCGGCCTTCCCTCTTGTCCGACTCCGACAGCCGCTACTTCTTCGGCTTCAACAGGGCGGCGGCGGTCGTGGGAGGGTTTGGGAAGGAAAGGGTTGGGGGAGTGATTGTGTGCCTGGCGCATGGGCCCGACGCGGACAAGGGAGGACAAAGAGCGGACCGGGAGGCTGTCCGTTTCTCCCCAAATTTGGACCAAACTTGGGCCAGATTTGAGGCGAAAAACGTGTCCGGGCGGTGGCCCGTTGGAGCCCCTCCGCTGTCCATTCGGACAGATTCGGACTGGGCCTGTCCGTTTGCGGGCCTCGGTTGAAGATGCCCTTAGTCCTGAACCATGTTTGCGTCGAGCCGCCGAATTAGCGCTGACGTGGACGACACGTGTACGCAGGTCCCACTTGCAGTAGAGCAGCTGTCCTAGAAAATTGCATTTAGGCCCTCCCGCGTGACTGTTACGGTTAGAAACCCTCGAGCGCGAGCAAGCAGCGGGTGGCGGCAGCAGCCATGGACTCGGCGGCATTGCTCCTAGAAGCGTACCGCCGCCGCCTCCTTGGTTTCCTCATGTCCGCCGCCGCCGGCCGTCGACCTCTCCCGCGTCGATCTCAACGCCGTCAGCGCCTAGATCAGATGGAGAGGGTGGTACGTGCGAAAATCTGGCAGCGGGAAAAAAACGTTCTAGATGCGGGAGGGTGTTCGGGCAAGATTGCAGTCCACGTATCGTCCGCGTCAGCTCAAATTTGAGGACAAACATGCTTTTGGACTAAATCGAGTCAAATTCACAAGTACATAGGTAAAATTCTTCAAATTCGGAGTACAAGGACTAAATCAAGCCAGCCCTACAAGTACAAGGACTTCTACTGTATTTAACACTTTTCTCGGACGAACTGATGGGTAGAACAGAACAGAGCAGTGGTCTCCAATCGGACAAACCCTCGTGCTTGGGGCAGACATGCCATGGCTGGCGTGCCGGTGCTGATGCCGTAGAACCTGAACCTGCTTGCTCAATGCTCAAGCTGGGGGTCGATGCATCATGCATGCCTACTACTCCGTACTAGACAGCTAAGAAAGCAAAAGTGAAAGAGATGAACTTGCTTGATAGCTCGCTGCGTCAAAGAGGAGATTCAGAACACGCCATAAAGCTTAAGCTCCATCGAACATTTCACTCTACTCGACTTTTCACCACATGAGCTCACACATTTTGAGGAGATACACATCCATGACATACTAGGCTAGCGACATCCACGAATGAATGAATAACGAAACAATCCATGTCCAGCCGGCCGACTGATGAGATGAACAAATGTTTCTGATCCCTTCTTCTCTTCTCCGAGGAATCGAACAACGGGTTCATCGCCTCCTAAATCTAGAACGAACGAATGCCCAAATCAATCGCAGCTAGCATCGATGACGGTCATCATACACATTCTCAGCTGATCGAACGACAACCGTGATGATCAGCTGGCGGTCCACGAAAGAAACCATCGTTTTGCGCTCATGGCCTCCGTGGCCGGCCGGCGGCATCCGAACATCAGTGCCAGTGCGATGCTCGGCGGTCATTTGGAGCCGACGCCGAGCGTGAGCTCGAGCTCCTCGGCGGCGACCTCGTGGATCCTCTCCCCTTCCCACGGCGTCACCCTCCCCTTGTCGAACTCGAACTCCGGGCCGCCCCGGGCCACCGCCATCCCCTCGATCTCCATGGAGTTGGAGCTGGAGCCGCCTTGTCGGTTGACGAGGTTGTACGCGGGCGACGCCGGCGCCGTGGTGGCCATCTGGAAGCTGATCCAGCGGCCGGAGTCGACCGTGGAGACGTCCGACTCGTCGCACTCCGGTATGGTGTCCGGCTGCTCGACGTAGCGGCGCCCTCGGGTGGGGCTGGCCGGCGCGGAGAGGGCGAAGAAGGGGTGCCGGAACGGGTCGACGTCCCAGCCCGGCTTCTGGATCTTGGGCGGGCGGGACGCCGACGTGGGCGACGAGAGCGGCGGCGTCACGGGCGCGCTGCTGGAGACGCGGAGCGGGGGCAGGTTCGGGAGGCCGCGGAGGAACGGGAGGAGGCAGGCGGCGGAGGATTGGTGGTGGTTGTCGAGGCGCGTGGGGCTCTGGAAGCTGGAGGAGGCCGGGCTGGCGTGGTAGGAGGGCACGGGGCTCGGGAAGGAGGAGGACGGCGCGCTCAGGAGCTGCGAGGACGAGCAGGGGCTCATCCCCGCCGACGAGACCCCGCCACCGAACGGCCCCGACGACATCGGCGGCTTGTATCCCTGCTCCATGAATCGAACCGAACAATTAATTAACAACCGGAGCTCTGCTCAGGTCAGCTTCGTCTAGATCTAAGAATCCAAGATTAAGCTAGATCCAAGAAAATGGGGGAGGGAAAAGGAAGAAACAGGGGATCGATCAGTCTCGGTCTGACTGACCTTGCGGTAGGTTGTGCCGTCGTCGTCGACGACCCACCCTGCCTCGCGGCAGAGCTCCTTGAGCACCTCGTTGTTGTCGCAGTGCTTGGGGAGCTTGTAGTTGCCGAGCGCCCGGAGGCCCGTGAAGATCTTGGCGGCGATGGCCCGGCGCCGCCGCTCGCGCCGCTTGTTGTTCTCCCGCTCCTTCCACGTGGGCGTCCGGCCCATCATCCCGGCGTCCGCCTCCGCCGCAGCAGCCGCAGCCCGGGCCGACGTCATGCTAGCTCCCCTGCTCCGCTCTGGACCTCTGGTATGCTCTGCTGCCCTCTCTCTCCACTTGGCTAGCTCGTTTCTTTAATGGTGGGGTGGGGCGCTACAGCATGGGAGCTGCTGTGCTGCTGCGTGGGGTGGGGTGGGGTGGTGTGGTGTGATGAGCTTTCTCTCTCGTGGTCGTGGGGCTGGCTAGCTGACTGCGTGTGGGTCACGAGGAGGGAGGGTATGGTGACCCCGGCTTTATGGCGACTGGATTGGCTAGATTCTACTGCTGGTGGTGTCCTACCTTTTCTCTTGGCGGGCTCGGCTTTTGAGGTGAGTGTGAACTGCCCCTCGGCCCGGTGCGTGTCATGTGCTTGCGCCTTGGGATTTGCCCGACGAATTTCACTGCTGTCGTACGTACAATGGCAGTGTAGCTACGCACCGAGGCGGAGTATCTAGCTATAGCGCACGTTACAAAGTGCGTGCATAGGAGCACGACGAAAAGTCATTTTTGTAGCTCCGGCTTCATGTAGCCCGGTTTCGATTTTTTTTTAATCACGATTTTAAAATTTTGAAAAAATCTGAAACAAATCCTACAATGACATGTTTTACGCTTTTGCAATTGTCAACTCGAAATAAGTTGCATTCCAGCCTACACAAAAATGACAAATCCTGACAATTTTGCGAGAATTTGAATCGACACCGTTCACCATCCCAGATTCAGAAATTTGTCATTTTTACACAGCATAAAACACAGAATATTTCACATTTATTTTTCGCACACTGGTATAAATCATCATCTCTACGTATGAAATTATTTTCACAATTTTTGAAAACTGCAGATTTTAAATTCTCAAAATTTCGGGCTACATGTTGCTCGGGAGCGTAGGAGCTTTTTGTATCGTCAAGCCGCGTGAGTCCTTCATTCGGACGGTGGAGTAGATTGTGTACGGTACAAAGTTCGCAATATACCTTCTGAGTTACACAAAAAATTACAAAAGTGAGAAATTTGAAACTTACTCAGATATGTACATTTATGTTTTTACGTACTTAAAAAAACGAGTCCAATACGTAAGGATCCCTGCGGAATTAAATTCAGACTAGCGGAGCTATAGGCGCGCACACACTCCGGAGCCTTGGGATTTGCCCGACGAATTTTGCCATTGTCGTACTGTACGTACTACTGGCAATGTAGCTACGCAACGAGTATGGCGGAGTATGTAGCTACCGCGGAGTAGCTAGGTGCTTTACAAAGTGCGTGCGTACAAACTTTTTTTTTACCGTGCGTCGTCCACACTCAGAAGGTGGAGTAGAATGTGCAGTACAGTACTACTGTACAAAATTTGCAATAGTGGGTTTGGTTCCGCATTACTAACGGCCGCCATAAACATAGTGACCAAAACGCTCACGCGTGACAACTTTCTGACACTGTCCACGTACAGCAATTTCGTGACCAAACCGTATATTTTCGACAGGTTTATGTCGTCTTTCTCTTTATTTGTTGGAAAATATTCCACATTTCTGTGTGTCTTTGGGAGGTGAACATGCGCGAAACTCTCGTGGCAAGAAACTCCACGTCTCTACCCAACATGCTTGCTCGACACGCCCCTCCTCGCTCACGTACGGAACGCGATCCGTTGCCACCAATCATTTTCTACCCTGGACATGTACGTTAACTTGCGATTAACCGGTTAGTCACGGGACTCAACTCTACTAGTACAAGTAGTCCTAATCACGGCAGGCTGCAGAGACAACGTTGGCAGTGCCAAGAGGCCGGTGACAGTGCTCTGTAATAATCTGCTTGCTTTGACCTGCCGGGGCGTGGCTAAAGAGAAATTAACACTTTTAGTCATACAACTTGAGCGCTGCGAACCGTTTATTCTCACATTTTGCAAAGTGGACATCGGTGGTACTACAACTTGCTAATTTAAGATTAATTAGTCCAAACATGCCACGTCGAACGCTGACATGGCCGAAAAATTGCACTGAAGTCCAACAGAGTAGAAATTCCGTCCCGAGTCGTTCCGCTCGTCCGGTCAAAACGAAATTCTTGGTGTCACGTTGCATATATATACCTCTTGCAGCTTCGAGCCGTCGGCGGTGCTGAAGACGCGCACGAGCGTGCCCCGGGTGCCGGCGGTGGCTAGCAGCCGGCCGCCGTGGGACAGCGCGATGCACGCCACGGCCGAGTCGTGCGCGCGCACGTCGACGCTGCCGGGCGTGAGTCGCCGCCGGACCTTCACCTCGCCCACCAACTTCCGCCGCAGGGCGTAGGACACGAGCGACGAACCCGTACCCTGCCCCTCCGCCGTTCCCGCCGCCATCGCGCACAGCCCGAGGGGGTTCGGCCCCGTCGTCACGTACTTACCCCGGCGACGAGCATGTATTATTCCCCGTGTAGGCGGATCCCGCCCACCGCTCCGTGCGAGCTCGTGACCGAGGCGACCTTTCCTTCCTTGCACAGGCCCTTCCAGAAGTTGATCGTGTCGTCGTCGTCCGGCCCCCGTGTCACGACGGCCAGCTGCGACCGCGTGAGCAGCTCGGCGGAGGACACCGTGCGGCCGGGGCAGGCGACCGCGCGGCCGCTCCGGTGCATGACGCGCTCGAGCCGGTAGCAGGAGAATACGTGGAACCCGGTGGCCGTGGCCGCCACGAAGTGCGTACCGGGCTGGTTAAAGGCGACGTGGACGAGCGAATTCGGAGCCGCGGGCGCGGAGGAAGATGTAGACGCCATGACGGATGGTTTGATCGATCGCAGCGTGATGTTGGATTACCCAATTTCCTGATATATCATCACGTGGTGCTAGGCTCGATCGACGTAACTGTGGTGTATAAATCGCCCACCATTTCAGTTCAGTTTCCTCTATTTGAGCTAGATACTAATTTCAGTTCAGTTCTTCTATTTGAGCTGTTCTTGTACCAGTGCAAGTACACGAGGCAAACCTGATCTTCTATTTCAGTTGTTCTTGTACCAGTGCAAATACAGAATTATTGCTAAGCATCCACATGATTCTGATATTAACTGACATAGTGGAAGCATGGACAAATTGAGTCCATTTCTAACAGATACTCCCTCCGATCCATATTAATGGTCTCAACATTGTCTAGATACGGATGCATCTAGTCTAAACACTTAACTAGATACGTTGAGTCCATTAATATGGATCGGAGGTAGTATTTAAATTTCATCACAGCATATCAAAATCCTGTCAAATTGCAAGGAAGCAACATTCTTATTATTCCAGCATCAAGTCATACATCACAGCCATACACCACTGAACAAAACCGCTAACAATCAGGGCAACACAGCCATGCGTCACTACACAAGCTGCTCCTACAAACAAAATCATCATTGCCTTCAATTTCTATAGCTCTAGCTCCACTTCAGCCACCTTCGTCACCAGCTTCACATTGTTTTCTTCAATTTCTCCGATATTTCTTCTCCTAGCATACAGGTTATGGTTCTGTAATCGAAGGCAACATGTGGAGAAGCAAGATCTTGTTGCCGTCGCCATCCATGTCGGATCCGAGTGAACCTCTCCTGGAAAAAACTGAAGATATATTAACACCTTTAGAGCATCCCTAGTGGATCGTCTATATGGGCGTGGATGTTAAATTTACACGACGCGAGACGCAAAACAGCTCCCAGCGGATGGTGTATACGAGCGTGCAAATTTTACACGTCCATCCACGACGCTACTCGTCGTGGAACTAAACACGACCACGCCACGCTCGTGGAACGCAAAAAAACGGAGGCTGCTCTCTCCCTCCCCCGTCCGTAGCCGAGCGGAAGAAGACGCCGAAGGTCGCCGTCGCCCGTGGCCACCCCTCTCCAGCCGTCGCCCCAGGTACGTCCTCTTCATCCCTCACCCCACTCGAGAGAGAGAGACCAGAGGGGCGGCGGCCGCACCACCCGCAGGCCTGCAGCCAGATCTGGCGGCGGCGGCGGCGCGCCATGGAGAGGGCAGAGAGGGGCTGGGGGAGGTGGGGGGAGGTCCGGCCGCGGCCTGGAGTGCGGCGCGCGCCATGGAGATGGGAGGGCGCGGAGAGAGGTGCTGGAGGGAGACGGGCTGGGGGGCGGCTGGGGGCCGGCGGCCTGGTGGCGGCGACGCTCGCCCTGGAGAAAGGGATGGCGGCGGCTGCGGCCTGGAGGGCGGCGGCGCTCGCCGTGGAGAGTGGGGAGGGCGGCCGGCGGCGGCCTGGAGGGCGGCGGCCATGTCGATTTGGTGCTGGAGGGAGACGGGCTGGGGGGCGGCTGGGGGCCGGCGGCCTGGTCGGCGGCGACGCTCGCCCTGGAGAAAGGGATGGCGGCGGCTGCGGCCTGGAGGGCGGCGGCGCTCGCCGTGGAGAGTGGGGAGGGCGGCCGGCTGCGGCCTGGAGGGCGGCGGCCATGTCGATTTGGTCCTGGCCTTTGGAGGAGCTGCTCTGCCCATGTATACAACAACCATTTGGTAGTGTTGGTACTGCATTGGTATATAGATTATTGAACTGCCTCTCCCAGGTTGTGTCGGTAGTGTTGTGGTAGCAGAAAAATAGCTATGTTTTGCTAGGATTTGCTACAGAATTGGTACTGCATTGTGGTCTGATATATAGATTGCTACCAAATTTTTATCAATTTGCTCAGATATTTGTTGTTTCCTATGTGATTGATTGCAGATGGATGGTGATGAAAGTTTCTTGGACAGCATGGGTTTTGGTTACACAGAAACACAACCAGAAAGTCCAATTGGAGAGCAACCAACCCCATCAACTCAGCATGAAGCAACACCATCAACGCAGCAACGTTCTGCAATAACAGAGAAAGCAAAATCCAACAAAGGAAAAAATTGGTCTAGTGATGAGGACAAGGTTTTGATAGCAGCATGGGCAAATACAAGTTTGGATATTATCGGGACAGATCAAAACCGAGATGCTTATTGGGCTAGAATTTCAGAGCACTACAACGCACACAAGGAATCATCATGGCCGAAGCGTAATGCTAATGCAATAAATTGCCGTTACACATTGATTAACAGAGAGACCCAAAAATTTTGTGGTTGTCTTCAGCAGATTTTAAATAGGGAAGAAAGCGGAAGGACTATAGCAGAAAAGGTATGCGTCTATCTTCTACTTCTATATGTGCTGTGCAATATTCTATATGTGCTGTGCATATTTTAACAATACATTTCTATGTGCAGACAAACGATGCACACATTATGTTCAAGGAAATGGATCTTAAAAAGAAAAAGCCTTTCACATTGATGCATTGCTATGTAGAGTTTTCGAAGCATCCAAAGTGGCAGACAAGAGAACTTGAAACTTCTCATAAGAAACAAAAGAAGACCATTGATGCAAGTCCGGGCACAGCCACCCATGATCCGGCTGATGCATCCTCGGTACGCACTGATGCTACCTCGATACGCACTGATGGTCTTGAACATGAGAAAAGACCTGATGGTGTGAAGAAGGACAAATTGCGGAGAGGTAAATCTGATGACAGTGCTTCCAAGTTGTCATTAGAAACTGTGTGGGCAGCAAAGCAAGAGAAGGATGAGATCAAAGAGGCGGCAAGAAATGTTCGCTATGCACAGCAATTTGAATTGCGAAAAGAGGAGATTGCACTCAAAAAGAAGGAGGATGCACGAAACGAGAGGGAGGATGCACGGAGACAGTTTGAATTAGATGAGAGGGTCATGCTCATGGACACTAGTGGTATGACTGATATGCAAAAGCAGTTCTACCAAGCTAAACAGAATGAGATCCTTGCTCGCCGCCTAGAGTAATGTGAGCTATATGTTGTTGTTGTAAGAACTATTTACTGCTTTCTAGTTGTTGTTGTAAGAACTATTTGATGCTTTCTGCTAGTTATTGTAAGAACTGTGTGAAGCAAAAATATTTTATTGATAGCACTGCATTACAAAGAAATGGATTACATCACTCATTGCATAAATTAAAACTGGATGAAAAGAAATGGATTACAAAGTTATAACTAGGACATCACTCGTCTCCAAACTTTTGCCACACATGGTCAATTAGATCAAGTTTAAGCTGAGAATGTTCAGCGACATTTCTAATCCGGTGAGTCATCTGAATAAAAGAGCTCAGTTGTTCCGCATGAGTACGAGAGACTGTGACTCTTTCTCCCATTGCCTCAAAATTGCAGCTTTGCCGACCTGTTTCTCGCTCCTCTTCAACTATCATATTGTGCATTATGACACAAGCTTTCATGACATCACCGATTTCTTTACGTTTCCATCCTTTAGCAGGTCCACGAACAATGGCAAAACGGGATTGCAGAACTCCAAAGGCTCGTTCCACATCTTTCCTAGCCCCCTCTTGCTTCTTGGCAAAAGTTTTATGCTTTCTGGTATCTGGAGCTGGTATGCTCTTCACAAATGTTGCCCACCGTGGATAGATACCATCTGCAAGGTAATACCCCATTGTGTACTGATGGCCATTGATGCTATAATTCACTGCAGGAGTTTCACCTTCGGCTAGCTTTGAAAAAACAGGAGAACGTTGAAGAACATTTATATCATTGAGAGACCCTGGTAAACCAAAATAAGCATGCCAAATCCAAAGATCCTGTGAAGCAACTGCTTCCAAGATCATAGTGGGCTCGTTCACATGGCCTTTAAACATGCCATGCCATTTTTTGGGGCAATTTTTCCAACCCCAGTGCATGCAATCTATGCTCCCTAACATACCAGGAAATCCTCTTTCCTCCCCTATTGCAAGTAACCTAGCAATGTCTTGTTCATTTGGAGATCTCAGGTACCTTTCCCCAAAAACTTCACAAACTTTGATCACAAATTTCTTGCAAGACTCTAAATTAGTAGCCTCAGCGGACCGGATGTACTCATCAGCACCATCAGCTGCTATTCCATATGTTAGCATCCGCATTGCCGCGGTCATCTTTTGCAGAGGATGTAACCCAAGAGCTCCAGAAGCACTTCTTTTTTGCATAAAATAACCATCAGACTCATGCTCCCTCTCATGCTCAAGTATACCCTCAGCTATGCGGTTGAACAAATTACGGGACATTCTAAATCTGTGCATAAAAAGTAAATGAGACAGGGAAATGAAAAATGGGCCAAAGCAGAGAAGTGTACTAATTACGAACCTTCGTCGAAACAAATGTTCGGGATAGCGAGGAACTTCTTTGAAGTAGTCGTCCCACAGAAGAACAAATCCGGCATCTCTTCCTCGATCGATTGTCCGACGTCCATGCTTGGAACCACCATGGCGTCGAGCGTTCATCCTCTCTTCCTCCTCGCGCTCGGCGAATGCTGCAAGTATGAGTTCATCGTCGCCAGATGAAGATGACGAAGAACTCATGTCCCAAGAGGATGTGTTCATTGTGTTGCGTGAGAGACGACAGAGAAATCTAGGAGTGAGAAGAGAAGTCACAGGTAGAGATGCTGGAAGAGAGCTGGTCGGGGTGGTTTATATAGACCAGAAATATGGCCGTTGGAAATATAGCCGTTGGAAATATAGCCGTTGGAATATAGCCGTTTGAAAATATAGCCGTTGGAATATACACGTCCTGATTTACACGTCCATATACACGTTCCACTGAAAAACTAGGACGTGTATAATTTAGCAAGGTGTATATGGACGTGTATATGGAGATATACACGTCCATATTTACACCATCCACTAGAGATGCTCTTAGTCTCATCAAAACAGAAAGATGCTCAACGAAAACTTTTAGTCTCATCCTGGCAATACTCAAAACAGAAAGATGCAGCAACACTTTTTATTAAGATATATTAACTTCTCTGACCATATAGAGCCAAAAAGTAACTCCTTTTTCAGCTAGTATCCAGGTTACTGCTACATAGATCACCATATGATAGATATGAACTGTTATGAACACGAAATTAGCTCACAGAAAATGAACAGCTAGTATCCAAGTTCAGCCAACACGAAATTAGCTCACTGGAATAAAGATATCAACTGCTATATAGATCATCCTATTATATGACAATATAAGATATGAACATACATGTAGTGCTGTAGCCTGCGAGATCTCTCAGCCAAAACAAAAGATAACTAAAATTAACTTGTGCGCATTAACACTGAAATGATGCTCCCTTGGCATGCATAAGTAAATTTGGTTAGAGCAAAACCACATATCAGCTAGCCGCCTCCCTTCTGAACAATACAACAATCCAGTAGCCCATCAGTTGTACCTGAATCGAAGCACTCCCAGTGTCAGAGATCGTGACGAACCAGGAGTGGTAAGAGTAACTCCACTCAATGGTGATGTTGACGCTGGAGAACGACGCAGCAATCACGACCCCGGTGTCCTCGACGACGATGGTGGAGTCTGCGACTGCTACGCCTTCTAGTACGATGCCGAAGGCGACCATGCGGACGCTGCCGATGAGCGGGATGTTCACGGACCGCGATGTCGGGGACGCTCAGGTGTGCGTGTGTCTCGGCGGCTCGAGGGGCGAGCAGGTCTTGGCGAAGTCGAGGCCGGACTGGGGGATGACGGCGGAGATATGCGGCGAGGCGGGAGCGCTAGCTTAGGATCTGCCACCGCGCCGCCGACCCGCCATGGACTTATCGGAGCAGGACTTCGACATCTTCGGGGAGGATGGCGACGCCCGCGACAGAGCCGAGGGAGGAGGCGGCGGCGCCTCGCCGTCCACCACTGTCGCGTCCTCATCCTCCTCCAAGGCCGCAGAAGCAACGGAATTGCCGACAGCGCCACAGCGGGGTCGGATTGGGGATTCTCCTCTGGCTGCTAACCGAACCTATTTGTAATTTTCTTCTACTCTGTTGGATTTAAGTGCAAATTTTCGGCCATGTCAGCGTTCCATGTCGCATGTTTGGACTAATTAATTCTGGATTAGCAAGTTGTGGTACCACCAGTGTCCACTTTGTAAGATGTGAAACCAAATCGTTCGCAACGCTCAAGTTGTGGGACTAAAAATGTTAATTCCTCGTGGCTAAACTCATGATTTACTATGAACGCCTGCTACGGACGGATTTGCGCCCACTTATTTATGCCGTCGCCAGGGCGTTCGTGGCGGTAATAAAATTATTTTAGATCAGTCTGACGGTCGGCGACCGAGAGAGAAATGGATAATTAGGCTGCTGCCTGCAGACAGTGGACCATTATGCTGCCTAGACCGTCGGCCGTTCCCCGTTCTGGATGTTTGACCCAGAGGTTTACGTGTCTCGAATCCATTACATTAAGCACATGGGCCGGTAACCCATACCATTGGATCAGTGCTTGCCGGCCCATGACCAGCGCTACTCGCACCCACCACCTGAATCAAGCGCTTCATGGCCCGCACCAAATGCGGATGAATAAAAAAAGTTGCTGTACGATTTTTATTTGTATTTTTTAATTTGAATATTTTAAAAAATTCAATTATGAATATTTTTATCAGAAAATTTTCATTATGAACACCTTTTAAAAATGACATTTGTCCAAAATTGTCCATATTCTATAATCATAAAAAGAAAAAAATGAGAAAAACATAAAAAGAAACAAAATGAAAAGGAAAAAAGAAAATAAATAGCAAAACATAAAAGAGAAAGGAAGGAAGACTAAAATGAAATAAGAAACCCAAAAAAAATATTTTAAAAAATGCCACTCCAATTTTCGCATACGTCTACAAATGGCACTCTACTCATTTCTTCTCCTTTTTGAATGAAAACTCGATACATATTTGTCTTGCATGATTTTGCCCTTGATTTTGCTCATGATTTTGTCTTGCATGATTTTGGCTGCTCTTCGTCGTCGGCGCGCCCCCCACAGCCCCCAGCCGCCGCCCTCCTCTCTCCCGCTACGGCCCACAACCGCCGCCCCTCCTCTCCCCCGCTCCTGCCCACTTCCGCGCCACCCCTCCTCTCATCCACACATAGACGACCAAATCCTAGCAGGGCGGCGCTGCTGCCGCGGGCGCCTTCCCTCGAGCAGCAGCTCCGACCTTCGCCTCCCTGAAAGCTCTGCTGCCGTGCCCCTTCCCTCCTTTATTCCTCTCGGCAGAAGCACCGTCGCCTCCCTGCCGACGCCTTCTCTCGAGCACCTCGCTTGTAAGAAGAACATGGCTCGGAGAAGTGGTGCTGGATGGAGCTGTGTGTATTGTTGTTGTGATTTTTTTGAAACGAAGGAAAAAGCTTTGCCTTATTCATTAATTAAGAAGAAGGTGCCCGGTTTATTTGCGGGAGAAACCGGGCGAAAACCATACAACGAACATCGACAACCAACACCACAGGGAGGAGCCCGAACAGCCATAGAGAGCAACACCTAAAGCGAGCGACAACCACAAGCAAACAACTACTCGCCCAACTTATCACAACCACGAACTGACAACACGAAAATCTCAATAGGCAAGAAAAAGCGGAAGCTTTCCTTACACCACAAAGCTTCTTCCTTGCCCTTCTTCTGAGAGACTTCTCCATTTCATGAATACGCCGTCCGAAGCTGTACCGTCAAGACGCAAGCAATATCCTTGCCGTATCTAGGGCAAGCCGCCTCAAAATCGACAAGCAAGTCACAAACCTGTTTGCCAAACAGGGCCTCAGAGTTAGGCGCCAACATAGCCGTCTCATCAACCTGGTCACTCAAGGATGAGAAAGTGACAGAAGCAACCAAACCTCCACTATCCACCGAGGTATCCATAGAGGAGGGCAGCTAGCAGGACTCAGACGAAGGTGGGGATGGCGCCATGTCCACCGCCAAAGGCTCCAATGAGCCCAGCTCAAATAGAAGCACCAAATATGATTCTCCACAAGGATCCTGCAACTCACACAAGATTTCCACAACTGGAGCCACAACCTCGGTGATAACATCACTCCCAAGGACATACGATATCGCATGCCGAGCACGGGGAGAAAATTTTCCAAAAAGCATTCGGGCCCCTCGTCAACGGAACCAATCTCTAACTCAGGCGGCAAAGGCAAAACCGACGCAACTTGAAGCTTGGCAAGAGCGTCATTGAGCTCGGAGCGAAGCAACTCAACCTTCTGAAGGAACTCCATGCGCAGCAGGGCAAACTGGGACTCCACAGTAGAGACAAAAAATGCGTTGGCACTGGAATCCTTGCAACACTCAACTGGGGAACAAGGCGGTACTGACACACGCAGCGACGAGTGACCCACCGCCGTAGCCCAACTGATAGGTGCAAACCCGTTGAAGGATTCACGCACAAGGGTGGCCCGATCATCACTACGTAGGATCGAATTGGGGAGGGTAACTAGCTGCAAGCAGCCGGGATAACTAGCTTTATACCTGCCAACGTTGGATGCAACCCGTACGTTGGGGATGGCTGACCGAAGCTACAAGAACTCCAACCCGCTGTCCGAACAATCGCAGAACCATAAACCGGGACTAACCCACACAAAACGGCCGGAACCGTAGAGCAGGAATTAGGGGGAACCAGAGGCTCCTTCTCGCGAATCCGGATGAACTCACAAGAGCAAAGGTAGCAAGATCTCTTGGATCTCAAGCAGTCTTGGCTGCAAAGCTTATAGCTGGTTTTGATTTGACAAAAGGCCCGTAAAAAGATGGAGGAGATGGGGTTTTATAGCAGGGACAACCCCCTTAGCTAGGTGGAAAAAGGATTCAAAATACGCAGCATTTTCGTGGCTTCCTTGGGAGAATAAGCGGTCAACTTGGGAGTTATTGGAGGGCTCCTCGGAAATTCGCGAATCATTTATCAGCCTGAACACATTACACCAAAACTGACTTTTCTTGAGCTCCACAACTCCAAATGATGTGAGGTTTCTTGCGTTGGAAAGCAAACTTCAAGGAGCTTCTGATGGTGTACCCCAAAGGCCCCGTCTCTGCTCCATCGGAATATGGCACATCAAAAGATCAGAGACAAATTTCTAGCAGACACATATTCACTGCAAACATTGTTTCTTCATCTTCAACATTGTTTTCGTTCGTCTTCAACATTGTTTGTTGGTGTCTTCGTGAGCTCATATGTTGTTGGATCCCTTTGGTGTATACCTAAGTTCAACCAACAATGAAGGGGATGAAAGCACAGCCGTATCATCAAGTTTATAAAATGAACTTAAGTTAGCGTTCACCTGATCACTTATAAGTTTGGCACGGCTTCTTGTTATAGGTGCATCAGTGGTTGGTGTCGTGTCAATGGTTGGGATGCCTCATCCTCCTCCCCCCCCTTGAAAAGGAGTCGTCCTCGACTCTGATGGTCCAAAGTATGGGGAGAGATCGGAGACATTGAAAGTTGGACTAACGCCATAATCCCTTGGAAGGTCAATCTTGTAGGCATTGTCATTGATCTTTGCAAGTACTTTGAATGGACCATCTCCACGCGGTGCAACTTGCATTTGCGCTGATCCGGGAAACGATCCTTCCGTAGGTGTATCCACACCAAGTCACCTTCTTCAAACAACATCTGCTTTCTTCCTTTGTTTGCTCGTTTTGTATACTGCTTGGTCATCTTCTCAATATTTTCCTTGGTCTTCTCATGAATTTTCTTCACAAAGTCAGCGCGCTTGTTACATCAAGATTGGTTCGCTCCTGCAATGGCAAAGGCAAAAGATCTATGGGAGCAGCAGGTTTGAAACCATAAACAATTTCAAAAGGACAAAATTTAGTGGTCGAATGTACTGCCCTGTTGTATGCAAACTCCACATGAGGAAGACACTCTTCCCACATCTTCAAATTAGTCTTCAAAACTGCTCTAGCATCATAGATAATGTGCGGTTGACAACTTCAGTTTGTCCATCTGTTTGTGGGTGGCATGTGGTTGAAAAGAGAAGTTTTGTTCCCAGCTTGGCCCACAACGTTTTCCAAAAGTAGCTCAAAAACTTGGTGTCGCGATCTGAAACAATGGTGTGTGGTACTCCATGTAGCCGCACAACTTCCCTGAAAAACAAATCAGCAATGTGAAGCATCATCGCTCTTATGGCATGGGATAAAATGAGCCATCTTGCTAAACCTATCACCACCACAAAAACTGAATCACTCCCTCTCTTAGTGCGTGGTAAACCAAGAACAAAATCCATAGAAATATCTTCCCAAGGTGCACTAGGAATAGATAATGGAGTATAAAGTCCATGAGGGTTCAAACGAGACTTAGCTTTGCGGCAGATTTCACAACGTAGCACGTAGCGTTCAACATCACGTCTCATCTTTGGCCAAAAGAAATGGTCAATCAGCACACTCTCAGTTTTCTTGGCACCAAAATGTCCCATGAGGCCACCAGCATGAGCTTCCTGCAATAGTAGTAAACGAACAGAGCAATCTGGAATGCATAGTTTGTTAGCCCGAAACAAGAAACCATCATGCACATGAAACTTTTCCCAACCCTTTCCCACATTGCATTTGGAATATGGTTCAGCAAAATATGTATCTTGAGCATATAAATCTTTATACTTTGCAAACCAAGAATTTTAGCATCTAGTTGGGAAAGTAAGATATGGCGTCTAGACAAGGCATCGGCAACAACATTATCCTTTCCTTTCTTGTACTTGACAATATAGGGAAAAGACTCTATGAATTCACTCCATTTTGCATGTCTACGGTTCAGTTTTAGTTGTCCTCTAAGATGCTTCAAAGATTCATGGTCAGAATGTATCACAAATTCTTTAGGCCACAAATAATGTTGCCAAGTTTCCAAAGATCTCACAAGTGCATATAATTCTTTGTCATAAACGAATAATTGAGAGTTGGACCACTTAGCTTCTCACTGAAATATGCAATGGCCTACCTTCTTGCATTAGTACTCCTCCAATACCAACACCACTTGCATCACATTCAATTTCAAAAGTCTTACCAAAGTTGGGTAGTGCAAGCAATGGTGTTGTTGTCAATTTATCTTTCAGCTCTTGAAAGGCCTTCTCTTGTGTGTCACCCCACTTGAAAGGAACTTCTTTCTTTGTTAGCTCGTTCATTGGGGCAGCAATGGTGCTGAAGTCCTTCACAAACCGACGGTAGAAACCAGCCAGCCCAAGAAAGCTTCGTACTTGGCTGACTTTTGTGGAGGCATCCACTCACGGATGGCTTTGACCTTCTCCTCATCTACCTCCACACCTTGACCTGAAACAACAAAGCCAAGAAACACAACTTTGTGGTGCAAAAGGTGCACTTTTCCTTGTTAGCATACAATTTTTCCTCTCTTAGGACAGCAAGCACACAACGTATGTGGTCAACATGTTCATCCAAATTTTTGCTGTAAATAAGGATGTCATCAAAATAAACAACCACAAATTTTCCAATGAAAGTTCTAAGCACATGATTCATCAATCTCATGAAAGTACTAGGTGCATTTGTCAATCCAAATGGCATAACTAACCACTCATACAAACCAGATTTTGTTTTGAAAGCAGTTTTCCATTCATCACCTTCTCTCATTCTAATTTGGTGGTAACCACTTCGCAAATCAATTTTAGAAAAAATGGTGGAGCCACTAAGTTCATCAAGCATATCATCAAGTCTAGGTATTGGATGCCTATACCTCACGGTTATAATGTTAATTGGCCTACAATCCATACACATTCTAGAAGCTCCATCTTTTTTGGCACTAAAAGAACCGGTACAGCACAAGGAGAAAGACTTTCCCTTACATGACCCTTACTTGGTTTCCTCCGGATTTGAGCGGTATGGTGGACGGTTTGGCAAAGGGGCACCCGGGACCAAATCAATTTGGTGTTCAATGCCTCTTTTTGGTGGCAGCCCCGGTGGCACCTCCTCGGGGAACACATCTTCATACCCCTGCAACATTTCAATAACAACACTAGGAGTGGTAGAGGGTAAGTCATTAGTAAGAAAAGTGTCCTTGTACAGAGTACAAAGAACACAAATTGGGTTCTCTCAACTCCCTCATGTCCCTTTTCCTAGCCATCATAGCTAATCCCTGTTTTCCTGTTTTTCCCATGTCTTGGTCAATTTAAGCTGTGGGGTTTTATTTGGCTGTGGATTCTCTCTCTCACTATGTTGGTGGATCTCACTCAAGTGTTTCTCACTCACTCTTTCTTTTTCTGCTCATCCATCAATATTTCTTCGGGTGTCAAAGGGAGCAAAGAAATGTTCTCCCTTGTATTGGAACGAAAGACGGTTGGCACGGCTGCTGATTTGCACATCATGATCAAACAACCAGGGCCTTCCCAACAGCAATTGACATGCTTGCATTGGAACCACATCACATTCCACTTGATCTTGATACTTCCCAATAGAAAACTGAACGGTAACCATGTTACTTACTCGCAGCGATCCACATCATTAAGCCATTGCATCTTGTAGGGACTTGGGTGTCTTCTTTGTTTCAGTCCCAACCTCTCCACTAAATCTGAACTTGCAATATTATTGCAGCTGCCATTATCAACAATAATGCTGCACACCTTGTTCTTGATGGTACCACGAGTGTGAAAAATATTATGTCGCTGCCCTTTCTCTTCTCTAGCTGCATTAATACTAAGCACACGACGGGAAACAAAGCAATCCCCCTTGTCGGGCTGAATATCACAAGAACTCGTCTCCTGCTTCAACTTCATGCTCAGCTTGTGTTCCATCATCTTCATGTTCACTCTCAGATTCCCATTCACCTTGTTCATTGATCAATAAAACTCTTGTGCTCGGGCACTCAGCTGAGATGTGACCACGTCCTTTGCACTTCCAACACTCAATATCTCGGCTGGGTTGATGGTACAGCTGTGGGTTTGGTGCCACTTGTAGCAGCAGCAGGGGCACGCTTGTCACCATTGCGAGGAGCCGGTGATGATGCCGATGAAGCTGCTGGTCGCCTTGTGGCACTAGGAGTATGCTGAAACTGAGAACCACCATGAGAGCACTTGGCTGCGACCTTTGCCATGGTGTGGTGGTGCGGTTCTGAGTGAACGTCCATGGCCACTCCGCTGCACCTTCCTCTCGTGCGCTTTGCTTGATCCAAAATATCTTGTAGAGTGTTATAGGGAAACATCTCCACAAAATCAGAAATTTCAGTATTGAGACCATGCAAAAATCTTGCCATCTTGGACTCTTCATCTTCATGAATACGAGCACGAACCAGAAGTGATTCCATCTCTTTGTAGTACTCATCCACCGTGCGAGTACCTTGGGTGAGGCGCTGCAATCTGTTTCGGAGATCTCTATGATATTGTGAAGGAACAAACCGCCGCCTCATTGCTTGCTTCATTTCTTCCCATGTACCAATGTGTTCACGACCCAACATCAGCTGATTCTCTTGTAGTTGATTCCACCAAGTGAGTGCATAACCTGAAAACTCAACACAAGCAAGGTTTACCCTTTTTGGATCAGCAAGATTGTGGATGCGAAAAATCTGATCACATTGCTCTTCCCAATCAAAGTATGCATCCGGGTCTTCCTTTCCCGTGAACTTGGGGACCTGCAACTTGATTCTTGCTATGTTATCTCGATCATCTCTATCACGACGGTCATGACGGCGACCATCATCACCATATGCTGCAGCACGACGATGTGGCACACCATCATAGTCATCAAACTCATCACCATGACCACGAGCAGCACGCTCATGTGGATCAAAGTGGCGTCCACGAGGGCCATGGCCTCGCCCTCCATCATGTCCTCCTCGCTGCATTCCACGAGCAGCAGCAACGACCTCGAGCAGCAGCACCGGCGCCATCATTTCCCAATGATCTCCGCCGTAGTTGCTGAACTCATCTTCATGACCTCTGTTGGCAGCAGCTCCCACGGAATTTTCTCCACTAGCTTCACCGTGCGGGTCAATAGGGTCATGTCGGCGTGGAACCCCATCACCCGTGCTGGGAGGCGATCATTAAGCATCCTCTCCATGGCTTGAAGCATCCTCTCCTCACTCTCAAAATGTTGTTTTGTACTTGCTGAAGCTCCGCACGTGTGATTGGAACCTCAGCTTCTCCATGATCTTCTCCATGAACACTCGAACCAGATCCTGCCATGTTAGTGGGGCTAAAAGTGGAGTAGGAAAATTTTGTGGACTCACACAACCTCACCTCTTACTTACCAAAGATCTTATGGGTTCACATCAGATTGCACTTCTCTTGGATGTGTAAAGCGATTGAAAGACAGGGATCAAAGAACTAGCTTCGGTTTTTGGTGGAGCTCTAGGTGGGGTAAACAAAGAGGCTTGTGCTGAAATCAAGTTGATGCAAACCAAGATTTTTTTTGAGTGAAATACTAATCCTTGCACCAAGATTGAACAGCAAACAACACACACAACTTCTGAAATTTTTCTACCAAGCTGAAACTTTTGGATCTTGCTCAACACTTTCTTTCTTTTGACTCTTTTTTTTTTTTTCTCCTTTCTCCTTTCTTTTCTCTTTTTTTTCTTTTCTCTTTTCTAAACAACACGAACAGATCTAAAAACAACTACAAAGATGAACTTGGTGCAGATCTAAAAGATGGAAAACATGCAAGGGATGCAACAACAAGATCTCAGCACCAACAAGGCTTGGGATTTATTTGTGGTGAGGCTTTGGACTATAGGACAGAAAAATAGCAACAAAACCTACAGATCTAAATGGATGATAACAAGAACTATGATAACAGATCCTACCGTGTAAACGAAAGCTATGATACCAGATGATAGGTGCAAACCCGTTGAAGGATTCACGCCCAAGGGTGGCCCGATCTTCACGGCGTAGGATCGAATCGGGAGGGTAACTAGCTGCAAGCAGCCGGATAACTAGCTTTATACCTGCCAAGGTTGGATGCAACCCGTACGTTGGGGATGGCTGACTGAAGCTGCAAGAACTCCAACCTGCTGTCCGAACAATCGCGAAACCACAAACCGGGACTAACCCACACAAAATGGTCGGAACCGTAGAGCACGAATTAGGGGGAACCAGAGGCTCCTTCTCGCGAATCCGGATGAACTCACAAGAGCAAAGGTAGCGAGATCTCTGGATCTCAAGCAGTCTTGGCTGCAAAGCTTATAGCTGGTTTTTGGTTTGACAAAAGGCCCGTAAAAAGATGGAGGAATGGGGTTTTATAGCAGGGACAACCCCCTTAGCTAGGTGGGAAAAGGATTCAAAATATGCAGCATTTTCGCGACTTCCTTGGGAGAATAAGTGGTCAACTTGGGGAGTTATTGGAGGGCTCCCGGAAATTCGCGAAGCATTTATCAGTCTGAACACCTTCCACCAAAACTGACTTTTCTTGAGCTCCACAACTCCAAATGATGTGAGGTTCTTTGCGTTGGAAAGTAAACTTCAAGGAGCTTCTGATGGTATACCCAAAGGCCCCGTCTCTGCTCCATCGGAATATGGCACATCAAAAGATCAGAGACAAATTTCTGGCAGACACAATTCACTGGAAACATTGTTTCTTCATCTTCAACATTGTTTTCGTTCGTCTTCAACATTGTTTCTTGGTGTCTTCGTGAGCTCATATGTTGTTGGATCCCTTTGGTGTATACCTAAGTTCAACCAACAATGAAGGGGATGAAAGCACATCCGTATCATCAAGTTTATAAAATGAAATTAAGTTAGCGTTCACCTGATCACTTATAAGTTTGGCACGGCTTCTTGTTATAGGTCCATCAGTGGTTGGTGTTGCGTCAATGGTTGGGATGTCCTCATCACCAACTCCCGCTCAACGAAGAACAAGGCTGAACGGACGGAGAGTGGCTTCGCTGACAAGGAGCACGAGTAACCGGAGAGCAATCACGAGCAACCGGAGAACGAGCACAACAAAACCTCTCTCGATGCCCAGGGAGACGACAACGAATGCATTTGAAAGGCTCACGACATGCCCTGACTTGGTGGCCATGCTCGAGGCAACGAAAGCACCTTCCTCGGACCCAACGCTTAAAGGCGAGGCAACGCTCAAGCCCTTCCCTTGACGGCTCAAGGGGAGGACCTCGGCTAGGGCGATGACCCCGACTCACAAACACCCAGTCATCCTTGCCTTTGTCGTAAGTTGCACTTGGACTCTGACCCACAGGGGGCGACGACAGCAATGGGCAAGCCGCCATGGCTGTAGCGTCGAGCGGCGGGGCTAAAGTGGTCGTCATAACCAAGGGCTTATGGGGACGGCGGGGACGAGTCAAACGACCCCAACAGTCGGGTCAGCTTTGCGGGATGCCAGGACAGCCGCGACAAGCGCAGCGACGTAGGTGGTCGATGAAGCCGGCGTGACCGGCCTGGGCTAGGCCATCTCCACTACAGAGCCTTCAGCGTTGTCGATACCAACAACAACAACGATCTTGGTGGCAACGGGCGTTGTTTGGGGGTCCAACTCCTCTTCGTCTTCATCGTGGTCGTCCTTCCCGCTGTCAGCAGCAGAGACCCAATTAGGCTGTGGCGCAGCGGATGCGGCCAGAGACGGAGCGGCCCAGCTTTGGAGGCGC
This sequence comes from Poa pratensis, assembly GCA_947311845.1. Lineage (NCBI taxonomy): Eukaryota > Viridiplantae > Streptophyta > Magnoliopsida > Poales > Poaceae > Poa > Poa pratensis. The sequence goes on from CAMZMU010000091.1 coordinate 13,994,182, forward strand.
AGACAGAAGCTCGCTTGCGGGCTGCCTGGTGGTCGGAGCTCCGGGAGGCGAGGTCGTCGGTGAGGCGGACGACGGGGCTGGCGCCGTGCTGCATGCGGGCTGCTTGGAGGTCGGAGCAGCTCCGGGAGGTGAGGTCGTCGGCGAGGCGGGCGACGGGGCAGGCGCCGTGCTGCTTGCAGGGTGCTTGGAGGTCGGAGCAGCTCCGGGAGGCGAGGTCATAGGCGAGGCAGGCGACGGGGCGACGGTGGGCAGCAGTGCCAGAACGTCCACTGCCACGGGGGCTGGGCAGGTTGCCGGAGCGCGTGACATGCCGAAACCCCAGTCCATGGGAGCCGCCGCGGAAGCCGCCGTCACGGCGGAAGCTCTGGGAGCGGCAGATTTGGCATCGCTCCTCGTGTCGGCAGGCGTGAAGATGAGGAAGGGCAAGGCGTCGGTGGTGAGCCACTGCTTGGCGGAGAAGAGCTGCTGCTCTCAGCCCTTGTTCTGACCCGTGGCCATGCACTCGAGGTAGTAGCAGACCCGCCATGGTGCGTGTCGTTGCCGTCGGAGGCGACCCAGCCCTTACATGCCAGGCAGATGGATGGGAAGAGGGCGTCGAGGGGAGGCCGGATCCGGTCACGGAGCTCGGAGACGACGTCGCTGGAGAAAGATCAGGCCGGCGGCGGCAGCAGCCTAGCCGTGATCGCCATGGGTCGCGCGTCCTGGAACTAGAGACCTGCTACGAATAACTTTTAAATAAAAGGCCAAAGGCTCAGCGTTAAATTAATAACGCCCCGAACGGCGACAAAGATACAAAGTGCTGAAACCAGCTTACAACCATGAACTGCACTCACACACACAAGATACAGGACAACCGCAGAAAGTTCAGCGGGACGAACGCCACCTAAGGCTACTCCGATGAGGTTGAGAACTTGCTTGGCGGGCATAGGTGTTAGGCCAAAGCTCGCTCTCGAAGTCAGACCGGCGCACCGACACATGCTGCACACTGTCAGCACAAGCAAAGTGGTCGGGCCAAAGCTCACCTAAGAGCGGAGACTGGCTCACCAACACACACTGCACGCCGCCGAGACCCGCCCACCGGCAACGGAGACAGCCACCAAGGGAACAACTTCACGCTGAGGCACACCAAGGATGTCCAAACAACAAACGCCGAGAGCGCAGACCAAGAAGCAAGCTTTGCCGGAGGAAGCACGCCGAAGAGACTCCGCCATCCAACCTCCAGAGAGCTACCCACCGTGAGCCCCAGGACGGCGTCTCCAAGAAGAGCACGACGTAGAACGCCGCCACCGTCCGATCCGAAGATCTTGGGTTTTCACCCGGAGCACGTAGGAGGGTAGGGAATGCCACCGCGGCGCCTTCAAGAAGGTGACGACGTCCACGGACGCCGCCGCCGCGGCCCGGGAAAAACCTGGGGAGAGTTTCCCCTCGGCAAGATCACTCCACCCCCCACACCACGGAATGCAGCTCGCCAGACACCACCCGTCCACACGGCCGTGGTCCTAGCCAGCACCATCAGAACTCGGGCTCACCCGCCAACCCACAAGTTCACCGCCGTCCAGGGCCGCCGCCCCGGCGTACCAGGTCCACGCTCCGCCGAAACTGAAAAGGAGAGCCGAGCCGACCACCACCATGGCTGCATCCTCCCGCTGAATCGCCGACCTGCAGCCCCCACGGCTGCCTGCGACGCCAGATCTGGAGGAGGGGACGTGACAGAGCTCGCCAGGGCCCGGGGCCCGTGCCCCGGCCCGTGCACGCGAGGCGGCTGGAAACTGCTTCCGTGACCGCACAACCCAGCAACCCTTCCCGAACCTACTCAGCAAGGAGAGCTAGTTGGACGCCGGCGGCAACCAGCGCCGCTGATGGCCGCGCCAATCAGCCTGCACCCGAGGGGGGGCGCAACCTCCACTAGCCCGTCAGGCGCGAGGAGGCGCCTCGCCGGCGCCAAGGCCCATCTCCATGAGCCAAGCCACGCCGCCGGCCGAAGCAACCGCCGCCACCAAACCCTAGGCCACTCCAAACGGCCAGCTCAGGGCGCCCGCCACCACGACGGGGAACTACCGGAGCCATGGAGGAGGGGTGTGAGGGCCGGCCGGCGAGCTCGAAGAAGGCGGAAGGACCCCAGCGCAGCAGTGGCCTCCATGCCGCCCCGCGAGAGCCCCGAAACCAAATCCCCGCCGCCCCCATCACCGGCGCCGCGCGGCCTTCTCCGGCGGCGGCCTCCGGGAGCGACGAGGCAGGGGAGGGAGAGAGGAGGGGTGGCGGCGCTGGTTTTCTAGGGTTTGCCCCCTCGGTCGCCTGGAGGAGACGGTGCGAGGGGCGAAACGTCTTCTCTACGGCTTGTTGTGGTTGTAATCTTGCTGCTAGAGCTTGTGTAATCTTGCTGCTAGAGCTTGTGTTCATCGCAAAGCTTGTACTGATCATGAACTCATGTTGAAATAAAGTATGTTTGTGTCTGAGCAAAGCGTGTACTTTTTTTAGCGAGTACGCCAAAGGCGTACCATATATTCATAGAGGAGAGAGTCTATTTACAAGATTACAACCCCGCCTTACAAGCAAGGAGGGCTGCAGAACACACTCCACACAAAAACCTTCTACTGACTACTCATGGCGGATGGTATCTCCCTCCTGCGGCAGCCTGCTCCCTGGTCCCCCACTCGTCTCGAATTCTCCTGGTGAGTTGTATTGCGGTACACTGGTTATTTGTGTTGTTGAAAGCCCAGGCGTTCCTATGTTTCCAGAGGCTCCAACAGATGAGGATAATTAGGGTATCCATCCGACGTCGATCACTCCTTTGCACTCCTTTCCGGGCTGTCTCCCACCACTTCTCCAACTTATCTTCATTGTTTGGCGTCGGTATCCGCACTCCCAGCTCATTTGCACACCTGAACCAGACTTCTCTCGCATACACGCATTGAAGCAAAAGATGATCCAGCGTGTCTTCTTCCTGGAGGCAAACGAAGCATGCCGAGGTTTGGGCCTGAAGGTTGTGACGCTGCCTTCTGTCTGAGGTCCAGAGCCGGTACAGTATCGCCAGCCAAGCGAATATCCGACATTTGAGCGGGGCTTTTGATCGCCAGATCCAAGCGCTGGCCTTGAACTCCTCACGGCCAAGGCACAGCCTTTTGTAAGTGTCCCTCGCTGAATATGTACCAAGCTTGGAGCATGGCCAACTGAACGTGTCATCCGCCTCAGCGTCTCTCTGAACTGACGACGCTGCTAGCCAAAGCTTAATACATTGAGCAGCAGACTCATGCGTCATCTCCCCTTGGACATCTTCCAGCCAATTGTTGTCAAGCAGTCCGGCCTCAACTGTTCTTCTGTTCTTGGTTCTGGTGCTGACCATGGCGACAATATCCGGTGCAATGTTTGTGGCTGTTAGTCCCCCGATCCACTTATCCTTCCAAAAGAACACCTCATCACCCCTACCAACCTTTATGCAGACTAGGCTCTGGAACACCTCGAGAGCCTTTGTGTCTCTGGTCATTGATAGTCCTTTGTACTAATCTGTGATTGTTTGAGATAAGCTTGTACTCCAGATGCATTCATTTTTCAGATTTTTTAGATGCAAGTGGAGATAATTCATCTGCTAAACAGCTACCGCGCGTCACGGCAATCTGCTGCAGTTGGCTCATGCTCGAGATCCGCGCCTCGGCCCCACCTCGGAGCTCTCGTTGACCACCTCCCGAGCGGAATACGCGGACGTAGTACCTTTTTCCTGGTACGACGTGATATGCGGGCCCCGGGGAGACCATGTGTAGTACCCCACATGTGGGACCATCTGCTTTGGTGCTACCCATGTGGTGGAGCCCACCGCGCGTGCGGCAACGCTCGTGCATCGGAGAGAATATCCTGTGGAAACCCAGTTTCGGTGGAAACCGGTAAAAACCACGGAAAAATCATGTTTAAAAGTTCAAAAAAATTCTAACCAAAAATGCATTACATTGGGAAGGTAGCGTTCTACGGACATGCAAAATGGCAACTTGAAACTCAAATTTGTTTAGGAGCTATGAAAATGACAAAATCAGCAATGAATAGTCTGGTACTATTCATTGCTGATTTTGTCATTTTTGTATCTCCTAAAAAACTTAGAGTTTCAACTTGCCATTTTGCATGCCTATAAAACTTTACATCCCCAACGCAATACATTTTTGCTAAGAATTTTTTGAAGTTTTTAAATATGATTTTTTTGTGGTTTTCACCGGTTTCCATTGAAACTGGGTTTCCACCGGATACTTTCTCGATCGATAGAGTGATAAAAACATGCTAGCTAGCTCATTTGCATACAAATCTTTGAAGAATTATATCTTATAAACAGTTTGTCCAAATTATAATTTTTTTGCACCATTGTGATAGAGACGGTGAACTCTATAAAATGAGTCCAATATCATATGTATATTCTTAAGTAAATATTGTGTATCTCATTGGACCCACATGTCATAGAAAATATATATATTCTCCCCCCCCCCCTCTATATTGTTGTGTCGGCTGCCAGAATTCTCTAAATTGTTCCTCATTGCTACACAAACCTCTTAAGCTCTATTACTCGTCGTCGCCCGCCCACTTTCAGAGGTTTCTTGTTATGTGACAAAAATACTGACAAATTTAAACATGGATAAACGGCGGTGGATATCCGTAAATTCTTGAGATATTTAAACTCAGGATCAAGGCTAACCGCCGACACATAACGAAGATAACCGGTGATGGCTAACCGATCTCACTCGTGTCGCACCGGATATCTTCATCGCCGATCGAATAGCCATGATCTTGATTCTAGATATTTTCAATAGTTTCCGGTTAGCCGTCACTACTAGAAGGTATCCACGAGTTTCCGATAGGGTAACCGAGCGGTCTAACTCGTGGTCGCGCCGGATGTCCATGTTCTCACGTCTAGATATCTTCAATATTTTTAGAAGATCTGTACCATGCCCCATGTCTCGGCTTATTTTTAGAAATTCGAAATTCTTGGTCTCGAAATATTCTAAAGTTTAAGAACATATATGAATAAATCGCGGTATTTAAAATTACAGAAACCTACTACTAGTCTGAAACTAAACACGCACCTCCGCGTCGCACGTGAGCATGGGCAGTGATAGCAAAAAGATCCCCATCCATCCCCTCCCATGGCCCCACCAGTGCTCAGGTCACAGATCTGAGAGATACAATAAACAAAGGGGGCCATCCATCGGCTGTATAAAGTTTCAGCTGGATATGGAGATTCTCTCCAGGAAGTCAACAAACGGCACCTATCCCCAAAAGGTTTCTGTGCTGGGGATTGGGGGGACGCGCGGTAGCGGTTACGCGAAATTCGCATCCAGCTGCAAGTGGTCATGTATAGACGCAAATGGTCGAAAATTTGTCGGAAAAAATCGACATGACCTTAGCTGAAATACAGCTAATTTATGCATCACAGAAACACATGCAAATGTTGATAATATTCTGCATAAATATATGAACCAAAATAGTCTTCAAACTTCAGATTACTTGAGCAAATAGTCTTGCAACACACACGCAAACTTCAGCTCCAGGTTGAGCATTTGACACACACACTAGTTTCAGCTCCAGGTTGAGTATTACACAGACACACAAGTTCAGCTCGAGGTTGAGCAATACACAGACACACAAGTCCAGATTTCAAGCAAATGAAGCTCGATTTCGCATTTATTGGAGTGGCATATATTTAATTAATTCTAAAAAATAATCTTTCCACGAAACAGAAAGATGGTGTCATGAGCTCGTTCATTTCGTACGACTACCATGAGTTCGTTCATTTCATTAAACGCTAGGATTCTAATCCTTCAGAATTTCACACAGTTTTAGTAGTCCAACAAGGACAGGATCGAGGATGCGAGGTGCTGCGAAAAAGAAACAGCAAGAACACCAGTAGGCATGAGCTAATTGTTAGAATTTGGGTTCTATCCTGTGTGTCACTTGCGTTAACAATGGACACTCCATCTTGACCATGCTTAGCAGAATGCAGCACAAGAGAAATTTCTTGCAGCTTGCTCCAACACAGGGTATTAGAAGATGTGCTGCAGCTTCTTCTGCTCCTGCTTGCCCATCCTACTAACAATCGCGTAATTCCAACGTTGCTGGGCGTGCACCACCAGCGCGAGTGCGACGGCCGCGAGCGGAATCACCACGTCGCCGGCCTTGGGGAAGAAGCGCCCGTGGCTAGCGGCGTCCACGAACTGCTGCTGGCCTGAGTAGCGCGTCGGCCGGACGAAGCCGTACACGTGCGGCAGCAGGCGGACGGCAATGACGCCGACGTAGAAGCTCCCCTTCAACGGCCTGCAGTTGACGCGCCACAAGGCGTTGCCGAGCACCTGCGGGAGCAGGAACAGGTCCTGCATCAGCGCAACCTGCTGCTCCATGGTAACGACCTCCCTGTTCAGAGCGAGGATTAGCAGGGAGAGGACAAGGTGCACGCCGCAGTGTACACGTACACCTTGCGGTCGTTCGGCACACGCGCAGGGTCCAGCGGTGACCGCGCCACCATGCGCGCCCTTGACCGCCGCACCTTCTCTCCGAGGCGCAGCGTGAGGACGAACGCGCAAAGGCTGAGGACCTTCACCACCTGTTCTATGGCCTCGCACAGCCGTCCCGTGTCGAACATGTAGTAGGGGATCCGGGGGGAAGACGGCGCCGTGGCGTCGTCGTCGCCGGAGAAGCGCAGGGTAACCCTCGCCAGGATTGCCTGGACGCCGGTGACCAGCGGCATGCCGTACCCGAGAGCCTGGAGCCGAGCATGGCCAGGGAGATGTACGGCGCCACGTCAGCGTGCGACTTGAGGTAGCGCAGCTGGCTGAGCGCCGCGGCAATGGTGGCTGACAGCAGAACAATGCAGAGCATGCCATTGACGACGCCTCGGTAGAATTCACCTGGCCTTTGCTGCGGGTAGTGGACAGGTATAGCCCGGAGCTTCATTGCGTCAAAATGCAGCGGGTCGAGGACCGCCCTCCTGCTTGCTATCTGAACCTTCGCCGTCGACATGATAAATAAGTTCATCGTCGTGGGCGGGTACTCGACTTTCACCTCGATGGAGCAGTCCATTCCTTCCTCGAGTTCGAGGTCTCTGCTCGTCGAAGAGTTTCGCCGCGGGAGACGGACATTCCGGCAGCCGATCAGGTGCATCCGGCCGTCGTCTGGATTGTACACGCCTTCCAGAGACATCACTGAGGTTTGAGGCCAGTTGTCCTGAAAAATATTGAGCTCGGCCGACAAGTTGAGTAACGGATGCCCCTCCGATCCAGGCTCTTCTCTTGGCGTGCCTGTTGAGACGTCCATGTGTCGCGGGGGCGTGTAGGTGTAGCGATCAATGAGCTGCTTGAGGAAGAAGACCTCCAATAGAAGGACCGGCCGTTCAATCCAGTCGTCTCGGAACAGGCCTGGCACAGTCATGAAACGCAGACTGAGCCTGTCCGCCAGCGTGGATAGGCTCCTCGTGTCATCGCTGGCTCCATCTATCTTCGGATAGCTCAGGGGTAGAGAAGTCGCAACGATCTTGCGCAGATCGAACTGCGATTCACCCCTCTGGCGCAGCTCGCCGACCTGCTCGATCTTCGTGTAGTTGCATTTGTACGACAGCAGCGGGTTGCCATCGCTGGTGGGGTAGTACCTCCAGAGACGCGGCGAGCCCTGCTGCCGGAACGACAGAAGGTGTACCACTCCGCCGGCGGCGTCGACGCCGTTTATCTGTCCCATCATGTTGTCGAGGCGGGTAATCGACATCGTCGTCGGAAAGAACAGGCACACCCGGAAGTCGCACGCCTTCCTTCCCGCGATGCCGCGGCACGCCACCATGCAGACCTGCCCTGTCGATGCGTTCCACACGCCCTCGGCGGACAACGTCTTCCCGCTCAGCCCGGACCGCGACCTCGCCGTGCCCCAGTCCTCCCTTGGGGACAGGGCGCGGAACAGGACAGACACCATAGCGTTGCCTGCCGCGCCGGCCATGCCGTAACCATCCTGCTCCTGGCACCGGAGGTCCTGCATTATCATGCGAACCCCGGCGAGCGTGTCCACATCGGCTGCCTCGTCCATCACGAACGGCCCGACGCCGTGGCACGGCGCGCCCGTCGTCGCCGTCGTGGAGTTACAGTGCCAGTCGGGGAGCACAGTGATGATTTGTCCACGTTGAGCGTAGCTGTTAAGGACTACGCATGGAGAGCTGCCGTAGTACACATCCTTTGCACGGTTGGACACAACATTGTCCGCGCCGCCCGAAGGGAGCGCGTCACCCACGCCGGCTGGGAGCTCTTCGGGACGAAAATAGTACCTGCAACACGAGATGAGCGCTGACACAAGCTGCACGGTGTCGAAGTAGCCGGAGTCTGACGCGGAGCTCGTGCTCCCCATCTGTCCGAGCACCGCTCGGGTTGTCAGTGTCAGCTTCTTCGGGTACCGTAGCACCAGCAGTATGTTGTGTTCGGCCGTTACCGGCGGCTGGAAGCTGCTCCGGCCGGAGTTCTTGTCCAAGCCCCACGGGTCAACGCCGTCGGCTCTGCGCTTCGGCAGAACAGCGCTCCCGACCATGCAGAGTACCCGCTCGCCGTCGTCGTCGCCACTCTCTGTGTACACGCCTTCGAATATGATCTTGAGCCTGGTGCTGCCTGGCGAAAGGTTGAACTCTGGCGACACGGCCGACATGTGTGGCCCGAAGTCCGGCACATCATTCTTCCGGGCGACGGTAAGGACGAGAACGCCGCTGACGTTGACGGCCGCCCTTGCACGGTGCTCCTCCTCGCCGTCGACATGCGTGACCACGAATGTTGCGAGGGACAGGGGTCAGGCAACCTGCGTGCGCCCTTCTTCGGCGCGTCGCCGCCGTCGAATGGCACCAGAGGCGCTATGCCGGCGTCCTGGCGCCAGTCTCCCTTCTCGAAAGACAGTTCGCGCTTCAGGCGGTTGGGGCGGTTGGTGTCGCAGGGTAGCTCGGTGGCGGAGGAGAGCACCGACTGGCAATGGCGGCTGACGTCGGCGAAGCGGAGGTAGTCGCGCGTTTGCTCTCTTTGCTGTACTGGATCGAAGTGTAAGGAGCAGGAGGCGATGCAGAGATGTAGCAGGATCACAGCAAGAAACTGCACATTTGAGGCCATATTCAATCGCCGGATGCTGAATCCTGAAGCTGCAGAGGCGAAGAAGATAATCTGACAATTTCAGGCAAACACCATGGGGGAGATAGAATTGAATAAAAATGCACGAATAATAAGAGTTTTCGAAACGAACATGAGATACATGCATAGAAATTACTTGGATAGCTCACTGAAAAATCTATTGATATTGTAGAGAGGCCGTGGTTACAGACCTCAGTTAAGACAAGGGCTTCTGACTGTTCGATCCCTTGGGTTAGCCATAAGAATAGCCAATTAACTTTAGACTTGGTTTATGGACCTGACCAGACCTGGATACAGTAACAGTATAGTATTTCTGGAGAAAGATATACTCTCGATCCGATCCCTGTCTGCTTGGCAGGATTGGAGAAGCCCTGGATCGAGCACATGCTCCACAGCCATGAAGTCAACAGTAAACAAGATTCTAAACCATAATTGAATCCCAACCACGCTATACGCACTCATATGCAGACATGGAGTTCAGAAAGCAGAACAGATAAATATAGTGACTTGGTTTTGTGAAAACACTGCGCGCTGTGTAACTTGCCAATCGTTTTGATATCCAAAAGGTGCAAAAAGATTCTGGAGGCCGTCCGTCGTCTTGAAAGGAAAATCAGTATTGCTTCAAATTTTCGTGAACCGAAAAGTGCATTCCAAGGAATTGTGTAGTTTTGGTGGACCTCTACGGCAGTTTTTGGTAGGAGGGTGCTGAGCCGTCGTCCGGACGATAGGAGACATCCATCTGCCGCCTCTAGAGCCGTCGGATCCCACATCCCTCATACCCCTCCGCCGGAAGGGAGTGAGAGGTAAGAGTTTTTCTGTGAGTTATGAGCCTATATACTCCCTCTGTCTCGAATTAGTTGACACAGATTTGTCTAGAGACGGGTGTATCTACACACTAGAACGCGTATAGATGCGTAATGCCAACTATCTTCCTCATCTACAATATAGGCATGACCAAGAAAATTGAGGAATAACTGGCATTTGAACTGTATAGGTCTTCCGCGTCTCCTAACAGGCGGCGGCGGCGGAAAAGTTTTCCTGCTCCAATCTCCGGCGAATTTGCTGGGCCCCTCTCCTTCCGCTTGCCGCTCCGGCGGCAGGAGGGAGGGGGACCCCGTTTTTTGCATGGTAATTAGGGTTAGGAGTTTTCTGGCATGGTGCGCCGTTGGGGTGGTGGGAGCGGCGCCCGGGCAAATAAATCTGCCTCAACTCTACTCCCACACCGACGTTGTCCTTCATGGCGGCGTCTCGGAGTTGGAGGCACTGTGTGCTTGCCGATCTTTCAGATCGGTGGCTGTGGGGTTCATGGATGGTGTCGGCGAGGCGGCGGCGACGACTCCATCAGATGGGTTTTTCCTTCTGCTTTGTCCCCGTTGCTGCGGCGTTGTCTCCGGCGCCATGGTGGAGCAGAGAGGATTCGTCCAGGAGTACGTGCAGACGGTGGTCTGCACTGGTGACAGCTGGAAGATGGTGCACCTTGTGGTGGGTTCGTGGTTGGAGGCTGACGGTTCTGGTTCCCTACTCCGACGACGTCGTGCGGGGGTGCCAGTGCTGAAGTTCGATGGCGTGTCCGGGGTCGTGCTGCCCCGGTCTGATTCTTTCAACGGCAATGGTTTGTCCTATGGCAAACTACTTTGGAGGTCCGAAAAGCTGATGATCAGCGATGGAGCCGCGTCGAGCTCGGGTGAAGAGGTGATCTGTCTATTTTTTCTTTGGTGGCTGGTACGCTGGTGCCGAAGAAGATGGATAGTCGTCGGTTTGTCACATAGGTTTATCCTATCTTTTCAGATCTGTAAGATCGGTGTATACGTACTTTGTATCTCGTCTTTTATTTATCAATGAGAATCGTATTACCATGCAAAAAAAAAAAAAAATCTACAATATAGGCATTATGAACGAACTCTTGAAACTTTTGGACTCCTCATATGCAATAGACAATGCCTATATAACAAACTTTCAGAACTAATAGCTTTGTTAAAAGAGATCTCCGGACAGACATCAAAGGATACAAGTGAGGGTAGACTATTTGCTGAGTCTGATCTTACAGTTTATGTATCACATCATAAGTGAAGCTCCATTCTTTAGCTGACACTGAGCAAGCTATTTATAGGATGGTAGTAATTTTACATCGAACCCCTCTGGTGCACACAAAAAAGGATCTTTCCACGAAACTGAAAGATGGTGCCATGAGCTCTTTCATTTCATAGGACTACCATTAGCTCGTTCATTTAGACAAAGGCTAGGATTATAATCCTTCAGAATTTCCCACAATTTCAGTAGTCCAACAAGGACACGAGGCTGCTGTTGGCCTGATATAATCTTGGCATAGTGTAAACTGCACACATAGGTTGTGTGAAGGCTGTAGTATGTTCTAGAGTACTACAAGCTAGTATGTTCTAGAGTATAATTCTTAGGCTGTAAGATAGGATAGCAGTAGAAAGTAGTAGAAGGCTCTGGAATACTGTAGCATCGACCTTGAACTCTCTATATAAGGAGAGGCACCCTACATGGAGGGAAGCAAGTTGCAAGCCAAGGTCCTAGCATAGGTTGCTGAGGGCAAGCATAGGTTGCTAAGGTTTGCCAACATTTGTTGCTGTAGTGTAGCATTTGTTGCTGCATAGTAGGCATAGGTTGCCAAGCTTGTAGGCATTCGTTGCCTGTGTGGTGTAGCATCCGTTGCTGCAAAATCTAATAGAAAAGGAAGGCATTTGTTGCCTGAAACTGGTGTGCTCCTCTGTAGTACTAATCCCCCGTTTTCTTCACTTGGTAGAGAGAGAACAGAGAAGGAACACCTAACAATTGGTATCAGAGCCGTAGACTAGGAGATCATCGGAGATGGCCAAGACGGCAAAGGAGCTGCAGAGGGCTTTGGAGGAGGCTCTCGTTGAGGCGAAGGCGGCACGGGCTGAAGCAGAGGTATCACGGGCAGAGTTGGAGGCGCTGAAGGGGACGAAGGCAGATGAGGTAGCAAAATCCAGTGAGTTGGCTCCGGTGGCAACAGTGCTGCCGGCGAGGCCCCGGGGACCCATCAACTACCCCCGGCTGACCCGCACCAACTACATGTTGTGGGCGATGCAGATGCGGGTGGCACTGCAATCAGCCGGTGTGTGGGAGGCGGTGAGCTCTGAAACTGTGAGCTTCGAGCAAGACCGCGACGCGCTGTTGGCCATCTACCAGGGCGTGCCGGAGGATGTGCTGGCGTCACTCGCCGGCAAGGATACGACAAAGATGGCATGGGACGCCATCAAAGCTATGAACATCGATCATGATCGAGTCCGTGAGACAAAGCTGCAGACATTGCGCAAGGCGTTTGAGGCGCTGGAGATGGAGGATACCGAGTCTGTGGATAGCTTCACAACGCGCTTGAACAAGATGGTTGCGTCCATCCGTGCGCTTGGCGATGAGTTGAAGGAGCTCACGGTTGTCCAGAAAATTCTCCAGGCTGCGCCCGCAAGGTTCATGCATCTCGTGACCTCACTGGAGCAATGCATCGACCTCAAGACTTTGACGGTCGAGGATCTGTTTGGCCGTTTTCAGGCGCATGACGAGCGAGTACGAATGCGCTTTGGTGATCCTGTTGGTGGGCAACATTTGTTGCTGTCCAAGAAACAGGGGGGTCATATCGGAAGGGTGGTCGTGGTGCAGTCCGCGGCCATGCCGGCGGCCGTAACGACGAGGACGATAGCAGCGACTCCGACACCAGTGTGCGTAGTGGGCGCAAAGCTGGGAAGAAGAAGGGGAGGTGCTACAACTGTGGCGTCCGTGGTCACTAGTCGTCCAATTGCCGCAACCCAAGGAAAGAAGAAGCGTTTTTCGCGTCGGCGGATGAACATCCATCACTTCTATGATGATGATTGAAGATGACAAGATTAGGGGGGTGATTGTTGGCCTGATGTAATCTTGGCATAGTGTAAACTGCACACATAGGTTGTGTGCGGGCTGTAGTATGTTCTAGAGTACTACAAGCTAGTATGTTCTAGAGTACTATCCTTATGCAATTTTTAGGCTCTAAGATAGGATAGCAGTAGAAAGTAGTAGAAGGCTCTGTAATACTGTAGCATCGACCTTGAACTCTCTATATAAGGAGAGGCACCCTACATGGAGGGAAGCAAGTTGCAAGCCAAGGTCCTAGCATAGGTTGCTGAGGGCAAGCATAGGTTGCTAAGGTTTGCCAGCATTTGTTGCTGTAGTGTAGCATTTGTTGCTGCACAGTAGACATAGGTTGCTAAGCTTGTAGGCATTCGTTGCCTGTGTGGTGTAGCATCCGTTGCTGCAAAATCTAATAGAAAAGGAAGGCATTTGTTGCCTGAAACTGGTTTGCTCCTCTGTAGTATTAGTCCCTTGTTTTCTTCACTTGGTAGAGAGAACAGAGAGAAGAGAGAACAGAGAAGGAACACCTAACAGCTGCGAGGTGATGGGAAAAAGAAACAGCAAGAACACAGGTAGGCATGAATGAGCTAATTGTCAGACTTGGGTTCCATCTTGATTCTTAACAATGCTTAGCAGAATGCAACACGAGAGAAACTACTTGCAGCTGGCTCCCAAACGGGGAATTAGAAGATGTGCTGCAGCTTCTTCTGCTCCGGCTTGCCCATCCTACTAACAATCGCGTAGTTCCAACGTTGCTGGGCGTGCACCACCAGCGCAAGCGCCACGGCCGCGAGCGGAATTACCACGTCGCCGGCCTTGGCGAAGAAGCGCCCGTGTCTGGCTGCGTCCACGAACTGCTGCTCACCCGAGTAGCCCGTCGGCCGGACGTAGTCGTACACGTGCGGCAGCAGGCGGACGGTGGTGACGCCGATATAGAAGCTACCCTTCAGCGGCCTGCAGTTGACGCGCCACAGGGCGTTGCCGAGCACCTGCGGAAGCAGGAACAAGTCCTGCATCAGCGCGGCCTGCTGCTCCACTGTCACGGCCTCCTTGTTCAGCGCGAGGATGAGCACGAAGAGGACTAGGTGGAGGCCATAGAGATAGACGAACACCCTGCCGTCGCTCGGCACGCGCGCCGGGTCCAGCGGCGACCGAGCCACCATGCGCGCCCTTGACCGCTGTACCTTCTGTCCGAGGCGCAGAGTGAGGACGAACGCGGAGAGGCTGAGGAGCTTCACCACCTGGTCGATGGTCTCGCACAGCCGTCCCGTGTCGAACATGTAGTAGGGAGTCCGGGCGGAAGACGGCGCCATGGCGTCGTCGTCGGACAAGCGCAGGGTGACCCTCGCCAGGATTGCCTGGACGCCGGTGACCAGCGGCATGCCGTACCCGAGAGCCTGGACGCCGAGCATGGCCAGGGAGATGTACGGCGCCACGTCAGCGTGCGACTTGAGGTAGCGCAGCTGGCTGAGCACCGCGGCAATGGTGGCTGACAGCAGAACAATGCAGAGCATGCCATTGACGACGCCTCGGTAGAACTCACCCGGCCGCTGCTGCGGGTAGTTGGCTGGTAGAGCCCGGAGCTTCACTGCGTCGAAATGCAGCGGGTCGAGGACCAACCTCGTGCTTGATATCTGAACCTTCGCTGTCGACATGACAAAAAAGTGCATCGTCGTGGGCGGGTACTCGACTTTCACCTCGATGGAGCAGTCCATTCCTTCCTCGAGCTCGAGGTCTCTGCTGGCCGAAGAGTTTCGCTGCGGGAGATGGACATTCCGGCAGCCGATCAGGTGCATCCGGCCGTCGTCTGGATTGTACACGCCTTCCAGAGACATCACTGAGTTTCGAGGCCAGCTGTCCGTAAAAATGGTGAGCTCGGCCGACAAGTTGAGTAACGGAGGCCCGTCAGATCCAGGCTCTTTCCTTGGCGTGCCTGATGAGAATTCCCTGTGTCGCGGGGAGGTGTAGCGATCAATGAGCTGCTCGAGGAAGAAGACCTCCAAGTGAAGGACCGGCCGCTCAATCCATTCTTGTCGGAACAAGCCTGGCACGGTCATGAAACGCAGAGTGAGCCTGTCCGCCAGGCTGCATAGGCTCCTCGTGTCATCGCCGCCATCTATCTTCGGATAGCTCAGGGGCACAGAAGTTGCAACGATCTTGCGAAAATCGAACTGCGATTCACCCCTCTGGCGCAGGCGCAGCTCGCCGGCCTGCTCGACCTCGTGTAGTTGTATTTGTACGACACCATCGGTTTGAATCCTCGTCGCCGGGGTAGTAGCCCCAGAGACGCGGCGGGCCCATATGCTGCTGAAACGACAGAAGGTGTACCACTCCGCCGGCGGCATCGACGCCGTTTATCTGTCCCATCATGGTGTCGAGGCGGGTGATTGACATCATCGTCGGGAAGAAGAGGCACACCCGGAAGTCGCACTCCTTCCTGCCGGCAATGCCGCGGCACGCCACCATGCAGGCCTGCCCTGTCGATGCGCTCCACAGGCCCTCGGCGGAAAGCGTCTTCCCGCTCAGCCCGGACCGCAACCTCGCCGTGCCCCAGTCCTCCCTTGGGGACAGGATGCGAAACAGGACCGACACCATCGCGGTCCCGGCCGCGCCGGTCATGGCGTAACCCTGCTGCTCTTGGCACTGAAGATCATGCATTATGATTCGAACCCCGGCGAGCGCGTCCACATCGGCTGCCTGGTCCATCTCGAACGGCCCGACGCCGTGGCATGGCGCGCCCGTCGTGCCCGTCGTGGAGTTGCAGTGCCAGCCGTGGAGCATAGTGATGACTTGTCCATGGTGAGCGTAGCGGTTAAGGACTAGGCACGGAGAGCTGCCGTTGTACACATCCTTTGCACGGTTGGACACACCATTGTCCGAAGGGAGCGCGTCACCACGCCGGCTGCGAGCTCTTCAGGACGAAAATGGTAGCTGCAACACGTAATGAGCGATGACACGAGCTGCACGGTGTCGAAGTAGGCGGCGTCTGACGTGGAGCTCAAGCTCCCCATCTTGCCGAGCACCGCTCGGGTTGTCAGTGTCAGCTTCTTCGGGTACCGTAGCACGAGCAGTATGTTGCGCTCGGCCGTTACCGGCGGCTGGAAGCTGCTCCGGCCGGAGTTCTTTGCCCAGCCCCACGGGTCAACGCCGTCGGCTCTGCGCTTCGGCAGAACAGCGCTCCCAATCATGCAGAGCACCCGCTCGCCGTCTTCGTCGCCACTCTCCGTGTACACGCCTTCAAATATGATCTTCAGCCTGGTGTTGCCGGCTGAAAGGTTGAACTCTGGCGACACGGCCGACATTTGGGGCACGAATTCTGGCACGACGCTTTTCCGGGCGACGGTAAGGACGAGGACACCGCTGACGTTGACGGCCGCCCTTGCACGGTGCTCCTCGTCGCCGTCGACATGCGTGACCACGAATGTTGCGAGGTATAGGGGATCAGGCAACCGGCGGGCACCCTTCTTCGGCGCGTCGCTGCCGTCGAATGGCACCAGAGGCGCTATGCCGGCGTCCTGGCGCCAGTCTCCCTTCTCGAAAGATAGTTCACGCTTCAGACGGCCGGGGCGGTTGGGGTCGTAGGGTAGCTCGGTGGCGGAGGAGAGCGCCGACTGGCAATGGCGGCTGACGTCGGCGAAGCGGAGGTAGTCGTGCTCTTGCTCGCTTTGGTGTACTGGATCGAAGTATAAGGAGCTGGAGGCGATGCACAGATGTAGCAGGATCACAGCAAGGAACTGCACATTTGAGGCCATATCCATCGCCGGCTCCTGAATCCTGAAGCTGCACGAGATGAAGAAGATATCTGACAATTTCAGGCAAACACCATGGGGCAGATAGAATTGACTAGAAATGCACGGATAATAAGAGTTTCCGAAAGGAACGTGAAAAGTAGAGATACATGCATTAAATTAGTCGGATATCTCACCGAAAAATAGATCTCGAAATTGTAGAGGGGGCCGTGCTTACAGACCTCAGTTAGGACACTGGCTTCTGACTGTTCGATCCCTTGGGTTAGCCAACTGAACAGCCAGTTAACTTCAGACTTGGTTTATGGACCTGACAAGACCTGGATACAGTATAGTATATCTGGAGAAGAGATACTCAGATGATCCGATCCCGGTCTGCATGGCAGGATTGGAGAAGCCCCGGATCAACCACATGCTCCACAGCCTTGAAGTCAACAGTAAACAAGATTCTAAACGATAAAAATCCTAACACGCGATACGCACTCATGGGCAGTTCAGAAAGCAGAAAAGATAAAATATACTTCGTAACATGGTTTTGTGAAAACACTACGCCCTGCGTAGCTTGCAAATCCTTTCGATCGTAATCCAAAAGGTGCACAAATTTCTGGGGGTCGTCTTCAAAAGAACATCAGTATTGCTTCAAATTATCGTGAACCGAAAAGTGCACTCCAAGCAATTCTGCAGTTTTGGTGGACCTCTACGACAATTTTGAGGAGGGTACTAAGTGGTCGTCCAGACGATGATAGACATCCACCTGCCTCCTCCAGAGCCGTCGGATGGTAGCACGTTAACGTCCCATGATCGGCTTCTGATGGGGTCATCCCTCACACCCCTCTGCGGGGAGAGAGTGAGAGGTAGGGTTTCTCTAAAGGTTACGAGACGATATATAAATGCCATTTCCCTAAAAAAAATGCCATGGACCATTAGCAACGGGCTGATTCAATCTCTGTTTGCACAGAGGCCCTCATCCGAAATGGACTCCGATAAACTTTCGTTTGCAATATATTGGCAACGGACATTTAAACACGACCGTGGACAAACGAGTTCCCTTGGAGGCGGCCAATTCTGGTAGGCCTCGTCGGCCATGCGCCGTTTAACCGTGGGCTTTCTCACTGTCGTTGATATGAGTGTGTCCTTAGTATCACTCTGTATTAGTGATATGCATATGCTAGATTGTGCTTGGGGAGGTGCTGAAGAGAAATTAGAGAAGAAATTGCATGCTTGGCATGATAGGGAAAATTCACACAGAGTGAGGTTGATTTTGTTGAAGTCCTGCTTAAATAATGTGCCTTTTTATATGATATCTATGTTCGAACTCCCTACAGGGCCTTGTAAGAAAATAGATTTTTGTATGAAAAGATTGCTTTGGTAAGAAGATAATGTATGAAAATATCATATGGTAAGCTGGGAAAAAATTGTGTTACCCAAGGAATTTGGGCGTCTGGGTGTGATAGATTTAAAAGTAATTATTGTTTGCCTTCTTAGTAATTGGATTTGGAAGCTAGAAAATGGGAAAGGAACTTGGAAATATTTATTATGGAATAAGTATGTGAAGAAAACTGTGTCAAGTTGTGAGAAGAGACCAGGGCAATCTCATTTTTGGAAAGGGCTTATGAATGTTAAGGATGTGTTTTATAGGTTTGTAGGAAAAAAAATAGGTACTGATCAAAGAACACTGTTCTGGGAAGATCTTTGGCTGGGTGATAAACATATGTGAACAGTTTAGTAGGCTGTACAGTTTGACCTTTAGATCTAATATCTTAGTGGCTGATATTTTTTAACATGGGTGGGGTGTGATCAGATTTGGACGCCATCCTTGGGGGAGATAACAGTGCTTTGAAAAAATCTGAAGAATAAATGTGTAGGGATTAATTTGTTGAAATACCATGATAAGTGTGGTTTGTTACTTACGAAATCTTAAAAAAAGATCTATGTACTTGGCACTTAAACTGTGTGGTGTAAAGTGACCAGATAGGAATGTTTGGTCAGTTAAGATTCCTCTTAAGATTACTTCTTGTAATCAGCATTTCATAACAGTATTCCTACTAAGAATGTGCTTATTCATAGAGGCTAGAAAGGGAAGGATAGGAAATGCTGTTTCTGAACTAGAAACTTTAGACCATTTGTTCCTCGTGTGTTCAACTGGCATTGTAGATGTGCCCACACTTTCAGGATATGAGTGCGGTCACCCTGTTTTCAGGTAAGAGTGGAAGCGTAGTGGCAGTGGGTGTTGCAGCGGTTTCCTAGTTGACCTAGAAGGCCGGAAGTGCAGCGGTGTTTAATCATTTTTACCCGCATGATCCAATTGCCTTTGTGTGTAGTATCTGTATTTCCAATTGGACTGATAAGTAGTCTGGCCTATAGAATGTAAGTGTCCAGCAGGAACACCACGACACGGCTGCTGGAAAGGGTGGCATCTGAAGTCTTCAGTCGATGATCAGGCTGGGCGCCGATGACAAGGAGAATTGGCATTGGTTGATGTAATTTTAGGGACTCCTATTTGCAGAGTTTTCTGCTGTAAGAAGAAAAGTAAATGTTGTGGCTTGAAGTTTCTGCTCTTCAGTTGTTTTGGCTATTGCCTGGTGATAGTAGTTTTGTTTTGGGTAGTAGTGGTGTTACTTCAAGAAAAGCTGTTAGGTTCTGTGAGGGCGGATGAGCATGTGGTTTAATTTCTAATGAAATCGGGAGCCCTGGGGCTCCTTCATTCGAAAAAAAAGGCGTCATAAATTCAGTGGAAGGCTGGTTAATCTACACCAATCCGAAATGTTAATTAAGTGGATCTGCGAATGGTTAGGTTTGTCACAGCATGCCTGTGGTCACCCTATGTCTGAGTTCAAAAATACGAGAGACTAATCAAGTACCATTCATTTCAAACAATTTGGTTATCACTACCATTCAGAAGACTGTTCATCCCGGTGGTACTACTGTGTCTCCTGAATCAGCAAGAGAAAAAATCAGCACGAAATCTTGGGAAGTGATCTTGACTGGAAAATCGGTAGAAGCAAAATGAGAAACAAAAGAATCAACTGATGATCGATTGTTACCTTGTAGCATGCCAGCGAAAACCTTTGCCCAAGTCCTAGTGGTATCTGTACCAGAGTCCTTATGCAGGGGTTAAACTCCAGTGTCAAAGGCTATTGGTTTTGACGAAATACAGGAACTAAACCATCAGATCAATTTTCCGCTGCTGTATGGTAGATCCCTAGGAGTAGTATGAAATGACATGTAAGTACAAAATCACAGTAAGATAACCTTTCGAATCAGGCAGTTAAATAACTTCACAGCACTTCTGTAGGTAAATGTTTATTTCAAAAACAGAACTTTCTTTGTAAGTTCACCCAAAGTCATTTTTTGTTGTTGCAGGTAACCCTTTAAGTCAAGCTTATAATAACATGCAAAGTAAAATTTATCTGATATAAGCAGTCATATAGGATAATTCTGAAATAGACATGAGCAGAAAATCTGAGTCCAGCGATGTAATGTTAGCCTCCATCAGTACAGTAATCTAGCATAAATACTTGACAGCCAAAGTTTTATCAGATATAAGGTGAAGTAATGAACTACCAGTATACATCTGATGTTTCATCTATGATTTTTCCATAAACAGAGGGCAAAACATGCAGACACATGCTACCATTTGTTTGATTCTTCTATTGAGCGACTAAAACTTAAGGGCTCTTTGGCACCCATCATTTCATTTCATTTGGCAGAAATGAAACATTTCATTTGGAACGTCAAATGACAAGGTTAGGTATAGGAATTGGCATAACATACAATAGGTATTTGCTGGAATTCCAAATGAAATGACATGTCCAATTCCAGGACATCCAAACAGGTTAGGTATGGAATCACAAATGAATTCCATGATTCCAGCTTGAAATGATGGGTGCCAAACGAGCCCTAAGGATAATTATGTGAAGAGATTTTTGTGGGATGCACACAAGATAACAATTACATACCGATGTCCCTTATATGCAATGCTTATGCAAGAATGGTACTCCTACTAACATTAATCATTGTAAAGGAAGCGATTAAGACTCAACATGTTTCAACAAAGAAATGTAGAGTAGAGGCTATCTCTGCTTTAGTCAAGAAAGCTTACAATGGAAGCACTATGCAAGGTAAAAAAAACATGTTGATATAAGCACAAAAGACAAATTGATTGTGCAGCGCTTATATAGTGAAAGAGGCATGAGCAGAAACTATGGTGCTTAATCAAAACATGGCTTCAAGCATTCATACATATAGAATGAGAAGTTGATTACGCCACGTGAGACACCAATATGCTCTTGAGTTTCTACATATTCACTTTCAAGAACGTGTATCGTGACTTATTCTTCTTCAACCTTGTTTCATTCTCAATAAATCAGAAATAAAACAAATTTGTAACTGCAGCTAGCTCGTGTTTTACTGTTGCACGGCACACTGTTGGAGCCAGTTAGAGGGATCCGTTCAGTTTAAGTCTGACATGATCTGATGTGGTTGAGAACAAAAATGGTTTCACTCAACCATTCAGAGATTCTCAAACACATCAACCTGCTCCCTCCGATGTTAATCAGTATGTATCATGTAGAAAAAGACTTGCCATTTTGAAACAAGTTGCAACCTAAAACAGGGACCAGGGAGTAATTATTTCGAAGTACCGAGAATACCAAAAAAAATTGATTTTAACATGCTCTCTGTTGCTCAACATTCCAGCTAGCCAAGAGCATAGCGACCATAAGATGCAAGCAATTGTCACAGGAAAGAAAGAAAGAAAGTATATTTTTTAGAAATCAACCGATCGACCATCATCCAGAAAGTATAGGACATAAAGGATGATTCCCATTATAATATCTTTCCAATCTCAATGGGACATTGGTATTTGCCAGCTAAATATTCTCATGTGCTATTTGCCAACTAAATATTCTCATGACACCACGCTAGAAAACTACACTAGTATATATAAGCAGAAAAATTCAGATAATCCTGAATTCCAAACTTATTGATCTTACAAAGTTACAGATCAATGATGAACAACAGAATAGCCATCAGTCCATCACCTTAGCTTAATTTTGCCGATAGGCAATATAATTGGCCAAGTACAATAGCGGTGCTGCCTTGTCTTTGTCGAAATCAGCAAGTTGCTCCTTTGCATCAGAAAGCAACTTCTCTGCAAACTCCCTTGATTTCTCCAACCCTAGTAACTTGGGGTATGTCGTCTTGTCACTCGCCAAGTCCTTCCCCGCAGTCTTCCCTAGCTCCTCTGATGACTTGGTAACATCAAGGATGTCATCAACCACCTGGAACAGCAATCCAATTGATCTGGCATACTGGCAACCGCTCAATCTGCTCCTCCAAGCCACCCCCGATGATTGCACCAATAACCACTGAGGCCTCAAGCAATGCAGCAGTCTTGTGGAGATGGATGTACTCAAGGCGGTCAATTGGTACAGGTTCAGTTGATCCAGTCATCTCAAGATCAACAACCTGAAAAAACAATTTTTCAGAAACGTGATAACTTCTGTAGCACATCCATGTCAAGGATAATTCAGTTCCTAATACAACTGTATAGAGATACCTATGCAGATCATCCTTGTTATGAAGGCATATGATGCCTCAGAATTAGCACATTCCCTAAACTGTACTTTCTGAATGACGAAATCGAATCGAATCTGCTGACCTGGCCGGCGACGAGGCCCTCCGATCCGATGCAGCGGGCGAGCTCGCCAATGGCGCGGACGACGCGGGCGGCGTGCTTGTCGGGGTCCACGTCCGCAGGGTAGGACTCGACGTCGGCCATATGCCGGAAGGCGAGCGAGAGCAGGGCGTCACCGGCGAGCACGGCGATGGGCTCGCCGTAGACGACGTGGCAGGTGGGCTTGCCGCGTCGGAGGTCGTCGTCGTCCATGCAGGGGAGGTCGTCGTGGACGAGTGACATGGTGTGCACCATCTCGACCGCGGCGGCGGGGGGCATCGCCCAGGCCTCGCGCCCGCCGGCCACGCTGCAGGCGGCCAGGCACAGGGCGGGCGAACGCGCTTGCCCCCAGCCAGCAGCGCGTACCGCATCGCGTCGTGGAGCGCCGCGGGGGGCTCTCCGGCCGGGACGGCCGCGTCCAGCGCCCGGTTCACGGCCACCGCCCGCTCCCCCATGTACGTCTTGAAGTCGAACTCCGTCGTGGTGGGGGCGGTCGCCGCCGCGACGATGGCGGAGAAGCGACGCCGGTGGAGGGAGGTGGCCGCCGGGGTGGGGAGGAGCGGGGAGAGGTGAACACGTGAGGCGACAAGGGGGTGGAAGGCCGCCATGGCTTGGGGTTAAGTTTCTAGTGGGGAGTGGCCGGGTGGAGGATGCAGATGGCCTCGTGGGTTGCGCGGGCCTCCTCTTATCTGCACAAGGGAAGAGGGGAAACTTTGGCACTGGGTGCGCGGCGGTGGAAAGTGGAATGGAAGCTGCGAAATGTCGAACATTTGTGCAAATTGGAGAACATGGTACACTGCCTTGAGGCCAATGGGCCAGAGCTTATTTCTTTTTAGTCCTTGCTCATTTGCTCAAGCTCACACGACTGTCGATTTTTCTACATACGATTTTTGTACCCTATGATTTTTCTTTTGTGATTCATGCTCTACGAGGCGGCAACAATGTAGAACAACGGCGGCGGCGACAACAAACATGAGGATGGAAGGTTTCGAATTCGCATCTAGGGGTGGAGCACTAGTGCTCGAGAAGAAAACCGTGCCCTGAGATTTAGGGATGGTTGGTGGCGACAGTGGGACCGGGTGGTGGTGGTGGGTAAGGGTATACCACGGTCGGGAGAGACAACGGTATTATGAGGGGGTAGGAGGACGGGTTGGAGAGATGAGGAAGATGGCGAGGGGCGTGGGGCACGTAGAAGAAAGACGCAAGCGGTTGGATTTGAATCCAACGGCTCATAAAATTAAGTGTGATTCCGATTAAAAAATCATTTGTTGCAAACTTATGATCTCGTTCTTCCTCGATTTTCTTTAAGGTGTTATCCCCTTAATTTTACAAATCCATGCTAGCCAGTTACCAAAATCTATAACAAGAAGAATAAAGTCCCTTCCACGTAATAAAAAAGAAGATAAGATTACTAATGTGTATTGAAATGGAGCAATTTCAAATCTTCCATGCAATTTCCTTTTGGAGTGGGTCTATTTAGGAATGCACCCATATGAAATTTTATGGGAATCATGGCAATCTAATTTTTTTTTTTCATATACAAATGTTTAGTTTCTTCTCTATATAGGATACACTTTATTAATTCTCAATTGCCACAAAGTTATACGAGGTGTGACATTTAATACCTCATACATGACTTATGTGAGAAAATAGCTTCATAAAAAAAATCGTACAATATGTGACATTTAATTCCTCTTATCTGTCTTCTATAAGAAAATAACTTCATAAAAATGTCTTAACTTCATAAAAATGTCTTCTTTATTATATCCAATTTCCACAAAGTTATACAAGGTGTGACATTTAATTTCTCTTATATATATTCCGTAAGATGATGAATCCATAAAAAAATATCTTGTGTGCCTAAAATAATTCGGCCATCTGAATAGCAAAGTTGTGTCATGTTGGTTTCATTATTACTTGCTCTGTATTTTTGACCTAACAGGTTTCTCTAAATACTAATAATTTCACTCAAATATATTTTTATGAGAATGATTGCATTCTAAAAATTAATTTTAGTGAGAATACACTTTCTTAATTTTTAATTTCAAAAAATTATACTTTTATGTTTAATTCCTACTATTCTTTGATAAAGACAATTTCATTGACTCAAGATGATACAACAGCGTATAGTTGAAACATGGCTCTACATAAGGTTACGTGCACACAACCTTTATGAGATACCAATATTGTCATGAAAATAAAAGGCGAGAAAGATTGATACCAACCGAAGACGATCTAAGGCGTCAGATAACCGTTATATAAAACTAATTGTCATTCATGTTGGGTTAAAACATCTTTCGCTTCTTGCTCCACCGGGTTGGCTACCATATATAACTCTTTGTGCTCTATTTTGTTAAGCAAGGACCGAGTATGGAGCCAATTGTATACATCTGTTTTATAACCAGCAGTTGAGAAGATATATTTGAAGGAGATATGCCCTAGAGGCAATTAATAAAGTGATTTTATTTGTCATATCTCAATTGTTCATAATAAGTTTTATACCGTGCTATAACTGTATTAAGCGGAAACATTAATACACGTGTGGTATATAAACAACCAGGTCCCTAGTAGCCTCTATTTAACTAGTTCGTTGGGTAACAGATGATCAAGGTTTCCTGATCATGGAAAATTATGTCGGTTGACAACGAAGTCATATCATTGGGTGAATGATTTGATGGACATACCCAAAATATAGAAATGTAGTGTTCATACCTTCGACCGTGAGATCATATCAAATCTCTGCTTCTGGAAGGTGCCGCTGATCGCATCAAACGACATGTCTTATATAGTGTGACAATAAAGGTGACACTTTCGGGTATCGGAAGGAAGCAGTAGAAGCGAGTGATCAAGAGCGGGAATTGCCAATCCACATAGCAGGAGTGCCCCTATGCCTCCTCGGTGATGTAATATCACAGACGAGTAAAGATAGATACTCTGGGCCCACTCGGTGAGATTACATCAATGAGCTTGCAAGCATATGACTAGGTCACGGGGATGTAATATCACAGACGAGTAAAGATAGATTTGTCGATGACGAGGTCATGCTCGGTAAACATGATACCGGAGAACGACGCTCGGACAATCTAAATATCGCTAGGCAAGAGGATGGAACTGGACGTCTAAAGGCTCAAACGATAGAAAGACATTCGTGGACGCACAGGGTCTATCATGGGTATCCAGATCCCACTGTTAGTCATTGATCGGAGAACGTGTCTCGATCATGTCTGGAGTGATCCTGAACCGTGGGGTAACACACTTAAGGGTGGGTGACGATTAGATTGGATTTAAGAGAGAAAAGAAACTGAAGACTCCGGAAGTGTTCCGGACATGTCCGATGGAGATCGGAGGGCAACGAAAGATGTTTTGGGGTCCGAATGAATTAAATAATATGTATTTAATATTAATAAGTGTTATTAGTAATTAAATATATTTTTATGTAATTTAATTCGAATTTTAAAGGCATTAAATCATAAATGGGCCTTAGAGATCCATTAGGGGAAAAACCCCATTTGGGAAATGGGGGAGGGCCTAGCTGACCTAGGGTGGGCCGAATGGGGCCCACCTAGGTGGCCGGCAACCTCCCTTGGCCGGCGCACCCCATGTGGGGTTTAGTCCCACATGGGGGAGCCAAGGAGGTTGGCCTCCCTCCTCCTCCTTTATATAGGAGTGCCCCTATGCCTTGGAAAATGACCAATCCATCTCCTTCTTCTCTCCTACCTTGAGCGTGGTTCCATTTCCAGAGCTGCGTACGAGGAGGGAAGTCTCTCCACTATACGCACACCACCGTGCTGCTAGATCCACTCTTCCACTTCCGCTGCTCTGCTGGATCTGGAGCCCGGAGGTCGTCATCCACACCGTACGTGTGTGGAACCGCGAGGCACCATTGTTTGGTGCTGGGAGTTGTCTTCTTCCACTGCACGACCCTGAGGTCGGCGCCGTTGTCACCACCGACAACGTTTGTGCGGGAACGTAATCCCGCTTCCGGTCTACAAGGGTATGTATTCTGATCTCCTCCGTATTAGTATATCTGCATAGTATAGATCTTGGCTAGTTTAAGGTTATCGTCGGTAGGAAATTTTTTATTTTCTGTCTACGATCCCCATCAATATTCTCTGAAAATCACTTCATATTGCATAGCCATAGGGCTCAGCATAGGGCCACATCGCGCCTTAAGGATGTGGGAACTAAACATGTTTTCTATACTTCCATATCTAATTATTAAACATGTTTGGCATACTCCACGAGAAATAAAAATTAGATTAGAGGACCTGAATGATATATAAGACAACGCTTGAACTCGAAAAAGATATGCTTAATTTTATCACCATGGTGACAAATAATATATTGTTTACTCTGGTGCCAGTTCGATTGTCCCTTTTCAATATCACTCCCCTACAAAGATACCAAAGAAAATTACTCTAAAGTTTTAGAGAAAACTTAACTTCCAAGATTTTTATTATTAATGGAAGCATCATGTTTGAGTAAATCAAGGTACTTTGAATGAGGGGAGAACTTCCTCTTATAACTCCTTTTGGTCCTTTTTATTCTGCATATTAGATTTGCATTAACTCGAAATTCAAAAGTTTGACCAAGTTTACAGTAAAAAATACCAAAACTTATTATACGAATCGATATAACACGAAAATATATGACATGATGGATCAAATAATATTGATTTGATAGTGTGGATGTTGGTAAGAAAAATCAAATTTGCTTAAACATTACAAAGTTTGACTTAAAAAACTAATATTTGAAGTAATAAGGACCGGAGGGAGTATGTCCCGGCCTTATCAAATTAAGTCAGATTCCGATTAGAAAATCATTTGTTTACATATTTTCCATCTCGTTGTTTCTCGGTTTTCTTTAAGGTTGTGTCCTCTTAATTTGTACCTAGCCATGTCAGCCAATTACCAAAACCTATAACAAGAATAATAAGCTTCCTTCCCCATAATAAAAAAGAATATAAGATTACTAATGTGTCTTAAAGTGGAGCAATTTCAAATCTTCCATGCAATTTCGTTTGCAATGGATCTATTTAGGAATGCACCCATATGAATTTTTTTATGGGAATCATTGCATTCTAAAGTTTTCTTTCAAATGCAAATGTTTAGTTTCTTCTATATATAGGATACACTGTATTAATTCTCAATTTCCACAAAGTTATATGAGGTGTGACATTTAATTTCTCATACATGTCTTCTGTGAGAAAATAACTTCATCGAGAAATGATGTACAATGTGTGACATTTAATTCCTCTTATATGTCATCTATAAGAAAATAACTTCATAAAAATATCTTCTTTATTAATATCAATTTCCACAAAGTTATACAAGGTGTGTAATTTAATTTATCATATATATATTCCTTAAGATAATGAATCCATAAAAAAATATCTTGTGTGTCTAAAATCATTTGGCCATATGAATAACAAAGTTGGGTCATGTTTGCTTATTATTACTTGCTCTGTATTTTTTGACCTAACAGATTTCTCTAAATACTAATTTTACTCAAATATTTTTTATGAGAATGATTACATTCTAAAAATTAATTTTTGTGAGTATACATTTTCTAAATTTTAATTTCAAGAAATTTATACTTTTAAGACATTTAGTTCCTACTATTTTTTTGATAAAGACAATTTCGTTGACTCAACGATGATACAATCGTGTATAGTTGAAAGCTGGCCTCTGCATATGCACAAAACCTTTACGAGATATCAGCATTGCCAGGAAAATAAAAGGTGAGAATGATTGACCACAAACGAAGACGATCTAAGGCGTCAGATAACCACTATATAAACTAAATTGTTATTCATGGTGGGGAAAAAACCATCTCTCGCTTCCTGCTCCACCGGGTTTGTTACCGTCTATATGTCTTTGTGCTCTGTTTTCTTAAGGACCAAGTATGGAGCCAATTATATACATATGTTTATAACCAGCAATTGAGAAGATATCTTCTCTGAACATTACTTCATTCTTGCATAGCCATAGGGCTTAGCATAGGGCCACACCGCCCATAAGGATGTGGGAACTAAACATTTTTTCTATACTCCATAGCTAATTATTAAACATGTTTGGCATACTCCAAGACAGATAAAAATGAGATTAAAGGACACATAAAGGATAGTTAAGACAACGCTTGAACTCGAAAAAGGATGCTAAATTATATCACCATTGGTGACCAAAAACATATTGTTTACTCTGGTGCCAGTTTTTACTAGATTGTCCATTTCACTCCTCTACAAAGATATCAAAGAAAATTACTCTAAAGTTTTAGAGAAAACTTAACTTCCAAGATTTTTATTATTAATGGAAGCACCGTGTTTGACTAAATCAAGTTACTTTGAATGAGCGGAGAACTTCCTATTATAACCCCCTTGGTCCTTTTTACTCTGCATATTAGATTTGCATTAACTCAAAATTCTAAAGTTTGTCAAGTTTACAGTAAAAAAGACCAAAACTTATTATACGAATCGATATAACATGAAAATTTATTACATGATGGATGAAATAATATTGATTCGATATTGTGAATGTTGGTAAGAAAAATGAAATTTGCTTAAACATTACAAAGTTTGACTTAGAAAACTAATATTTGAAGTAATAAGGACCGGAGGGAGTATGTTCCAGCCTCGCAGGTGATCCATGAAAATCAAGGAAAAATGCAGTCTGTATAACTTTTGTTGTTGTTTGATAAGGGCACTGACCCACACCCCCCCCCCCCCCCCCCCCCCCCCCGGCCCAAACAATTTTATCCATTGTCCCCCCAGACGCCGGCCCAAACAACTTTGTCCATTGTCCCCCAGATGTCAGTGTGTGTGGGGTGGGTGGGGGGCATCCGGGCAAATGTTCGTCAACAAAATACCATGGTACCCAAGCCCCTCCATCCCCGCTCCACCATTTTTCCATGGATTTCCATTTACCCAATCTTGTTTTGCTCTTTTTATCTTTATCTCTCTATCATTTTCAATTGTAATTCAACAATATATTTGATGACACATAGAAATTTGCAAGGTAAATATTGTAACACTTATGGATTCAACAACATTAAAATTTATCATACGATTAATTCAACTTTAAATTAGGTACAAAATTGAAATTACAGAGTTACTACAAATTCACCACGTGAAAATGCACACAAAATTTGGACATTGCACTTTGGAGATATTTTTTCTAGGGCGAGAGCTCTATCATTCATTGTAAGAAGGAAAGTGCATGCGTAAAAAATCTAACGCATTTCGTCAAACACAAACTTTCTCATCTCTAAAAAACATCTTAGGTAAGATTGGCGACCTTCGGACAAGTGGCAATAATTTTTTGAATGTCTACAATTTCTCTGTTTTGACATGATATTTTGAACAAGCTCTACCATATATTGGTCTTTTTGGTTCACAAGATTCTCAAATATGGGAACAGACAGTGGCGAAGCTTCAGCAAAAGACCATTGGGTTCAGCTCTAATGATTATAGTGTAGTAATCCAATAACTAGCAATATCACACTCTAGTTTAATGAAGGTTTGATGGATTTCATTGGGTTCATGTGAACGACACGGGGGGGGGGGGGGTTGACTGTGTTGTCCTGTTGAATCGAATATGGTTAAAAAATACCGAAATTATTTTCAAAAAGTGTTTGACATCACATGGTAAACAAATGAATTATAGCAAGACATTCGAGTGGAGTGCATGAATTCATAGGAAAAATCCTAATTATTCCAATCATGTGAATCAAACCACTCCCGTCACAATTTTTTTCTAAGGATCCAGATCCTCAAAAAATTCTACGACATCCTAAGCTTTGATCCCAAAGAAAGCTTCTTTCGCGCTTTACATGAACCTTCTTCCTAGGATCCAAAGAGCCGATTTTGGATATTTCTGTCACTTTTATCTTCTTACACGGCACCACAAGTATTTTTCATGTTTCTGCGTTGGAAGAGACCGTGAAAGGCTGTAGCTTCATGGCCGGGGATGGCTCTGCCACGCCCGGAACACGTCCATCCAATTCCAGCCACACGGAAGCGCTCTCCTCTGCTTTTCCGCCGGAAAGGCGCAAGAACATCGACGTGCTATTTTGGAACTTTCGAACAATTAGATGGGTTCGGGACCAGATGGTCTGTGAGTTCCCCGCAGACGCAGAGGCTTTTCCACAAGATCCAGTTTCTCTTTTGCTTTGATCGATTCGCGACTGAGACTAGATATTCTCTTTCTAGTTTGGTGACGCACTCCAGAAAAACAAACTGAAAACTACCTGCAACGTGGTGCTGGAATGATACTCTACCCGTCGTCTCAGGCTTTCCTCGCTCGGCCGGCGATACTGTTGCCGATTGCCGCCCACGTCCTCGTCGCCGGCCGCCACGTTGCCACCGGCAAGCCCCACCATCTCCCCCACGCATCATCCCATGTGAGGCCGGCAACGGAGAGCCCGACAGAGCGCACGACACCCACCCACAGAGAGCGAACACTGGAGGAATAATTGCACACATTCACTGGATCCTACAACGGGGGAAGAACACCTGTATTCCATTATAAGTATACTGTCATCTATAACAACACGCCATCACATGGCACCGGCCCATATCCACCGGCCTTGACAAATTTTCTAAGTGGTCATCTACGTCGAGACCAGCCAGGGTCGTCATCACCTATGATGAGCATCCCCCAGCAAGAGGCAAAATTAACAAGACTATCGATAGCTTCGAGGACTCACGAACAATGTAACACGTACAAAAAGAACCAAGAAGAATGAATGAATAATAGTGACAGGCTAGCTCTTGATCGGCCCTTCCTCGAGGTCAAGCTCGGATGACGGGATCCCACTCGATCTGGACTTCAAGGGCACGTCCTCCCCCCCATCCAGCATGTCGCTTTTGTTCCGCGGGATCGAAGCGGTGGCCTTCTTCTCAGACTCCATGGCCCAGCTGTAGACTACCATGCCCATGATGGCGAGCAACATCCCAAGTATGTTCTTGATGGTGAGAGCCGAGTCGAACAGAATCCAGCCGAGGATCAACACAGCCACGGTTTTCATGTGGCCTAGGACCTGGAAAGAGGTTGCAGAGAACCGGCCGATGCAGAGGTACTGGCTCATGTTGCAGAAGACAGCCAAGGAGCATGACAGCAGTATGAAGAACTGTAAAGGAATTAACACACGGGATTGTCAGAACAGATAGAAACTCTTTCCAGGCAGAGCATTAAAGCAGCAGGAAGAGATTCATAATAACAATTATAAAGAAAGATCAAGAATAACTGTATTACAACGGCAAAGCTATATTGTTGTGGCTAACAGTAAACGACAGTGTAACACTGTAACGTGTTCACAAATCATATAATGGAAATTAGTGCTGTCACGATCTATGTTAAGAAGAAGAAATTTCTCATGCATGTTAAGGAAAACATACAGAACCAAGAGAAAATAGTGCTGTCACAGTTCTATCACATAATCAGATGATTTGGAAATGAATTGCTAATTTTTTACAGTGGGTTACTGATGGGATA
The DNA here is from genome assembly GCA_947311845.1 of Poa pratensis. NCBI lineage: Eukaryota > Viridiplantae > Streptophyta > Magnoliopsida > Poales > Poaceae > Poa > Poa pratensis. Next base: position 14,026,079 of record CAMZMU010000091.1, read on the forward strand.
TCCACTCCAAGTAGAGGACTGGGAGATGTTACATACTCAAGTTAGCATTGACATGAATCTAAAGCATGGTTTCATTCATTGAAAAAACGTGTCATAGAAGTTTGAACTTACAGTTGCCCCTGTCGAAAAACTGTAGTTAAATAGCCATTGTCCGTTGAGGAAGTAATCCGCAAAGGGGCCCACTATAATGAGTGACGCTGCCTGTATCGGTGCAGTTTTGCTCAGCAGCTCAAATGATCCAATGCTGTACTTCTTCTGAAAGGAGCCAATTGTCTGGACCAAGAACAAAATCATTGTCAGAAACCAGAACATAATGGAATTTATTAATAGGTATTACCATGGAAAATAATTTGAAAAAAAAAAGATTCTCTTTAGAGTTCACTTATAAAATGAAACTCTTCATCAACAATGTAGAAGCACTACTAATTATCTTCTTGAACTTCCAAGCCACAATTTTGTATCAAATATCACTGATGGAGGGTCCAAAATATATTCTCGTCTCTAGATTTAGCAACAGAAAAGTAGACAGTCCAACAGTATCTGCAGATTTTGGAAAATTGAAAGGCTACATAACTAGCAAGGAAGTTCACCCATGTAAGGCAACAAAAGGCGAGAGAATACAGACAAGTTATCTATCATGAGAATGTCAAATCCAGAGCGTGGGATGTGCTCTATTAACTCATAAATCATACTACAGGTCAACAATAAAAATGTTGGTTTTGATCCCATGGGTTGTAACAGTTATATTCCACTATTTTGCATTTACACTGTTTGAGATTTCTTGTTGCAGAGTTTTAGCTGGGCATCATTAGAATAATAATATCCACACCACGCCACAGGTGCTGCCATATGTCCACAACTCACAGTAATACAAGAAAAGTAAGGGCACCAACAAGTGAAGTCAACAAATGACCAGCATCATGCAATACCCAGCCAATGAATATCTGGCTTCTGTGCGACATTGTCACCAAAACATCTGATGTTGCTCGTTATTAGCCTTATTTAGTGTGGAACTGGTAATGACATGACGAAACTCTCTGGGCAAATATCCAATTACAGTATCTACAACTAAGTATTTAGGATTGTAAGATTAGCAGGAAAGCATAAATTGTATCCAGAGAGAAGAAAGAAGCTCACAATCTGCTGAAGGGATGTGCAGAACACAGCCACGCAAGCACAAATGAAGCCCTTGGCGTTGACCTCGACATCGGTGACGGTGCAAATCCCCACACCCGCTGCCACGACAACCACTGCTGATATGACCTTGGTGCTATAGTGCTTGCTGTTGAGCACCCATTCCATCAAGCAGACCACCGGAATCATGCTCAGTTTGGAGATCTGCAAAATTCGAATATTTTGCACGTATTCAGCCCCCACGCAACAAGACAAAACAAAAAGGCATGGCCAACCAATGGCCGGCGCGAGCGTGAAGAAGCGTGAGGCGTACCTGATAGAAGCCGACGGAGTTGAGCATGAGGCTGAGGTTCATCCCGGTGATGGAGGTGTTGGCGACGAGGGAGAACCAGATGAGCTCCCAGAGGGGGACGTGCTTGGAGGCGGAGTAGCCGGTGGCCCTGGAAATCCACCCGACGAGCGCGGTGATGGTGAAGTGGAAGCCGGTCAACGTGGTGGCTGCATGCATTCGCGCGAGGAGAGGGAGACAAGAGCGCGTCAGATCCGCGGTCTCGACCCCAGAGGCGGCGGATGGATCCAGATCTGGGGAGGAGGGTGAGGGAAGGGCGTACCGAAGGAGAAGGCGTAGCCGGCGGAGGACATGAGCTGCTTGTTGGCCATGATGATGCCGACGGAGCTGACGACGTTCATGCCCCACGCCCCGAGGTCGGACACCACCGGCGGCTTCTTCTCGGCCTCCATCGCTGCTGACCGTCCTCCGCTCGCTGTGACGCGCGGAACCTGGCACGAACGAACCCGGAGGAGGAAGGGCTCGCTCGGCACGGTTCGTCTGGTCTCGGCTGCGCTCTTCCTCTACTCGGTGCTTCACGCGGGAGGGGCCGCTCGGTTATAAAGGAGGGGAGGGAGAAGCGTTGCCGCCTAGTCACGGAAGGGAGAGAGGGGAGTGTGGGAGGGGGTTTCGAATTGTGCTGGGGGAGTGTGGGAGGGGGTTTCGAATTGTGCTGCCGCAGTGCTGCGGAAGCGTGTCAACGGGGAGAGGGAGAAGCCGGTGAAATCTTTGCGATTTCCCGGAGGTGAGGTGGGTAAGACGAAGGGACGACGGACGGGGACGGGGGAGACGACGACAGGGAGGAGGTGTTCGCGGCTCGGTTGGCTCTGGATCTTGTGCGCGGTGCGGCGGTGCCTGAATCGGGCCTGCTTTTTTCCTTTCCTTGCAGTTTCGCCTCGATTTTTGCGGGTTTCGCGCAGGATTTTTCCTCGCTCGTTTCGATTCAAAGCCGTCGCGACCGTTTCCGCTCGACGGTGGGGCCCACACCGCTAAAAGGCCAAAGCACTCATTTTCTCTTAAACTCTTCGTGGTACACTGGTACACAATGTTGAAATTTCTTCCTTTTAAACCCAGCTAGCGAGCTGTTGATTTCAGCGATATAGTACAAAATCCGTTTTTTGGGTAATAATATTTCGACAGCATGTTGTGGTTTATGCAGGAACGCGCCAAAACAAAACAAAAAAACTAGTGGGACACTGAGGATGCACACACTTAAGTTGAAATCCATTCAGGGGCGGATCCAGCCGCCCCTATGCCCGGGCGGCCGCCCGGGCTTGCCGGCGGTGCGCGCTTGTATTTTTTGATTTTTTGTAGCGATTTTTGCTGAAAATTTAGCGATTTTTGATTGTTTGCCCGGGCTTCCGGAAGTTTCTGGGTCCGCCACTGAATCCATTCGTACCTTTGACTGATAGTCTGCCATATTGGATTTATTGAAATAATTTCCAGAAGCAACATCATTAACAAGAAAATAATCATTTTGTATTAGATGCAACAATTGAGGCCAGGTCATATGATTTCATCCAAGATATTCCCTGCATCTCTAAATAGGTAACCTACAAATTGAGTACAGGAGTAAATAATTTGAAGCTTGACCAAGTATATATGAAGGATATGAAGAAGATTTGCAATATATCAAATTAATAGCATTAGTCGGATATATTTTCATAATATCTATTCAATATTAATAGTGTTGTTGTTATCTTATTCCATATATTCATTCAATATTAAAGTATTAAGTTTTTTTTACCAAATTTGTAAGCCAAATATTTGGGACGGAGGGAGCAGCTAATTCACTGAACTCAAGATAATGGCTTCAACAAGGAAGAAATATACATATGATGTCGTAGCCATGTCCAACTAATGAATGTCATGTTAATGGTTTTCATCCTATAACATAAAACCGAAAATCAAAGAGCACCACCAAACAATAATGCTAGACTTACCACTTACCGATACATTGCTAGGGAATTTATTACATGTGTGTCCTACAATTAAGTGATTCGAAGGAACGGGTGCAGTTGCTCTACAAAAGCCTTATGCAGTGGCTACCTAATTGACATATTCAATAACAATCAACTCCGTAAGTTTTTTGGCCCGAAACATGAAAACATCGTCACCCATGGTGTTCCCATATATGTCCGGTCGTGGGTGTCAACTATTTGTCCCCATCCCTTGTATCTCCTCAAAATTTGGGTCCATGGACATATTTGGGTTGTGCACGTATCCCCTCACATCTATCTATCTCTCTCTTTGTTCTCCCCTCTATCGTTCCTCTATCTCTCTCTTCCCGCTCTGCATGACCCAAATTGTCTCTCGTCTCCCGAAAAAACGTCGATGTCTCCACCTACTCCAGCGTCACTCCAATCTGACATGTGTCATCGCATCCACCTACTCCAATGTCGCCATGCCCCTCTCCAACGCCTTCCCGACACGATTAAGATGCTTCCTCCCACATCTGGTAACACGTCTAGTTCCCCTGACAGCCTATAGGCAAGCAGGACACCCACCGGCGGAGGACGAGGGTTGCCCCATCAGGTGGGGACAAATGAAAGTTCATAGACCTCCCCATGTATGGTTTTGGTAAGTAACGAAAATCTCTATGAACTAATTATTTTATTGAGTTATATTTAAAGGGTTATTTCATAGGCAATGCTTGAAAACATATTTGATTCAAAGTTGTTTATCGTGAATTTAATAGTGTGCATTCATTATTGGCATCAAGATAATAACTGAATTAACGAGATGAATATGATATGATCAACGAACTTGAGCCATCACGATGCTCGCAAGTTGGCGCACAAAGCCCTTACATGGCGCGTCAACTGTCGGTGTTTATTAACCGGATAGTGAATTTCTATATAGCCAAAGGCTTGTGACCACGGTCAGATGGATTAGCAGCTTCAAGTACACAAGAATGTATACAGGTTATGTCCCCAGAATCGTGTCCGACAAAGACTACTCATGTTGGGATTGATTTATTCCGGCTTGTGAGGCGCTCAAGCTACAAGATGTAGCCAGCTGGCAGTTCAGCCGTTTGGGTGGATGGTGGATTCACCGGTGGAGAAGGTGTATGGTGTATGGATGTGTTCGTGTGTGTGAATGATCCCCATGTATGGTTTTGGTAAGTAACGAAAATCTCTATGAACTAATTATTTTATTGAGTTATATTTAAAGGGTTATTTCATAGGCAATGCTTGAAAACATATTTGATTCAAAGTTGTTTATCGTGAATTTAATAGTGTGCATTCATTATTGGCATCAAGATAATAACTGAATTAACGAGATGAATATGATATGATCAACGAACTTGAGCCATCACGATGCTCGCAAGTTGGCGCACAAAGCCCTTACATGGCGCGTCAACTGTCGGTGTTTATTAACCGGATAGTGAATTTCTATATAGCCAAAGGCTTGTGACCACGGTCAGATGGATTAGCAGCTTCAAGTACACAAGAATGTATACAGGTTATGTCCCCAGAATCGTGTCCGACAAAGACTACTCATGTTGGGATTGATTTATTCCGGCTTGTGAGGCGCTCAAGCTACAAGATGTAGCCAGCTGGCAGTTCAGCCGTTTGGGTGGATGGTGGATTCACCGGTGGAGAAGGTGTATGGTGTATGGATGTGTTCGTGTGTGTGAATGAATGATCTCTATCCTCCTAAGGAGAGAGGTATGTCTGTTATATAGTGGATCACTACCGCCTTAGACGTGGGAGAGTAGTGTTACTGGCTGGGGTACATGCTATGTGGTCTTGGCGTGTACCCTTTGTCTTTGATGCGGTGGACATAGTTTGGCCAGCGGCAGACCTCAGAGAGCGATTAGCCAAGAGAGTGCCAACTGAAAGCTATTGGTCTTGGCGATGCCTGGATGGCTCCTTATTCGGTCTCGCTATTTTGCCTTTGCTAGGTATTGGGTTCCCATGGTTTCGTCAGCCAGTGATTACAATAAGCAATGCTATTGCAGTAACAAGTACAGATCGTCAACATATTGTCAACCGTAACTAAATCCATGGTAAGTTGTAAGACACATTTGACCGAGTACAAAAATATCATGTCAATTGTTCAACTAATATGTCAGATTTTTTTATATATTTTAGCACATAACCATATACTACACATATCTCCAAACTTTTGGTAGGTTGTATGCATTAAAATATGTAACAAAATATTTAATAATACTAAAAGTAGAGAAGAACAACTTACATATATGCTATATAATTGATCAACTGTAAGAGCACTAACGAGGCATGAGTTTTCCAATTTTATTAGTTTTAAAATTTTAAGATTAATTTGTATATTGTAATAGTAATATCTCCCAATGTAAAAAACATTTTACATAACTCAATAGTATTTTAAAATATATACATTACAACTATATAATAGAAAACGATTATAAATATTGTATAGTTAATGATGCTAACTAAGTATACACCACATATTTGTTAAAACCATAATATGGTGAAAAACTAAAAAAGTATAAAAGTTTAGTGTAATTATATTTATTTAACTAGCCCCAAGTCCAAAAAATAATTGGAAAGGTCCAAGGTCTTTATTTCAGAATTATATATATATTTGCTTACATAACCATACACTACACACCTACATAGATACTTAGTACGTTGTCTGCATTAAAATTGCTACCAAAATATTTAGTAATACTAAAAACAGAGAAGTTATCAAGGAGCACATATATGTTATATAATTCATCAATTGTAAAACATCAAGGAGCCGTGCAAGTTTCCATTTATATTTGCTTTAAAATTTTAAGATGAATTTATTTATTGTTAAGTATAATATCTCACAGAGATTTTTTTGGTTGATTCAAGGTTTTCCTCCAAGTAAAGGAATTCGAAAGCTCCGAGCAAAAAACCATAGCTATCGGCTCACTTATTGCTCATTACATACAATGAATAAGAAAGTATATTACTGGTTCAAAAGATAGTCACAAGTCTTCTTTTCTTCCATACCAGGTATGAAATAGCTGGTTCGGTAAGGACTAACTCACATATATTTTCAATGAAATACATTATAACTATATATTGGAAAACAATTAAAATATATTGATGCTAAACTAAGTATACATAATATATTTGTTAAAACCGCAATATGGTGAAAAAATTAAGAAAGTATAAAAGTTCACTGTAATTATATTTTTAACTTGCCCCGGGTCTGAAAATTAATTGAAACGTCCATTGGCCAAACTACTAGTCTCCCTCACGCGTAAGTGCCACCTGACATTGACAAGAGACAATTTTGGAGGCTAGAATACACCTATAAGGCCATACACACGAGATTCAAATGTGCTCAAGGTTCGCAACCATTTTCCACTCAAACCATAGAAAGTCAATGGTCTGATCGAGATGTTAGTTTGTAAACCCCGACACATGCAGTGCCTCAATAAGGAAGCATACACCGTCAACACAGCCCAAATTTAGATTCGCAATTCGGCTGTAATAGAATTTTAGTTCGGATTAAATGGTTTGATTTCATTGATAAACAAACCAAGGATCAGAAGGAGGAAAATAAAACAGACACATGAGAGATATCTTTAATAAAACTAAAATCTAGGCAAAAGACCTTCGAAGTCGTTATCTCTAACTCCTCATTTTTGCATCTTGGTGTTCTTTCAAAACTGCATTGAGAAAACAGGAGAAATGCAAAACGACATAAGTGTCGCTAATCTCAAAGGTTTTGAATACCCACTTGATTTGCCACCCAGTAGTTGAGAATGTACGATCGTTGAACATGTCGTGGCCGAGGATACTCTCATTCCAAGGTGGGTTGTTGAATCGCATATTCATTTGGTACCATCGGGGAAAAGGTTTGCAAACACAAAAATGACGAACTTGAGAACCACAGATGAACTTGGCAGCACCAAATCGAGAGTTGGTGGTATCAAAACACCACCGACTCCCAGTTGACGGCCACGCCAGTCACAACAATACAGGATAGAACCGTGGGACTTTGTGCATAGTGTGCGACGTCACCTCTACCGTCGTAACATCTACATCGGCGACACATAATTACATAAACCTAACATTGAAAAGGTTTACACCACATTTGGAGACATATATTCAGAATTCCATGCATGCGGTTGCCAAATCGATCGTGGTTTTTGAACAGAGCTCGGTCTCATGGAAATTGACAACAATAAAAAACACAACTTAGGTGAGAGGTGGAACTGACGGAAAACAGAGGAGCTGAAGGTTTTTTCTGGCAGAAGAATCCGTAACAGGAATCTTGATCATGAAAAACACAAGAATAATGGACGCATCGTCCAAGAATTAAACCTTTCCTGCCGTGGCAAGCAAGGGCGCGAGGAACTGGAAACTTTCCGTGTTAAAGGCGGCATCATGCGAAAGGACGCTAGGATCACTTTGTTGACGTTCATAGTCGTCGTTGTGGTGTAGTCTGTGTGCACCGCCTCGAGATCCACCACCACCACCTCCGTGTGTAATGTATGCATGCTGAATCGCTCGCATATGCTGGTAGCTACTCCAGTACTCCGTTACCGAAGGAATAGGACGGTATCTTTATAGATGATCTTTGTAGATAGTTAAGGTCCTGAAACAAGAGACATTGCAGAATTTGTTTTATTATTCGGTTTTGTTAATTCACAATCAATTGAGAAATAGCTTAGACCTCAATCGACTCATCCACCATTTATCTTCTTCCTCACGATTCGTGCAAAACTGATATGTCTTCTTCTTTCTCACGTCCATGGTGGCAAGCCGAGCCGTAGCCGCGGCGGAGGCGAGGAGCAAACTTAACTTGGGTGGGAGGGGGGGTTCGCCGACGCCGGAGAAGAAGGGGCGGGGGTTAGAGGGGTGGCCGGGGCGGAGGAGGAGTTAGGGGCAGGGCGGCGAGGCGTCGCGGCCGCGGGCGGGGTGCACGGCGATTAGGGCGACAATGACTACGGGGGAGGTGGTCGCCGGAGATGGGAAAAAATGATGACAACATTCGACTGAGAAGACCCTTTTATTATTTGATACTAAGGAGCCATTAGCGCAGGGACTTTCCACATTTAATCACCCGATCGATCAGAACAATTTGATGGACCGATAGATTTGGCTGACCATTGGGAAATGATCAATATTCAATACCAGGACCAAATTGAGTTATGCAGGCCGGCCTTGTGAGACCACATGGTATGATGGTAGAGCAATCGAGTTCCGATACGCCAAGTCACCGTTCTTCCAGCTATTGTTAGGCAACTAGACCTTTTGACCAAGACCTTGCCTTGCTGCACGTGTCACGGGAGGCCAGTTCATTTGACTTGTTCGTTCGCTAAGCAAGCAAAGGTCACATGCGTTGATGCATGGACAGATGGTGGCCAGTTTGAGGGATTCATGTCATGTCGAGCGAGTGCATCTCCCGTTTTCTTAATCTTAAAGAAACAACCTCACCATTGACTCGTGGTATTCGACACACATCCCACGCAACCAAAAAGTTCACCGGAAATTGGTACGATCTGGCCGGCGTGCCGGGGAGATTCCACGGCGGCGCTCTGCTTCCGGCCATGGCCGGATTAGTTTAGAGAAGAGCGGGACGGCGGTTGGGCTGATGGGCCCCAGGTTTCTCGGCCGTTGGAGGACGGAAGCAAGCAGGCTGGTTCGTGTGACAGATAAGGCAGGTGCAGACAAGGGGATTTTGTCTCCTCTGACGATGCTAATCTTGGAAGGGCACGGGGCGTCCGGGAATGTATCATAGTCGACGGCGATGTGATGATGGCGATCGGAGGTCGGCTGGTTATTACAGTGCAGTGCCGCCCGGCTACACCGGGGGTCGGTACTCCGAATGATATATGTTCAGTTCACCGAGCCATCTATTTCGCCACTTGGCAGCATATCCAGTGTCGTCGTGCCGGTATTTAGCAGAGGAAGAAAAACAATTCCTCATCCTGACATGTGGGAAGATGTTCAAACAAACCTTAAAATTGTAATGAAGGATAATTCAAACCCTAAACTTCTGTTTTTCAAAAATTGACACTCCAAACTTGTCAATTCGGTCTATTTCAGACCACACTTTTGGCACACTAAGAATACTATAATCCCGGCCGGGTTTACCGACTACTCTCACTAACATGTGGATCTCACTTGTAAGATCGTTATTCTTTCATGCCTCCCTTTGTTATGTCCCTAATTCTCTCTCTCGTGTTCTCCATCTCGCCACCGCCGTTTTTTACCCGTCTGGGCGAGCCACGGCCACCATCGGGTGTGCAGGGCGCTCTGAACCCGACCATATGCGAGAAGATTCGTGCAAAGAAATGAACAAATTGGAGCTCTGTGGCCGTTCTGTCATCGTCACCCACCATCGTCATTTCCACCCTCGTCGTCATAGTCTGTTTGTCTGGATAAGGTGCCCTACGTGACCGCCATGATTCCCTTTACGTCCCCAAAGTGCCACCTCGCCCTTCCCTCTCTCTGCTATGCTCCTCGCCAGTACCAAATGTCGTCTTCCCCGACCACCCGCCGTGGTCGATTATGTCGCCTTCGTGCCTCATCCGGCATTTCCGAGCACACTACCAGACCTATGGTGAGATTTCGCATCTGGCGGACCCCGTATCTCTCTCTCTGGGCCTTTGTGGTGTGCCTGTGTCAATTTTCACGCCGGCCGCCGCGATACCTTCTGGCTGGGCTGGAGGTTGAAGGCATATATGACATGTGGGCCAACCTAGTCAGTGAGAGTAGCGACTTCGTATTATTTTCTAGTATAGAAAACAGGTCTAGGCTTTAAAACAGACCAGGTTTAACGAGTTCAGAATGCCAACTTTCAGGATTCAAAGTTTGGTGTTTGGTTTAATTTTCATCACAAGTTCAAGTTTTGTTTTCGACGTTTTCCTCTCATGCATGTCCCACACTTCATCTCCCTCTCCACAAGATGCCAAGGTGGGACAAGTGGGTAGACAAAATTAGCTCGTACGGAGTAGCATATGTTAATTTTTCCTACTATCCCACTAATTTCACTTTCGCATCCCTACCTCTCCATACTATCTCTTTCGCACTAGGTATACACAAGCAAAATATGCTGTTGGTGGTTGTGGTGTGGTCGTTAGTTCCTCGAACAAATCTTATTTGCACGTGATACATTCACACGTTCACTGAACGATTGCCTGATAGTCGGTTCAGTACAAGGATGCCCCAGCAAACTAGCTACCGTCATCGGTGAGATGTCTGTTTTCAACTTAGCACAAGCATACTGCAAAACGTACGACGCCAAAAAGTATGGCACTAGTACACTAAGAGCATCTCTAGCAAAACCTTAAACCGTGGAAACTTAAAGCAGATATAAGGTTCGCGAAACTCACGTTTTTTGGCTTCTGTTTTAAGTTTCGGCTTTACGGTTTTTATTCTGTCGTGCCTGTTTTGCGAACCTTAAACCACACAGTTTTCAGCATTTTAACAAAGATGATCCATTTGACATAAAAAGGAATAACGAATAAATAAGAACTAAATTATAAATATTGTAAAGTGTACAGTACAAACAATAGTTTATTACAATAATAGTTCGAATCACACGAATTAAACAATAATTCAATACAAGAATGATGCCGAATGGAAATATTGTTTGAATCACACATGATTGAAATGAAATGAAAAAATAGCTACTGCCCATGCAGCTGCCAGATGTGATCAACCAGGTCTAGCTGCAGCTGGTTGTGTGTGTTCGCATCCTCAATCTCTAGGTAAGTCTGAACAAATGCTTCAATGCGATCTGGATTTCTATCTGGCTTCACACGGCTACCAACATTGTCATACGACAACTCCAAGTCCAAATCTCTTTCATCCATTACGATCATGTTGTGAAGAATCACACAACATGTCATGATGTTTTTCAGAATTTTCTTGTCCCAAAAACGGGCAGGTTCTCGAAAAATGGCTACCAACATTGTCATACGACAACTCCAAGTCCAAATCTCTTTCATCCTCTACGATCATGTTGTGAAGAATCACACAACATGTCATGATATTTTTCAGAGTTTTCTTGTCCCAAAGACGGGCAGGTTCTCGAACAATGGTAAACCTAGATTGCAAAACACCAAATACTCTCTCTATGTCCTTTCGACAGGCCTCTTGTGCCCTTGCAAATTTAGATTCATTTTTATTTCTAGGCTTTGAGATGGTCTTCACAAATGTAGACCAAGCAGGGTAAATACCATCGGTAAGATAGTATCCCTTTGTGTACTCATGCCCATTGACAGTGAAGTTGCAAGCCGGAGCATCACCATTGGCTAGCCTACCTAGTAGATGAGACCTATGCAACACATTGATATCATTGAGCGTGCTCGGCAAACCAAAAAATCAATGCCAAATCAATAAATCTCAGACGCAACGATCTCAAGCAGAATTGTTGCATCACCTCCCTTGCCACAATACTGCCCGTGCCATGCATTCGGGCAGTTTTTCCAAGTCCAATGCATACAGTCTATACTACCTAGCATGCCCGGCCAACCTCGCTTCTCATTTTATGCCATCAACCTCACCGTATCTTCTTCGTTTGGTGCTCGAAGATAAACCTTGCCAAAGAGACGGATGATCACTTTGGCAAACATACGCACAGAATCGATCGTAGTATCCTCACCAATGCGAAGATACTCGTCGGCGTAGTCAGCCGGAATGCCGTAGGCAATGACTCTCATTGCGGCCGAGATCTTCTGATATGCGCTGAATCCCATCAAACCCGCGGCATTCCTTCGACGGGTAAAATAGCGACAATTCGACTCGCAAGCTTCTACTATCTTCACGAAAAGAGATCGACGCATACGGTACCTTCTCCGAAAGATGTGAGCCGGATACGTCGGTATCTCGGCGAAGTAATCACGCATGAGCAGCTCGTTGCCGTAGTAGCGGTTTCGAGGAATGCAAAGGCGGCCAACTTTAGATCCTCGCCGCTGCTTTGCATACTGATCCTCGAACTCCTTCACGGCAAGGACGGCGACTACCATTTGCTGTCGGCGGCTCTCGAACAACGTCTCTACGTCGGAGTCGTCGGAGGAGGACGAATCCGAGAGCAAAAACTCTTCCTCCGGGCTCAACTCCATCTGAAATGCATACCGGATCATAACTACCGGTTAATCCGTCGGAAAACATAGCTAAATCGACCGGAAAAGCACTCACCGATAGATCCGCGGCGGCGGCGGTGATTTGGCTGGAGACGGCTCTCCACGCGGGGCGGCGAGTCAGAATCAGCCGGCGGGGTAGATCCGCGGAGGGGGCGACTCGCTGGCGGCGCGGCGACGGCAGATGCGGCCGGGGAAAGGGGTGAATCGAAGGCGGCGGAGCTGGCGGCGAGATGGGGGAAGAGGACGAAGTTGCGCGTGCTGAAATCTCCCTCCCGCCAACCGCTTTCACGATATATAGGGCCCATTCGGTTCGGCGGCGAAAACTGGGAATACACGGTTCCGCGGGCCAAATTCAAGGGCCCCCTCAAAATCGTTTACGGGTCGGCGGGGTTTAAGATTTCTATTCTTTGCCTTTTTAAGGTTCCGAAACCGTATGCGGCAGTTATTTTAAGCTTTCGCTGCTTTTATGGTTTCTGCTAGAGATGCTCTAAGGCCGGCAACATTGATAAAGAGTTAGTCCGGCATATCACTGAGATGTCTAAATCGGAAGCTAATGACCACTACTAAAAACTAAATTGACTGCACCGGGAGTCTATACACCACTGACTTTATGGTTAATTGAAGAATAGCAATGATCGTAAATTGATTGATTGATTCGAACCAGATTACATTGTTTATATAGAAGAGTAGGCAACGAACAGTCTAATTAGAGTCCTACTCGTATAATCTAACGTGATATACTCTAACATCCCCCGCAGTCGGATCGGTAGTGACGCGAACGGTCTGGCTGGAGCACAAGCCGAAGTCGCGAACTGGAGAGGGAGCCGAGGTGATAGCCCTTAATGCCGATGTCGATGTAGCCGAGTTGTGGGCGCTGTAGTTGTGGTCGATGTTGCCGTTGTTGGGGTAGACGAGATAGACTTTTGCTGGAGTTGATGTAGACGAGGTAGGCGTCACGCCTTGCCGAGCTTGCCAGACTCGGGAGCGCGTCGGGGATGAAGGCATGCGCCGGTGTTGCCAGTATCGGACATGCGAAGACAGGGACCACCATGAACCTTGCGAGCCAGAGCCGGATGAAGAAGCAGAGGAGATCTCCGCGGTCGGCGGCGCGTAGCGCAGATTTTCCGCCGTTGTTGCCGGAGTAGACGAAAAAGTTGCAAAAGTTAAATTGAGCAAAAATAAAAATAGACTGCAACTCTGGCGGCTCGGTTTGTGGTGGACGAAGACGGCGTGGTGGTTGTTGAAGACGTTTGAGCTTGTAGGGGTAGTAGTTTGTTGGGACGTTGTTGGCGTAGATTGTTGTCGGCGATGTAGAGGTAGAAGATGCCGGCGATGTTCTTTATGTAGAAAATTGTTGGCGATGATGACCACGAGCGTTGTTGGTGCAGCCCTTGTGTTGACGGCGAGGCACGTACTTGGGGACGAGATTGTCACGGTTGATGTTGTCGAAGACGATCCGGCATGGTGGCGACGGGCGGAGGTTGCAGCCGGCGACGGCGCGTGGGCGCCGTGTACGGTGTCCTTCATACGGTCGATGACGACTAGTTGCCGGAGAGGAGTCGACGACGTGTTGGAGTAGTGGCGCACGAGGACGACATGCGGCGGTGGGCGACGCAATCCGATCTATGATCGGCGAAAGAAGAAGAAACGCCGGTCAAGTGGCCGGCGAGAAAATATCGATGACTAAAAGATCTAATCTACTTGCGCAGCCCCCAGCGGAGATGAATCTCCCCGGGGGCGGCGCGGCGAAAGCGTTTGGTGGCTAAACCCTAGGCTGCGGAGCGAACCGATCTGATACCATGAAAGATTGTGGAATATTATTATATTGATTGATTCTGCATTGATTACAATGAGCCACGGTGGGCTGTATATAAAAGGGTACAATACTTGGAGACTACGAAACCTAATAGAGATAGACTTGGAACACAATCCTAAATTATAAAACTAGTCTAAACCGTAATATACTCTAACACTAATGTCCTTGAACGAACAGTGAGAAAAGGCTTACGAAAACAATTTCCCCGCTACACCAAACTCTGCAGCACTATACCACAGCACCAAATTCCCTGCAGGCTGATGATTCGCTGCTCATCCTGCATGGATCTGCTCAGCAAGTCGACGCCAAGTGGACGCCTTTGCTCGATTAAGTGGGTTGAGGTCACGCTGGGCGTTCGGGTTTACCCGAAATTTCGGGTCGGGTTTTTCGGGTAAAAACAAATTCGGGTTTTCAAACATGACACCCGAGATTCATCCCAAAAATCCACTACCCGACAATTCGGGTACCCGTAATTTCGGGTCCGGGTTCGAGTAATCCCGAAGTACCCGAGAATTTCAGCACCATAAGGGGCGTGGCTTCAGATCGGCGCCATAGGGGAAGCTCTGGAGCCGGGGAAGCTCTGGAGCGAAGGGGCGTGGCCTCCCCCGAAGCTCCATCCGTCGAGCAGCTTGCGGTCGCCGGGCATGCCCAGCACCGGCGGCGAGAACGTCCGCCGGAAGCGGGAGGAGGCCGTCCGCCGGCTCCTCCGCTCCCTCCTCCTCCTCCTGGCCATGGCGCCGCGCCTCCCCGTCCTCGACCTCCGAGCAGTCGCGGAAGCTGAAGAGCGCCATCTCCCTGGCGATGTCCTCGAACAGAATGGGGCAGCGGGCGGCGGGGGGCGGCTGGGGGCGGCAAAAGAATGGGAGTGGGACTGGGAGCCTGGGAGCGCTGAGGAATAGGGTATTAGGGTTAGTTCCTGGGCTGCTGGGCTACTGGGCTGGGCTACTTTGTTCGGGATAATCGGGAAAATCTGGTTCCGTCGACTGATACCCGAATTACCTGAACAAATTTCGGGTATCTAGAAGTGACACCCGACCATGTACTCGGGGTTTTCGGGTTCGGGGCGTACAGGTTCGGTTCCGGGTATTTCGGGTACGGGGTTCGGGTTTCGGGTTTTATGCCCAGCGTGAGGTTGAGGATGAACTTTCAGTAAAGCACAATGGTCCATGTCGACGCCAAGTCGCTAACGCACAAACGGGACATGAGCATGGGAGTAGGGAGGACTCGGCTGCCACGACGTCGCGCTGATTGATACAGGAGAAGTGGATTTGGGAGGGGATTCGAGGTTGAAGAAGGAGTCCAATGGCAGCCATCACAAATTCACAATGGGTGTGGTGCAAATCAATTTCTCCGCGACAACGACCATTCTTGTTGTTACCAGGGACACATAGCAACACGGTATACCGAGTATATCATTGTTTGCTGAGTGCCTAGAGAAATTACTCGGATTTTTTTTCTTCAAAATGGGTATTGCCCCAGGCTCTACATCGAAATGATGCGTACTGCTTTATTAATTTATTCAAAACATTGTTCAGAGCTTATTACAATTCATGGGCCGCACAAAGTTGAGACATGTGTCAACCATCTGAACCAAGCTACTAACATGAAAACCTATGTTGTAACATGATATTCTATAGTTAAGCTTCCAGCCGAATCGGTTGAAGAATTCCCGTGCAACCATTTCCAAATGGGCGCACCCAAAATCCATGTCCTCGTGGCGCTCCACCGACTGGAAAAAGGATCACGTACGAATCCAGTGCGTGCCCAAAGAGATAACCTATAAGAACGAAGAAACTATCGAATTGTTAAAAATAGTATCATTGCGCATATGCCAAATGACCCATAGTAAAGCACAACCTCCTACTCAGGATTTGTCTTTCTTTACAACCCCATTTAACCAATTTCCAAACAGGTTTGTAATATTAGCTTGGGGAGGAATATTAAAAGCCATCAAAACAATGCGACAAATGACCTGAGCCATAGGACAAGATATGAACAACTGAACTGTTTTAGCTATGTCACAAAAGTAACACTTAGTGCTACCTTGCCAGTTCTTTCTAGACAGATTTACCTTTGTTAACAGAACTTTGTGATACATGAACCACATGAAGATTCTAATTTTAAGTGGTACTTCAATTTTCAGATGTATTCCCTCCGTTTCAAATTAGATGACTTCCATTTATCCACATGCGGATGTATCTAGACATGTTACAAGTATAGATACATCCGTATGTGCATAAATAGAAGTCATCTAATTTGGAACGGAGGGAGTACTTTCGAAGAAAAGGAGCATGACCACCACTTAGATGTTCGCGAGAGTCAAACAAAGTACACTCAGCAAACATGAAATATGTGTGTATACTTTTTACACTGGCTTAGGTACTTGTCAAGAGTGGCGGAGCTAGGCTTGGAGCACCAGGGTGCATCAAGAAAGAAAATCAATCATTTTGAGGGTACATATGTGGTGAAAATTTGCAATTTTATTAAAAAAAATTGTCCTACCTGGTGTCCTGTGCACCCCGTAAGCTACAAGTAGATCCACCACTGCTTGTCAAGAGTGTCCGCGAAAATACAACTGTTATTCGTTTTGACAATGGACGTATTTACCCTTTTCCGGTAGTGATCAATCGACTGAGAAATTACAAATTCTTAGTCGACCAACAGTATAGTCGTTTCCAATAATCAAGCATCAATGAGTGTTGCGTTTTCAGTAAGAAAGGCCCGAGCTCATTCTGAGTGGCTTTCTGGGCGTCAGGAATCAGCTAAAAGTACATGTACTCTTTCGGGCATTGGGGCATTGACGAGGCGACACTGCCTTCTGATCTCCCCGTTGGCGCTGGTCTTCACCTCGATTCTGCCCATCTTCACCATGGCGGCTTTGAACCTTCCCGCCCATACCCAAGGGTAGTAGGCGTGGAAGCGTACCTTGGCCTCTGTTTCCGACGACGACATGAGAGCGGCGTCCGATTTGAGCAGCACTTTGCCGTCGAGCACGTTCATGTAGTACTGGCTGTCCAGGTCTCCGGGGGTCTTGAAGTCATGATCCACCACCGAGCTACCGCTGCCGCACTTCTTCGTCAGCGAGTCGGCTAACGTGGAGTGCATGGCCAGGGGATCCGAGGCGTTGCGCGGGAGGCGGTCGGCGAAGGACGAGCAGTGGGCGATCCCGACGGTGTGCGCGCCCGAGAGGGTGACCATGTCGTCCAGGCTGAGCCCCTTGGATTCGAACATAGCCTTGAGCGCCGTGAGGTTGGCGAAGGGCGAGGGCAGGTTAGGGAGGGTCTCGCTGGCGAGGGACACGCGCCCGTCGAAGCGACCGGACGGCATGTCGAACTGGACCGTCCCGTTGCTGAGGAAGGACGCGGCGTCGCGCGCCGCGAAGGCGATGATGTCGGCGCACGATACGACGCCCTGGCACTTGTTCTCGAGCGCCGTCTTGGCTTGGTCGATCACCTCGAAGCCACGGAGGCTGCGGAAGTTGGGTCTGCCGAGCTTCTCCGGCAGCGGGTTGGCATCGGTCTCGTCCGGATTTTTCATATACTGGATGAGGTTTTAAAACGGTGTCATCATGGAGGGAGAATATATTGTTCTTTTTTCTTTGGAAGAAGCCGCGGCATTGGCAGCTGTTCTTACGTACATCATGAGCTTTTTCGTTAGTCGCTGGCCGGAATTGTTTTTTTTTTTTGTTTTGCGTGGACCGGAATTTTTTTTTTTTTTTTTGAGATTTCCTGGTCTTAGTACATCTTATAGTATCTGAACTCACGCACTACACACTCCACACACACACAACACCACACACACGCCACCCATGCGCAAGCTAGACCTAACCAGACTATACTAAGACTTGAGCCTCCGCGAGCCTAGATCTTCCGGGAAACCCTGCGGTGGTGGGCAGTGGACCGGAATTGTTTGTTGGTAGTACTAACGGGTTACAGAGTGAATCACTAGTGTACAAAAAGGGCTTTTACAAGAAGATGAAAAAGAAAAAAAACTCATCAGCCGGTTATCCCAACCGACTGGTATATCTATACTACTATTAAAAGAGCAAACATGTTGGGATACTTTTAATCTTGTCCGTTTAATTTCTGATCAACCATCCAGATTGTCCAGATGTCGAGTAGCAAACACTTTTGATCTTGTCCGTTCAATTTTAGATCAATGATCTACATTGATCGGAACAACAGTACGAAAAAGGAAACGCAAGCGAGCAGTCCTAATCGGCCACGATCGGCCAGGAATTCCAAACTGAAGAGTCCCAGTCCTACTCCAAACATAATTGTAATATGACGCGAACTCCCGTTCCAGCTATGCCATGCGGCCAGGAATTCCAAACTGAAGAGTCCCAGTCCTACTCCAAACAGAATTGTAATATGACGCGAACTCCCGTTCCAGCTATGCCATGCATATTAAGGATTGGAGTCTCCCGCTTTCCGCTCGCCGTTCCGCCCGTTGTTCGCCGAAATTGTTGCCGTCTCGCCCAAAGTTTTCAATCTCGCCCAAAGCTTTCAATCTCGCTGTTCCGCTCGACCGTTCTGACAACTACGCCAAAACTCGGTGCACCTCGCCATCGACTTTGACGATGGAGGAAAGTTCACCGTTTAAAGACCTGCCAAACTTTCCTCCCACTGGGAGTTCAGGCTCCACGAGCACTGCACATGATAGTACAAAGGTAACAACCGGTAAAAGTCCATGGTATTCCCAACTGCCAGATTTGAAGAAAGCTGAATACCTAAATAACCTGCGGGCATCACGACAACAAAAGAGAGCTAGATCAGGTATGACTGTTAATATCAACGAACCACCATGCTTTTCGTTTTACTCATGACATCTTATGCTCAAATGATCAAATAACATCAAAATTATTGTTTGCATCTGATAATATATATGGAAATGTAAACCCCACAGTTGTCGATCAGCCGTTGCCACAAATTGGTAAAGAAAAGATAGGTCAAAGATGGTACGCCTGACTTATTGATGAGCAGAAAACAGCATACCTGGAGAAGATGCGGATATCCCGCCAACAAAAGAAAAATGCAACTCCCAGTCCGAACATGGCTAAACTTGGAGCGTCAAGACCATTGGTGTCGCCTGGTATGGCCAATAGATACTTCATTACGTGATAAGTGAATCTGATTGCTGCTAATATGTTGCTTTACCTCTAGATTTTTGTGCAATAAGATCAAAACAATCCGTAGTCACACAGATGGCAGGGACGCCCAGAGTTGTTGCTACTCCAGTCATGGAACCATCTATGACTACAGATGATGACAGTGACTGGCTCCACAGGGACAACTCATACCAACGATTAACAACTCAAAATCTTGACTCCTGCACCATCAACAGATCAACAAAGTAAGTTTATATTGGGTTAATGTGCCATTGTAAACATACATACCTATTACAAATTGGAGTACTGTATGGTCTGCTAGATTCCCAAAAACATATTAATCATCACTACCACATTCGCATGATGTGCACCACATGTATACACGCCTAATGATTGTTATTATATTAAATAGGATTACATCAATTTTTGAATTGGATCTGCCTAATTTGTTATCCCACACATCACCAGGTACCGTTGTACTTGATGAGCCAGGCAATATAAAAACAACAATTTTGAAAAGGCTAAATGATAGGGTACGATATTCTTCAATGAGACCTCGACAGATTGATGCAAAAAAAAGAAGATGTGTGAGTATAGCATGGCAAGGCGTGTTGGTACAACACACAAAATTATGAGTGATACCCAAGATGAGCAAATGCTGGTGAATATGAAAGTGTTACACCGCAAAGCCTTACAACAAGCAAATTTTTGATGGCGACCGAGAGCGAATGCATCATGAGCAAGAAAGAGAAGCAAATGCAAAGATAAAAACAGGTATTTACTCATGTGTTCTAACACGATTTTTATCTTCCATTGACATGCCTTTGTTTATACAATGTAATTTTGACTACATACATTTTGAAGTCTTCAAATTTTAATCTTCTACATATTCCATAGGTGGTAGTGACCAACCAGAGGATGCATACGGAATATTTGAGCCACTGATACAACATCAAATTTTGAAGGTATATAACATCCCATTTATAGTTTCGATATCTCTTATTTCCAAAAAATATCGACTCAGAAACAATGTCTTTCCTACTAGAATGCTTGGACGGCATACATAATGATGGAATCACAGCAGAAGATGATCTTGATGAGGAAGAAAGGATATTCATGGGACGACGTATGTATATTTACAAAAACTTATATTCAAATATAGCGTATAATTTTAACCTTTGTTCCTATACTCTTAATTTATTTTCATATTACATTTCTAGGTGTCTCTTACGAATCGTACCAAGAAGAACGACAAAAAACTCCTGGAATGCCAATAAACAATATTGGTGATAGCATCTACCGAAACCTACCTAAAAAGCACCATGTTCTCAGAAAAGTTAGTGACTGCAGCCACTGTGACGCATTGCGATTTCAATTCGAGGGACCTGCATTTTGTTGCAGAAAGGGTAAAGTCAGTATATTTACTCCAGAGGTTCCTGAAGAGTTGAAACGGTTGTTTACAAGTCAACATGATGAGGATGCTAAATATTTCAGAGAGAATATACGATATTTCAACTCACACTTCTCATTTACAAGTCTTGGAGTCACCCTTGATCGTCGAGTCAGCACTGCTGCAAGAACCGGAGTATATACATTTCGTGCCTGTGGGGCTTTGTACCACGCTCTTGATGATCTGCTGTCTGGTGATCATGGCCCTAGGCATTTGCAGCTCTATATTTATGATACAGATGAAAACTTGTTACACAGGGTTAAGAGGTCTCCGAATCTTAGGCTAGATCTCATACGGAGAATTCTGAAAATACTAGAGGATAACCCTTATGCACAAGTTTTTAAGAGCCTTGGTGGTGTTCCAAATCTAGATGAATATAGAATCTCACTAAACACGGATATAAGCCTTGATCAAAGAAGGTACAATGCGCCTACTACTTCTCAGGTGGCAGCAATATGGGTTGAAGGAGCGACCCACAAAATACCTTTGATAGGAGTGTTGTCGTGTATGGAAAAGGGGACCAAACCATGTATATTAGAGCATACTATGGGTGCTACGACCCATTGTCATATCCATTATTCTTCCCACGTGGGGAGACCGGTTGGAATCGTTGGATGCCATATAAGAATCCCCCAATGACACAGCCCAAGATACAATCGATAATTCTGTACAACAAGGAAACCAACACTCTCATTTTGCTTCAGGTAAGCTGTTACCTACAGGCATAGCTATTTTTTATCATGTATTATTAGAAAAGTACCAATATTTATGTTGTTAATCAATTTTTAGATGACATGGAAGATAACCCAGATGAGAGGATTTTGGTGACAATGAGACAAATCAAGTTTCCATGGATAATACAGCACATGAAGACCAGACCACTGAATTACCTACAGGTATTGGTCGTTGCTATTTTTTAATCATGTATATTAGAAGTACCAATATTTATGTTGTCAATCAATTTTAGATGACAAGGAAGATAACCCAGATGATGACGAGGATTTTGGTGACAATGAGATAAATGCAACACAATCCAGAAAATTGTTAGCGCAAGGGAGTACTATTGCTTCAAGATGCAGGTCCGAAAAAAGCTTTTAAACATCGTCTTGTTCGGGGGCCGCCTTTTCCAACAGTGGGCTGTTGACATGTACATCAAGATTGAGACAATGAGGCTTGACTGGTACTCAAAGCCAGCAAACCAAAGGTTATACGCGCACCTCTACCAGGTAACGCGCTTGTTTTATCTTCTAATACAATTAATTATAGATGACGCAATCTTTGCTTAAACATTGTATACTAATTGCCATGAATTATTGGATTATTACAGGGTCTTGTTGACACCGTGATTGTTGGCGAGTCACGTGGTGATCGGATTGGGAAGAGAATCGTGCTTCCACGTACATTTCCTGGTGGGGACCGTGACATGCAGCGCAGGTTCCTGGATGCGATGGCGATAGTTCAACGGTGGGGTAAACCGGATTATTTTATCACGATGACATGCAATCCCCACTGGGAGGAGATAACTAAGGAATTGTTGCCAGGACAGTTGCCTCAAGACCGTCCAGACCTGTGGCAAGAGTATACAAAGCTAAACAACGACATTTGATGGACTTACTGACTAAGAAGCATTTCGGAGAAGTCGCGGCTTATGTACATGTCACGGAGTTTCAGAAACGAGGTCTCCCGCATGAGCATATACTTCTAATCATGAAAGGAAATAGCAAGTTAAGGACACCGGATGACTATGATCGGGTGATATCTGCAGAGATACCGGACAAAGCGGAATATCCTGTTCTCCATGATCTGGTGGTCAAACACATGTTGCACGGACCATGTGGTGAGCTAAATAAAAATTGCCCTTGCATGATAGATAAACAATGTCGGTTTCATTACCGCGAGAATTTTGTGATTACATTACAAGGGAATGACTCATATCCCATCTATAGAAGGAGGGACGATGGTGTTAAAGTGAAGATCAGAGGAGCTGATTTGGACAATAGATGGGTGGTGCCTTACAACCCATTTTTGCTTATGACATATAACTGTCACATTAATGTCGAAGCATGCTCTAGCATCAGCGCAGTCAAGTACTTATTCAAATACATCTACAAAGGGCATGATAAGGCATCATTTTCATTCGAGCAGGATATTATCAATGATGGGGGAATCATCAATGAAATTCGACAATACAGGGATGCACGTTATATATCTCCTCCAGAGGCTATTTACAGGATTTTCGGTTTTAAATGTTTGGTGTCAGTCCATCTGTGTTGCAGCTCCAGCTTCATTTGCCAAATATGCATACAGTCGCATTTAAGGCTTATGAAAATCTAGAAGAAGTTGTCGCTCGGCCATCTTCTTCCAAATCCATGCTTACCGAGTACTTTGAGATGAACCGGAAGTTTCCAGAGGCTCGAAAATGGCTATACAGAGAGTTCCCAGAACACTACAGGTGGATTTCCGGGAAAAAGAAGTGGCAAACGAGAAAAACTAAGAGAATACAGATTGGAAGACTGGTGTATGCACACCCTGCTGAAGGAGAGAGGTACTACTTGCGGGTGCTCCTAAGTCATGTCCGAGGTGCCACTTCGTTTGATGATTTAAAAACAGTCAATGGCAGACCATGCAGTTCCTTTAGAGAGGCGTGTGAGCGGTTAGGCCTCATTGAGCACGACAGAACACTTGATGATTGCATGGTCGAGGCAGCCACATTTCAGATGCCATGTGCTCTTAGACGGTTGTTTGCGACTATTCTGGTATTTTGTGAGGCAACAGAAATCCGCAGTTGTGGGACAAACATCTACCATCGATGTCCGAGGATTACCGCCGCACCCAATCTAATGAGGCAGCTTGAGCAGATGGTGCTTAGAGACATAAGGGACATGCTGCAATCCATGGGCAAGGATATTAAAAGTTATGGACTTCCCGATATTGTAGAGACAGATTGTTCTTCAGACACCGAGTATAGAGAGGTAGCAGAGGAGATGCAGGTCAGAGCAAACCAAGAACATCTAGATCTAATTAGCTGTTTGAACACTGAGCAGCTTGCTGGTTTCAATGAGATAATGGATCATGTGACGAATCAAAAAAGCAAAATATTCTTTGTTGATGGCCCAGGAGGCACCGGGAAGACGTACATGTACAAGGCATTGCTTGCGAAGGTGCGTTCCATGGGCCAAATAGCGATTGCAACTGCTACATCAGGTATAGCCGCGTCGATAATGCCTGGAGGACGAACTGCGCACTCGAGGTTCAAAATTCCAATCAAGCTCAGTGATAATAGCATGTGTGGTTTCACAAAGCAAAGTGGTACAGCAAAGTTGCTTAAACAAGCGTCCTTGATAATTTGGGACGAAGTTGCTATGACAAAGCGTCAAGCAGTTGAGACGCTTGATAGATCGCTACAGGATATAATGGAATCCTTTGCCGTTTGGTGGAAAGGTTGTTGTCTTTGGTGGGGATTTCAGACAAGTCCTCCCCGTCGTGACACGAGGGACAAGAGCCCAGATCACGGATGCTACACTGTTGAAATCATATTTGTGGGAGAATATCCGCAAGATACGCCTCACACGTAACATGAGGGCACAGACGGACCCATGGTTCTCAGAATACCTCCTAAGGATTGGCAATGGAACGGAAGAAACAATTGGAGACGACTATGTTCGTCTCCCTGAAGACATTGTGATTGGTTATACGGAGGATCAAGAACCACTTAACAATCTGATCGAACATGTCTTCCCACTGCACGCCAATGCTAGATCGAGAGAGTACATGAGCACACGTGCAATTCTCTCTACCAAGAACGAATATGTGGATGACCTAAACGACAAGATTATCTCCAGGTTTCCGGGCGAAGAAAAGGCATACCATAGCTTCGACTCTATCGAGGATGACTTCCACAGTAATTACACAATTGACTTTCTGAACTCGATCACACCAAATGGCTTGCCCCCGCATGTCTTAGAGTAAAAATCAATTGCCCGGTCATTTTGCTACGCAACCTAGACCCTAATAATGGCCTATGCAATGGAACACGGCTTATGATCAGAGCCTTCCAGGATAATGCGATCGATGCGGAGATTGTTGGTGGCGAGCATGCTGGAAAGAGGGTGTTCATACCGAGGATCCTATGTCACCCTCTGAGGACACCTCGCTTCCATTCAAGTTTAAGAGAAAACAGTTCCCCATACGCCTGAGTTTTGCAATGACCATTAACAAGGCACAGGGTCAAACCATCCCAAATGTCGGGATTTACCTTCCAGAGCCCGTGTTCTCGCATGGCCAGCTATATGTTGCATTGTCAAGGGGTGTCTCCAGGCAGACGACACGGATTTTGGCAAAACCGAACAAGGAGGTTGATAAATCCGGAAAAAGCACAAAGAACATTGTTTATAGAGATGTGTTCGAAGAATGAGGCAGGTGCGTGCTTCCGTCTTTTCATTGAACCTCTAATATTGTATCTATGCGTACCTACTTCTTCACCTAACAGTATTCATTGATATTTCCAGGTTTTAATCAAATCGGACTAAAGAATAAGCATGAAGGAAGAATGAAGTCTACGTGACATCAATGGCTTATATCAGACTCGATTATCAGTGCGATTTATTTGTAAATTGTTGACATGTCCACTGTCCTGAATAAAAAAACTGCAGAATTTTAATGTGTCACACTTCGGTATTGTTTTTAAAAGAAACAAGAGAGCTACCAATTTGAAAGAATGCTACTTTTTACTAAATGCTGATAGCTTTAGTTAGCGTCCACATCACCATACGATTTGGAATCATAGAAACATAGACCCGAGTTCACTGTAATCAGTGACAATTGGAAGATCACACTAAATTGGAAGACCGCTGTTCTTTGCAGTCATTATATGGAGAAAAAAGTACACCCTATTTATTTCTGCAACTCAAATTTGGAAATCAAGTAAACAGGCGAAAGAGTGGTATAAAGTGAGAGAGAAGCTTCACAAACCTCAATTTGGAATGGTGAAGTCATTGGTGGATACCTCTCCACAGCTTTGCCGTTTTTATCAACCAAGAACTTCTCAAAGTTCCACTTCATACCAACACCCAAAAATCCTCCAACACATGACTTGAGGAACTTATAAATAGGACCGTGAAAGGTCCATTGACATCAACCTGCCATTGTACGCATATCCTATTATTTTTTGGTAAATGGCATGAAATACTAGACACGGTACATTGCTTCTTAAGCTGGAGTTATAACCTTCAGATTTTAATAAGTATCGCAACAATACACTACAAATTAGAAAAAGGAATATGAGCTAAGAAGTTAACTGAACCTGGTATACACCAAGTTGATAATCCACTGAAAATCTGAACCAATCAGTCGAGTATCCCCAAGAATAATTGACCAAATAAACTTGCTATAGGTTGTTCATCTTCAGCTGACTCATGGATCTAAAGTAAGAACAAAAAATCAGCACATATATCATAAATTTCATCCATACCATGATTATTTTTTATGCAAATTAACAATGGATAAGAGCCAAGAACTTAACTGAACCTTTCAGAAATCAGTTGGCCCTTTCGGCGACAAGAGTAATACCAGGCACACGGAGCCGATTCGCCTAGCGCGTGGAGGACCTAAATATGACCAATCGAATCATCGCACATTACAATTGATTCACCAAAAAATCCCCCCCCAACAAATTGGTGTTTGCATCTGATGAAGATCGAGGCTGACCTGGACTGGACACCGGAGAAGAGCATGCCGAGATCGAGTGCCTCATCGGGCTCTTCAGCGACCAAACTCGACGAGGGGGCCGGAGTAGGGGAGTACGCCGGCAGTGGAGGCCAAGGGGAGGCGCGACCTGCCGGCCACGGGCGCGCGCAACTGCGGAGGAGAGCGCGGACATCGCCGAGGAGATGAATGCGAGGAGCGAGCCGGCGACGAGGCGGCCAGCTTCCACGGGCCCCGTGCGCGCGGCGAAGTAGGCCACGGGCGTGGCGGGGACCCCTGCTCCCTGACGGCCTTCGCCATGGCGACGGCGGTGGCGCGCGAGGCGGTCCACCCGCTGCGAGCAGCCGAGGCGGGCGAGGATGGGCAGGGAAAGGTTGGGGTCGCCGGAGAGCAGGGAGAGGTTCGTCGCGTGGGCGGTGGAAGGTGAGAGAACCTAGAGTGTGACTGTGTGAGTGTGGAGGTTGATAAATCCGGGAAAAGCACCAAGAACATTGTCTATAGAGATGTCTTGGAATGAAACCTATGTGAAATTGATTTATTTCTAAATTGTTGACATATAAACAGTCCCGAATCGATAAATTTCAGTCTTTCAACGTGTTGCGCTTCAGTATTGATTTTAAATTAACAACAATACGATAAATCACGGAATGGCCTTGCTGCACATAACAAAATAATATAGCAACCTACCGACCGATTTGTGACTAATTTATTGCCAGCAAATAATCACAAGTCTAACCAACAATCGAAATCGTATAGCACATAATCCAAAGCAGATTTCTACAAGATGCAGTACCGAATTTGTACAGCATACCAAACACACTTTTGCAAATGAATCAGACAAAGGAAATAATATGGGGATGGAGGTTCCTCACCATTTTAATACTTGTGGCGAGGGAGGCGTGGTTGTGATTGTGGCCGGCCGGAATAACCAGCATTCGTATGAGTTCCCCGGCCGGAAACCAACTCGGGCTCAGACATCCGGGCCATGCCGCCGTTGATGGAATCCTACAACAGCAATCCTCGCTGCAGAACGGCGTGTCCCCCTTGTACATGAAGACGTCGCTGTCCCGCGCCAGCGCCCTGTTGCAGAGCGCGCACGCGTCCTGCGGGGGCATGGAGGCCTCGCCGAGCAGCTCGGCGTCGAAGAAGAAGGAGAACTGAGGACAACCAGTAGACAGAGTGGATAGCTCTGGTGGAGAAGATAGTGACCGTGTGTTCACTGACATTGGAAAAAAAAAACGTGAGGTAAAAATTGAGAGGATAGATAAAAAAGAAAAACGTCACATGTGAAGGTAAATAATTGTGGTTTTATTTTGTATACTATTTATAAAATATATGAAGTGTACGTTGGTTTTCAAGAAAAACTAATGCCGTATTCAAGGCATTGGTACCATGACAAAACTTGGTCTAATTCAATATATTTTATCAAGACATCTATTTAAATAGATCGGTAAAATAGCTGACTGAAAAATATTCAAAAAGAAATTTAAATTAAAAAAATTATGAGACGTGCGTTGCACGTGCACGTTCACTAGTATAGCAAGGGGAGCTAATAGTGTATGCTCACCTCAGTTGATTCTGCAACCGAATGAAAATTATAAACACGGCGCTGCGCCATGACAAAGGATAATACATTTAACTCCAGGAATAATTAATTTGACAAGTTGAGCAATTAACATAATGGAACTGTCAGGAATAGTCTATCTGTTCTACTCCGTAGAAACCAACCTATCTGCGGGGGAAATTAAAATACGATGGGAGACACATCTGCCGGCCGGGAAATGATAAATATCAGCCCCGTTGCGGTCATAGCACTAGTTTAGTTCGCCCCTCTGTTCTTTGTCGTTCTTTTGCAAGAACGCCACTCTGCCGTACATAGAGATTCCTGCTACTAGTGTAAACGACAATCAATTTCATAAATTAAGACAAAGTTTTGAGTATAAAACCAGAAAGAAAAGCGAGTAGACTAAACGAATACTAACTACTAGACATCGCACACTGGTTTTTTCATCCAGCAAAATATATACTACTCCCTCCGTTCCAATTTGGTGCATAGCAAGTCAATTAAATTGGAACGGAGGAAGTACATCACAAAAGAACTCCCATCACAACTGCAGAACTAAACGATGGCCGATCAACAAACGTAAACCACATGAGGATCATACCCATTGTGATGGCTGACATTGGACTCCTCGGAAAGACTCTTGGCTGTGGGTGCCTGCCCCGTTGTGATCATCAGTCTTGTCTGCTGTCTGTTTCATTTTATAACTAAACGTTTGGAGTATGAAATTACTGTAGAATATCAATCAGTCGTCGCTATGCAGTATACGACAAGGGCTCTAACTAGTCAGTCTCCGAAGAGTCGTTAGTGAACTAAGACGCTACTGTGCATTCCCTCAACAACAAAAAAAAGATGCTACTGTGCATTTGTTGATCCGCTGCAGACATATACAATTTTGGGAATGCAAAAAAAAAGCCTACCAAAGGCCTTCCAGTTGTCATGCCAGAAGTTTGTAAATGCGTCCGATATGGTGAAACATTTACCAAGTGTAACAATGACCTCCGGAGCGGTGTATCCTGTGCAGTTGGGTGAACATCCGACGCTGTAAGAACCATCTCGCAAGACATATAAAACAACTATTTTCCTAATAAACACCTAGCTGTTTTTCAATTGGCGCACAGTCACTTTTCTGTCCGTTGATTCTGTTTGAGTTATCACAAATCCTACGCGTGAATCTTGGGCTTCTTCTTTTGGGCCGCCGTGACCGACTACGTCACGTTTTTCCCGTCTCGTTTTTCTTTTTGATGAATTTTTCACCTCAACTAGCATGGTGGCCCTCGCAAATGCGAGTGCAGTATCTCAGTATGTATTTTTTTCTTTTTGGTAAAACTTATATTATGTGATGAAAGTTAACATGGTTTATGAGTCGTTAGTTAAAAGAGGGTCCATGCTAATCTGAGGACATCGTATGTATTGTGTCAGATGTGTAAATATTTATTTTATCTTACGTAGAAATTTCTTCTTTCCATCAACTCACTTTTGTTAAGAGATGGATAAGTTTTATCATATTTAAATTTGATATTTATTTTGTGTATGATTATAGTTATAGTAAGGAATACTTTCGCCTTCCCAACTTAAGGTCTATTGCATTTTTTGGTCAAGAATCCACAATTTACTATGATTTTTACATATAATATATTAGTAAAATTAGAATAAGTACATCTGAAATAATTTTTTTTTGTGAGACAAAAACAATAATCCAACGGTATTAGTAACAAAATTATTGATTTTTGTGGCTGTGTTAGCATCACTGTTCAAAAAATCGGCCGAGTTGCCGATTAATCTTGCCATATCGTCAAGGTTTATCGTTTTGGGCGATTAATCGCTCTGACAAGCGATTTATCGGGGTCAAAGCGATAAATCGGTTAGGTCAATGACACCAAATCTCTAAAATATTCCCCTCGCTCAGCCTCCTCCCGCATTCCTCTGTCTAACTCCCGCTCGATAGGTTCCAGCCCTGCCCGCTCGCGATTCAGCCCCTGCCCGCTGCCGCCGCTGCCGCCACCATGGTACCCTCCGGCGGCCGGAGTTAGCCGGCCCTCCCCTGCACGCCATGCTCCCCACCGTCTGGATCTCTCCCTTCTCTTGACTTTCCCAGTAGCTAGAGCGTCGGCACGGGGAAGCTCCCATCTTGTCCGGGGCGCTTTTTCCACAAGCAGCAGGCTTCCGTCCGCCCAGCTCGTCCAGGACGGCAGCACCACCCCGACGATGTAATCTACTCCTGTTCGGATTTTGTGGCCCTCGTAATATAGATTATTAGATTATATAGTTGCTGACCTATTTTGTTTGTCATGTCTCGTGTGTGTGCCTAGGCTCAGCTATATTTTTTATTAAATTATTTATTTTTTACAAAAAAACTAGCCGATAAATTGGGGACCGATAAAATCGATTAATCGTCCGATAAGCGATTAATCTCTAATCTGAAGCCGACCGAGCAGTAAACGATAAGCGATATCTTGAACATTGGTTAGCATGATGTTGAATCAATTCATATTTATAAAGCTGGTTGTTACTTTTGTTGTGATCTTGAATCATTATGCATGGTATTAAGTTTTTGTCCAATTATTAATTTTGACTGATCTTGAGAAGTGGAGAGCTGAGGATGAGAATACAAAAAATATATTTTTAATGACTCAATTTAGTTATCCTTGTAAACAGATAGATCAAATAAATCAACAAATCAATTTAGTTATCACTAACTTCTAATCACAACCATAAAATCAACGGATTATATATTTGTAACATAAGTGGTTTAACGTGGTGACTTTATTTAATTTTATATGTCAATATACTAATTATGTGGTTAAAATTGTACATTGTTGATCGGTGAAATTTAAATGCGCCATATATTTTGGATATATTAATATACTTGACTACTACCACAGAAGCATTTTTTTACTTTCTCAAAAAAAAAAGTCGATATATTTTGTTGTACGTGTACCATCATAGTTTAGCCGGAGCAGTAGCTTTTTTGTGTGGATGGTGACATGTCAAGTTTACTTTGGAGTAGCAGTTGACATGGTGCTATGAATTGCACACAAACGATAAGCCCATTTTGTTTTTGAGATTCGATACACCTAGCCAATCCACCGAACGTGATATCTAGCTATGTGCCACATTTTTCGGGCCGAAGGTGAGCAGTTTTTTGTATAGTGCTATTGGCTTGGGCTGAGCTGGTAGTACGTACCTGCTCGGGTCTTTTTTTTTTTCCAGATCAGCGTACATCCAGATTAAACGTGTCAAGTTTTTTTTTCCGGATCCACGTGTTGTGTACATCCAGATTAAACGTGTCAAACTAAAAGTTATGGTTACATAACTATAAATATTTTGTTACATCTTAGCCATATATTTTAGATCTAACAACCCAAATTAATTTTGATGATGTGGCTTAACATGGTGGCTCTAAAATTAACTCATTTTGCTTTTAGTATATAATAATAATAGATAGATTCCCCACGAGTAGAGTTGTGTCTCGTGTGTCTCCTCAGCTCGTCCACGCTCACGGAGGAAGCCCTGGAGCTGTGCTCGCGGTACCCAGGTGACGACTCTCCCTCCCTGAGATTCCGCCAAACACTC
This sequence comes from Poa pratensis, assembly GCA_947311845.1. NCBI lineage: Eukaryota > Viridiplantae > Streptophyta > Magnoliopsida > Poales > Poaceae > Poa > Poa pratensis. The sequence goes on from CAMZMU010000091.1 coordinate 14,057,816, forward strand.
TCCAGCTTGATTCCTCCCAGCCTTCTCCCATGAGTTCTTCTTGGTCAATTGATTTGTGATTTGATATTTATTCTTCCTCTTGAACTTTCCTCTAGGCCTCCTGGCATTCTGGAGACCCCCCGCGATGTCGAGCTCGAACCCTCCTTGTCGCCTGCATCGGAGGAGAAGGAAAAGCGTTGACACTTTGCTTGGCTTGCTGTTTCGCTGTGATGGCCGGAGAGGCGTTGCGTGCTAGCGTTGTTTGGATCATTCGTGTTTTTTCTCATCCTGGTGGCGCGTAAAACGTGCTTCCCTCAACGCGATTGTTGGGCCGGCCCATATTAGGCGTGCGGCGGGCGGCGCATGAAGGTGATCGGGGAAGAAGTGTGTCCGGGGAGGAACAAGAAGACCACATGCCCACTCGCCGAAGACAAGGACGACGCGGCTGGCCGGGGCGTCGCCGACGTAGGTGAGGAAACAACCTAACTTGGGGGTGGGGGTGGGGGTGGGGCTCGGGTGCGGTGCGAGGAGCTCGCCGCAGAGGATATCTTAGGGTTTAGTGTGCGGAGAGTTCGCCGGAGGGGGTTCAGAGGGAAGTCCTGGGCGGCGGCAGAGCTGTGGGCCGTTGTTGGAGGTGGGCGGGGCGGCGAGGCACCGCGGGAGCGGTGCCGGCCACGGGTGGCGGCAGCGGGCGGCATGGTCAGTGGAGGAGGTGGGGGGATTGGGGGCGAGGGAGGATGATGAAGGTGACAAGGTGAGTGTTTCTGCGACGAATCAACGCTGAAGGCGTTGTATAGGGGTTCCCGTTCACAATGCCCATGTCACGCACGGACAGGCTACAGCCTACGGCACAACGAGTTCAATCTAGCCTTGGGCTGTGTTTCGTACGTGGGCCAAGTGGGCCTTGTAATGGACCTGCCGCACGGACAGGTCACCTGCCTCGCAGTCTTTGTCTCCTTCTTTTCCTCCCATCCGCCCTCGTCCATCCACTGGCGACTGCTAAACCCTAGCTCGTTCCCCTCTCCGTCTTAAACCTTGCTTCCGTCTCCTGAGAAAGGGTAACGTCTAGGCGGCGGCGGCGAGTTGCGACCATGGCGGAGCTGAAGAGGCTGTCGGAGAGCCGCGACCTGACCCGTATCGAGCGCATCGGCGCGCACTCTCACATCCGGGGGCTGGGGCTGGACTCCTCCCTGGAGGCCCGCGACGCCTCCGAGGGGATGGTCGGCCAGCTCCCCGCGCGCCGCGCCGCGGGGCTCATCCTCCAGCTCATCCGCCAGGGGAAGATCGCCGGCCGCGCCGTGCTCCTCGCGGGGCAGCCAGGGACCGGCAAGACGGCCCTCGCCATGGGCATCGCCAAGTCGCTCGGCGCCGAGACGCCATTCGCGTCCGTCGCCGCCTCCGAGCTCTTCTCCCTCGACCTCTCCAAGACCGAGGCGCTCACCCAGGCCTTCCGCCGCGCCATCGGCGTCCGCATCAAGGAGGAGGCGGAGATCATCGAGGGCGAGGTCGTCGAGATCTCGATCGACCGCCCTGTCTCCGCCGGTGGCTCTGGCGTGGCTTCAGGTGCTACTGCGGCCGGGAAGTCTGGAAGGCTCACTCTCAAGACTACTGACATGGAGACGGTGTACGAGCTTGGTGGGAAGATGATTGAGGCCCTGGGGAAGGAGAAGGTACAGAGCGGGGATGTAATTGCGCTTGACAAGGCATCCGGGAAGGTTACCAAGCTTGGCCGCTCCATCGGGAGGTCACGGGATTATGATGCTGTTGGTGCGCACACCAAGTTTGTCAAGTGCCCTGAAGGAGAGCTCCAGAAGCGCAAGGAGGTTGTGCACTGCGTCACCTTACATGAGATAGATGTCATCAATAGCAGGTAACTCCACATCCCCTTCCCAGGTTTCTGTCCATTGTCAGTGTTTTGGAGTCAAGAATATATTGTGTATACACACCGTTCTTACCTTTTGTAATTCTGACAAAAGCATTTGCATTGAACTTGTATAATGTACAGTAGTAGATAGAAATAGCAAATGTCACTTGGTTTTGCTAATTACTGCCACAAGAAAAGACTTGCTTGCTAGTAAAACGTCTCCCTAGAGAAGTTTATGTTCTACAGTATTAAGTAGGATAACTGTCGGTGACTAAGAGCTACCCTGACTATCCATACTGTGTTTTTTTTTCACCATTGTGATAAGACTAGCCACCATCCCACGAACTGTTTCTTGTGTTACTACAACAATCTGCACAAAGGAACTTTTTTACTGTTTGCAAGAGCTTATTGGCTTAACCCACAGATGGCCTGCAACCCTTTATTAATGACTGCCTTATACTTAACTTCCCCAGCATGAACTGTGAAATTATCTGCTGTAGTATGCTAATCTGTTGTTGTTCTAGACCTGACCTATACTGATACAAACATAATTATCTTTATGCTGGTGACGAGGATCACCTACATGGTAGTTACTCAAGCTAGTTTTGTGCTCACTGTGAACAAATTTGAGCAGATGCTTCCGATTAATGTATTGATATTTTTTGGCATATGACATGCAACGCATAATTCGATGCAGAAATTATAATGTATTTTATCATCTTCATGTCATGACCAAATTAATGCTGTAGTAAACCACCCTTTCATGTTCGCCTTGCCGCTTGTTGGAATGTTTGAAATTTCACTGTTGAGGGCACCATGTTATCCCTTGGCAGAACTAGCAGGTACCAAAATGCTAATTGGCAGGGGGGACTGGCTTTAATCAGAGGAAGTCTTAGTAATGTACCTTTCTTTATGATGTCTCTTTTTGCTTTGCCTAAAGGTGTAGAGAAAAGGTTGGATATACTCATATACCTACAAAACGTATGCTATGGAATGACAACGAAAAAGATAATAAATAGCACTTAGTAAAATGGGAAAGTGTTTGTCAACCTGTAGATCAAGGGGGTCTCGGTGTAGTGGATCTGAGAGTATGAGCATTTGCTTACCGTGTAAATGGTTGTAGAAGCTAGAGAATGGCAAAATGTAGTGTTGAGGAAATATTACAGTAGAGATCTGTTGGTAGCTGTTAAGACAAAACCTGGACAACCTCATTTTTTCACAGTATTTTGGATGTTAGGGAGCATTTTTACAAATTTTGTAGGAAACAAGTGAGTAATGGTTTGAACACTCTCTTTTGGGAGGATTTATGGATAGGAGGGGTGCCTCTGATGGTAAAGTTTAGACGGCTTTATAATTTAACTTTCAGCACTGGTATATTGGTTTCGAAAGTATTTACAGAAGGTTGGAATTGCTTGAGATTTAGGCGCTGTCTGGTGAAACTGCCGATTTATTTGTAGAGTTACAGAGGCTGTGTTGTGATGTCATGTTGTCTGAACATAGAGATACATGCAGGTGGTTGTTAGACAGTTCGGGTAAATGTTCGATCTTTATGTCCTGTTTTAAAAATGAACCAGGTTAATTGCCCCTTTAAGAAATTGTGGTTTATCAAAATACCTCTAAAGATTAAAGTGTTTTGTGGCTAGTGTTCATAAAAAGTATCTTGACACGAGATGTGCTTAAAAAAAGGGGCTGGGAAGGTAATACTAAATGTCTTTTCTGCACTGAGGAGGAAAGTATAGATCATCTGTTCATCAAGTGTCCATTGGCTAGATATGCATGGGGGCTAGTGCAATGCACGTTCGACATTCGTACAGATTATTCTTCGGTTTCAGAGTTGGTTAGTTGGGTGTTCAGATTCCCTGGGAACATGAGGGGGGTTGTGGCAGTAGGAGTAGCTGCTGTTGTGTGGTCTTTATGGAAGACAAGGAATGCGGCATGTGTTGGTTCACAGTGTTAGCCAGCAGATTCGTTTACTAAATGAACTATTTGCAGTCTCTTGCTTAAATGAACTATTTGCTGTCTCTTGCTTCAGTTCCCAGTTTGATACAGGGATACTCATGTGAAGAAACATGGTCCTATGAACATAAGTCAATCCTATTGGTACAAGTTAGGTGACGCGTGTATAAGGAAAATAGAACCTGTTGCTGAGAGATGAGTTAAGACATATCTTGCATCCAGACATGCAGCAGATATCTTCAATTGTTGATATCTGTAACCGACTCATGTGAAGAAACATGGTCCTATGAACATAAGTCAATTCAAACTATGTTCAGAGATGAGTTAGTCATGATGCTGTTTTTAGTCTTCTCAACCAAACTATCGACATTGTACTATGCTTCTCTTAGATGATACTGCCTACGGTGAATAGTTTTCACCTCTTCAATTACAACCTTCCTTATTACCAGAAGCGTGCTTTTCCCAACCCATCATTTATAACATCACACGACAGAAAACAGTATTTTGTTTCATATGCATTTTTGAATGTAGTTTACCGTGGGAATTTAAGTGCCTCAGTCCAACTCACTGTTATTATCTTTTTATCCTGTCCAGGACACAAGGCTTTCTTGCACTTTTCACTGGTGACACTGGTGAGATTCGTGCAGAGGTCAGGGAGCAGATTGATACAAAAGTTGCCGAGTGGAGAGAGGAAGGAAAGGCGGAGATTGTTCCTGGTGTTCTGTTTATCGATGAGGTCCACATGCTAGATATTGAATGTTTCTCCTTCCTAAACCGTGCTTTGGAGAATGACATGGCTCCGATCCTTGTTATTGCGACAAATCGAGGTATTACAACCATACGCGGGACCAACTACCGATCACCACACGGTATACCATCCGATTTCCTCGACCGCCTCTTGATCATAACAACACAGCCGTACACCGAGGGTGAGATCCGGCAGATATTGGACATCAGGTGCGACGAGGAAGACGTTGACATGTCTGCTGATGCGAAGGTTTTGCTCACAAAGATTGGCACTGAGACCTCCCTCCGGTATGCAATCCACCTGATCACTGCCGCCGCTTTAGCTTGCCAGAAGCGCAAGGGCAAGGTGGTCGAGATGGAGGACATCAGCCGGGTGTACCAGCTCTTTCTGGACGTCAAGAGATCGACACAATACTTGATGGAGTACCAGGACCAGTACATGTTCAGTGAAGTGCCAGGGGAAGCAGATGGGGATGACGCCATGCAGTCTTAGATTGATGTTCTTACGATGTAACTGGGGTTGGTTTTATGGTTCGTGTATCTTGGATGCTTGTGGATCGTTTAGGTTAGTGTTAAACCTAAGATGCTGTTACCTGGGAAGCACGCTTGGTGGATGCGGTGAGCTATATTAGCTGCTGTAAGCTGGTGACTTAACAGTTCAATGTATCCTAGGAATTTTCGTCCCAGATTGCAGTCGTGGTGTTCGTTTAAATTCTTTGTTACTATACTATGTGTACTGTCGACTCCCACGGCACCTGTGATTGTGTGATCAGCTTTCATAGCAATGTTACTCCAGAGCGAAAAGAGAGCTCACTTGTCAGGTCAGACACTATTTTGCAAGTATATAAGGTGTAAGAACCCAGTTTTTAACACTAGTAGTATACAAATGTAGGTCTGATTGTGCATCATGCATGGCATGCATTCCATACATTCATAAGAATTTAAATTCAAGTAACCTGAGAACAAATAAATGCTGAAACGAATGAAAATGGCAGAATGCAAGTGAATAAATATCACTAGTTAAATTATCACTTCTTTTATTTGAGTGTTGAATGTTTGAAAGTATGCAACTTGGAGGGAAAATTACTCTAGATGTGGGCATCGAGCATGTATGCTCGAGACCACGAGGTTCTGGAAATTCTTAACTTAGTGGGGTGTTAGATTTGGGTTAAAACTCAGTATTGGGTGTGTGGTTCTGTGTATTGTTGAAGGCATATCCCAGCATACTCTTGTTGCTGCTTAGCAAGTACCGTCCATGTCTATACCTCTGAAAATACAGTAGCTCATGTCCTGAAGGTCAAAACTGCTGTAGTTTGCTCTGTGTGTGCATGTCTTGCTAAGCTTGCTGTACATATAAATTATAAACTTGACCTTTTTCATTGAAAACCATCAGAATACTAGCTGTACCTCTGTACCATAATTTAGTTGCACTGGGCAACTAATATTCAGAGAACCCTACAGCATATATTTGGTTTCCGACATCGGAATTCAACTTCATAAAATCTTCAGGCTACACAGCGATGAATCGCCAGTGTCGCAAAATATTCGGTTGGCATCCAAGCTAAATGAGCCATGTCCTGTACTGGCCATTCCAGGTTTACAAATTACTGTACATCAGTTTGCTGCAACCTGTAGTCCTCCAGAAGCCAACTAGTACCCACCATGAACCAAACATCATGCATGCTTGGTTTATTCACACGAGTCAAACAACATGTTATTTCGTTTATTTCCTTTATCTGGTAGTAGCATTTAGGTGACCAAGTAAGTAACCAAATGCCAGCCTTGTCATTCCAGTACATGTAGTAGATGAAACTGATTTAGTTGAATCAGTAGCATAGCTCATGCTATCTGTTCTTCAATTATTTTTCTTTCACAGAGAGAGATAGGTAAAAGCCTGTAATTTACTTAACCAATTATTTTGCTGAACCATGTGAACTAAAATTCGGCCATGAGCTGAAATTTGAGTGAGGTAAATAAGAATAATCTGAGAGCATTAACGTCTGAGATAAGTATCTTTATAATTAAATCTGGGAATCAATTATTCTTCACTCTTTTAATACGTACTGCTACAACTGGTTCAAGAATAGATCCGAGTGTATATCACCATCAGCATATCATCATCATCATTGCATTCGCCTTGGATTTTCTCTATAGTTGGTCCTTATTGGACTCATTTGAATTATTTAGAAATGGCGATTCCACAGGAAACCAACCCATCGAATTACACTTCTTATCTTACATTTGTCAAAGTATTTGCAATCTACTATCTGATATCACCTGCATCAAAGAAAAATATATTTTATGAAGGGGAAAGGCAAAAGATTTGCCTTACTTCATTAAATAAGGAGTTTAAAACAGAGTTTAGTGTTATAGACCACCACCCTTAAAATACAAGCCTACTCTCCCGGTAAAAGGTGACCCAAATTTTTTGCCCCCGCAAACACCCAATTCCTCGCCTCCGACTTAATTCGCATGAAAATGATCGTCGGAAGGGTGCTCGTGTGCTTGAAGACCCTCGCGTTGCGCTCGTTCCAAATTTCCCAAGAGACAAGCATGAGAAGAGATGAAATGGTCCTCCTTCTTCTCCCATTTGCGATGACGAGGTGCTCCCACCAAGACTTGACGTCGTCGAAGGCCACCCAATCCGGGGGATTGAAGTCCCCGATATTGAGCCAATCCTTAACCATGCCCCATAGACGGATGGAGAAGCGGCAAGTGAATAAGAGGTGCCTAGCCGTCTCATCCTCTCGGCGGCAAAGAGGGCAAAGCCGACCATTAGGCCAGCCCCTCCGCTCAAGACGGTCTGCCGTCCACACGCGATTTTGAATGATTAGCCACGAGAAGAGTTTGCATTTTGGGGGAGCCCAATTTCGCCACACCAAGTTGTCCATAGTAGAGCCGATTTGCCCGGCAAATTGCGCCTTGTAAGCCGAGGAACAAGAGTAAGAACCCGAAGAGGTGAGCTTCCAAGTGATTGAGTCCGGGACGGCGACATCAAGTTGGAGTTGGGAGGTGAGTTGCCAAAGCTTCATGAACTCCTCGACGTGAGCCACCGAAAGCCCATCGGAGATGTTCAAGTCAAGAACCCATGCGTCATCGGTGATAGCTTCCCTAACGGACCAAGTTTTCTTCTTTGAGATCTCGTAAATTAGAGGCGCAATGAGCTTGGGGCTGATTCCATCCACCCAAGGGTCATCCCAAAAAGAAGCCTTAGAGCCGTCACCAATGGTCACCTTTGTCATAGCATGGAAGAGGTGCATTTCATCTTTCTTGCACGGGGCCTCCATTCCCACCCAAGGTCTCTCCGGAGCCGTCCAACTTAGCCATGCCCACCGGAGACGAAGAGCCTTCGCGAACTTGTCCATGCTGAGCAAACCGAGCCCCCCCAAGGAAGTGGGCTTGCAAACCGCCGTCCAATTGACCTTACACTTCCCGCCGGAGACCTTGTCGGTGCCCGCCCAAAGGAAGCTTCGAATAATTTTCTTGAAATAGAGCATGGTCTCCGGAGGGATGTCAAGGACGGAGAGGGGGTAGATAAGCTGCGAGGTGAGGACCGCCTTGGCAAGGGTGCTGCGGCCCGCGATGTTGAAGCACCTCCCTGCCCAAGGGTTAAGTTTGGCCATGGCCTTGTCCTCAAGGTATTGAAAGTGGATTCTCTTTAATTTTCTCACCGCAAGAGGGAGCCCAAGGTAGCGAATTGGGAAGCAAGCGGTTGGGGCCGGAAGGTCATGAAGCACAGCGTCAAGGTTGATATTTTCACAACGGATAGGGGTGATAGAGCTCTTTGCAAAATTTGTCACAAGCCCGGTGGCGTCTCCAAAGTTGTTTAGGATGCGAGCAAGCGTGGAGATGTCCTCCTGGATAGGGCACAAGAAAACAACCGCATCATCGGCGTAGAGGGAGGATCGAAACCTAGCACCCTTCCCGGGAGCCTGTGGAGGAGCCCTTGGTCCGTTGCCACCTGTAAAATGTGTTGAAGAGGATCGATGGCAATGTCGAAAAGCAAGGGAGACAAGGGGTCGCCTTGCCGCAGCCCCCTCCCATGCTTAATAGGAGCACCGGGGATACCATTCAGAAGCACGCGTGAGGAAGCCGAAGAAAAGAGCGCGGAGAGCCAATCCCTGAATCTTGGAAGGAAGCCGAGGCGATCAAGAAGCTCCAAAATATACTCCCATTTAACCGAGTCAAAGGCCTTTTTGATGTCAAGCTTGATGAGAAGAGAGGCCTTCTTTCTCCGGTGGAGCCAGCGGGCATAGTTGCGAACAAAAAGAAGTTGTCATGAATGCTCCTCGTCTTGATGAAGGCGCTTTGGGCTTGAGACACAAGGGAATTCATGTGGGGGGCGAGGCGGAGGGAAAGAATCTTGGCCACAATCTTAGCGATCCCATGGATGAGGCTTATCGGCCTAAAGTCGGAGATCTCCTCCGCTCCCTCCTTCTTGGGTAGGAGCACAACATTTGCGGAGTTGAGCCAATGGAGGTTGTTGGTATGAATGTTGGAGAACCGGAACATGACCGCCATCACATCCGCCTTAATGATGTCCCAACATGCTTTGAAGAACTTGCCGGAGAAACCATCCGTGCCGGGAGCTTTGTTGGAGGGCATGGACATGATGGCCGCCTTCACCTCCTCCTCCGTGAAGGGGTCCGCAAGGCCTTCAAGATTGTGAGCGGGGAGATTAAGGGCGTCCGAATTGAGAACACAAGAGCCCGGGCACCGGCGTCCAATAGCTTTGACAAAGTGGTTTTGAGCAACCGATTGCTTGTCATCATGCGAAGTGACCCACCCTTGATTGTGCCGAAGCTTGAAGACAAAGTTTTTCCTCCTCCTAGAGTTTACTTTGGCATGGAAGTATCTAGTGTTTGCATCCCCCTCTTTAAGATTGTCGATCCTAGCACGCTGTTTTTTCCGGGATCTTTCGAGGGCCGCCAAAGCAATGACCCGCCGCTTGAGCCTAGTGCGGATGTCACGCTCATCCGGAGAGAGAGCCCGAGCCTCCATAGCCTTGTCGAGCTGCAAGATGACAAGGAGCGCCATGTGAAGTTGAATCTTGTTGTTGGCAAAAAGACCGCGACTCCAAGCCATGAGCTTCCCCGCTGTCCGCTTGAGCTTGTCATGGAGGATGTGGTAGGGGTCGGTATGTGACGAGGGGCCGGCCCACCCCTCCTTCACGACGTCAAAGAAGCCGGGCATGCGGACCCAAAAGTCTTCAAAGCGGAAAGTGCGAGGCTTCCGAGGCCCCCGGCAACAAGCGAGCAACAAAGGGCAATGATCGGAGAGCGAGGATGAGAGGGCGTGAAGGATGTGATCATCATGGGAAATGTCCCATTCCTCATTGCAATAGAAGGCGTCAATCTTGCTCATGGTAGGAGTGTTGCGTTCGTTGGACCAAGTGAAACGTCGATTTTGGAGGTGGATCTCTTTTAGCTCACATGCATTAAGGGCAGTAAGGAATCTAACCAAGTGACTTCTATTGATGTTGAGATTGCTCTTGTCCCGCGCACGCCGAATTTGATTGAAGTCACCGAGCACCAACCATTTCACCCCCGGAATTGGCTTGAGGGCAACGAGCTCATTGAAAAAATCATCCTTTAACGCATCATTGACAGGGCCATAAACCACCGTGATCTTGAACACATCATCGTCCCGCTTTGAGGTCACCGTGGCCGAGATGGAGAAGGAGTGCAGCTCCACATCCGTAATATCCACCGCATCGAGATCCCAAAGAATAAGGATTCCACCTCTAGTCCCCTCAGCCGGCTTCTGCGCAAACCCTTGAAAACGAAAGCCACCAATGGAGGCCGCAATGAAGGAATCAACAACCTGCAGCTTCGTCTCCTGAAGGCAAACAATGTGGCAGGAGCAGCTTGTGATTGTTTCAAGAACGGCAGTGCGGCGGTCCGGGTCGTTGAGCCCACGAACATTCCAGCTAGCGATGTCGATGAAGTAATCACTCATTGTATAACCAGCATGACCCCAGGAACGCATAACTCGAAGGAAGACGCAAGCAACAACAACAAATAAGGTCTGAAGGACTGGGTACATGCCCAGCAATAAACAGGTCTGAAGGACTGGGTACATGCCCAGCAATAAACGGCCGCAAAGGAAGTATCAGCAGCCACGGCCTCAGGAGACAACCAGCAACATGACGGAAGTTCAACGAGCCTGCTAGCCAGGCGATCAGCAACAGCAACTTAAGGTAGCTTAACATAGTAACCATGCAGACCCAGGAGCACGAAGGGGAGGCCTACGCCGGCGCAGACATCCCAGGAGCGGTCGCCCCAGCAGCACCAGCAGGGGCCTCGGCGTCCCCGTCAGCAGCATGCTCGATCGCCGCCGCACCACCGTGCGCCAGCAGAGCCTCCTCCACAGCAGTAGCCAGGTCACAGTCCAGGCGGAAGAGGGCCCTCAGCGCCGCCACAGCAATGTCCGGTAGCTTGCCCTGAAAAAGATCAACAAACTTGGCAATGGCGTTCTCCGTCATCATCTCGCCCTCCTTGAGGATCCCCATGCGCTTGCACAGGAGCTGCTCGGCAAGGGCAGCAACAGGGACCTTGTTTCCTTTGCGCTTGATCTTGAGGAGCGGGCTGGAGCGTGGAAGAACGAATCCCGACACCCCAGCGAGAGTCTTGCGGCGAGCCGCCGGAGGGGACGGCCTGGGGGATGGAGAGCACATAGGTAGCAGCGGCGGCAGGCGCGAGGCGAAGAGCCCGGCGGATGGATCAACAGGGAGCTCACGGGGCTGGCCGTGCGCGCCGGGGAGACCCCATCCCCGTGCACCGGCGTGGACGAAGCGGGTGGCGACGCCGCGAGGTCAGAGCCCGGGGCGCCTCCCAGCGACGCTGCGAGGCCAGAACACGGGGTGCCAAAGGAGCTCGGCGAGACCTGGGCTGGCGAGAAGTCGAGGAAGCGCACACATGCCAAGAACTTGGACGCGGACTGCGGGAGGGCAGAGCTCGGCGGGGAGACGCTGGAGCCAATGGCGGAACGAGGCAGAGCCGGCGCAGCGATGGGGGAGCCACCCGGCCCCAGGTAGACCACAGACGCCAGCCGCCCCTGGCGAGGAGGGGAGCGGCCACGCTTGTCGAAGCTGATCGGCTCGGAGGCACCACGGCGACGCGAGGAAGCAGGTGACGAAGACCTCTTGCTGCGGCGCGCGCCCAAAGCCGAGATGACCGAGCCATCCTTCAGGCGCTTCACGAGCTTGGGGTCGATGCGCCGGTGATCCGGCTCCGGCAGCTCCGCGATCCGCCTCTCGCGGCGGTCATCCCTTCGTCCATCGCCGCGCTGGTCACGGCGGTCACCCTCCTGGCGCCGGCCTTCATGCGCACGCGAGCGGCTGCGGAATATGCGCCCAGCCCAGGACTGATGGCGCCCCTCATGGCGCCCGCGGCGGTCGCCCTCATCATCATCGTCACGCCGGCGGTCTCTATCTTCATCCCGACGTCCATGCCCATCATCAGCCCTTGGAGCACGCGTGTGCCGGTCGCGCACCTCCCTCTCGCCATCGATGACCCCGATGCGCGTGTCGAAACGCTCGCGGTGCGGGTGGCGCGGCGGGCGGCCATCCGGACCAGGAGAAAGGTCCTCGTACATGTCGAGGTGCACAATCACCCGGCTAGTGAGCCCTCTCTTCCCTTCCAAGGCAGGAGTGTCGCTGACCAGGAACGCCGGGTTGGGGCCGTCGAGCATGGTCACCCACATGACCTTGGGCAGGTCAGATGGGTTGGCGCAGAACGCCCACAGGCCCATGGCTGAAGCGTCCTCCTTCTGCAAGGTTGCCACATCAAATATATTTTATGAATAATATGACATGGATCATGTGGACCGACTAATGGAGCATTCAGTGAACTATTTATGATTGGTAGTTCAAACTCTTTTGTGGAGGATGTCAAGCCATTGTCGGTTCCACTATAGTGGATATCACCCTTAGGTTAATAACAATTGTCTTTTTGTGCTCAACCCCTGCAGTGACCGCGTTGACCACACGATTTGTATGGGCGATGCTGAGCTGGAGTAATACCATCTTATACAGCTTATCTCCCAGGAATGAAAGTTGTGAGTGGCCTATTTGGCGACCAGTTGTCAGCAGTTTGAGAGTGACCTATTTGGTGACCAACTGCAGGAGGCCTCTTTTGTAGGTGTTATTGATATTACGCGCTATAAAAAATAACAAAAGTTGGAGAATTGCGCTGAATCACGGAAATACTCAAAAAAAAATTAGAGATGGGAAATACTCCTCAATTGGGCGTCTCTTCTAGAGGCAGAGCGGCGGACACACAACACGCCAGCGCATAGCACAACGCAATTTTGCGAGTCGCGGCATCGTCCGTGCGATTGATCATTGAGAGGCTGCCACGGCCGGCGCGGGGCTCCTCGGGCCGCGTCCCCACCCGCGTGCGGTGGTTCCGGCCTTCCTTCCTTCCGTTCCGTGGGGGCCTCTTCCTCCCTCTCACTCCCCATTCCCCTCATCTCCGCTCCCTATCAACCCAGCAACCCACCGCGCCCTCCTCGATCGATCGACTGCCGGCGCCATGGAATCCAACGACTCCAACTCCGCCGCAGGTACGCCGCCGTCCCCGCCCCTACCTCCGTTTTTTGCCTGATCGAAGCGGGTTTAGCTGCCCGGAAACAGCTCGATCGCGCCGCCCTACCAGCCGTCCAATCGAATGCGCTCCCGGATCCCCTCCCGGCAGTTGCTTTCTGTCGCTTCAGCTACTTCGCGTAAACAGCTGCCGCTGAATGCCAGCGTTGCTCAGTCCGCACAGGCAGCAGCGGTGTTTGCGTGTCGGCGCCTGTGGCGGGTTCACGAGTTTGCGTTCTGCCGTGCAATGTGTACAGTTTGTTCGCTGTTACTCTCGGCATCTGCTGCTTGTAGGAGGTTACTTATCGAGCAGGATACTGAGTTGTGAATGGAGCTTGAGTAGGTCTCTCACAACACTCTGAGAAGAGGCTTCGTGCTGACCGAGTGATCACTTGAGCGAGCACAACTTGGATTGAGGTGTTCTAGCTAGCGTCGACATTTTTTGAGATTGGATTGGTTGGTGGTCCGATCACATTCTGTCATCAGCTACGAGCTTCAGAGATTGCAGTTCTTCAGTTTAATTAGTGGCCGTCTGGAAGCCAAAACTACACACGCACCCCATGGATTTCGTATAACTTCTAGTAAGAAGGTTTAATTGCAAATTAAAAAAATTAATTGAGACACACTGCGCAGGGCATCATAAGGCTTAACTGAACTAATGCCTAAAATGCCTACTCGTTCTTCCTTTCTCTCATTTCAAGGCAACTTACTGATTTCTTAAGCACCCACTCCGTGCAACCTGAAGGATGCTCACCTATATCTGACAATCTTCGAAGCATTGAATTTTAACATGTTGTCCACATAAAAATCAGTGATTAATATATATGTACACATTTATCAGGCAGTCATGGGTTTAGGTTCAGATAATGTGAAGAGATGATGTCCAGTGACTCGCATAACTTGGTTTTTGGAGTTTATTTCCAGCACTTACATAGTACCATAAGCTTTGCCTAGTATCGTCGCTGTAACCATGAAATATATTTTATTTGCGCAAGGCATGCGCACAACGACCAATATGTTTTAGTGTATCAGGAAACAGGCATACCAGTTAAACGTTAACATGGTGTACGCACAACTTGCACACTCACCAGAGTCTTCTGAGTCTGTTTATTGTGAAATACAAGTATTGGGAGCCTCACATAACAACTGTTCGCATGATTTCACTGCATATCACGTCACAACTTTAAATGAATTTTGCATACAAGAACCACTGGTCGATTGCTATTTATCTTGTGCGTATTTGAGATTTTGACTTACATCTATCAGCATTGAAGGGATCTTGGAGCTTAAACTATGGTTATGTAGCCTGACCGCAAATATTTTTGTATTTTTATCACAGGAGGTAAGGCGCAAGAAATATCTGTACCGCCTGTGGAAGGTATAGCTGGAGGAGGGACTAGTTATGGCTGGGTAGATGGAGGCTTACAGGGGTCAAGTCTAGGTACTAGTGTGATTGACCCTACAAAGATACACTCAACAGATCTTTTGCATGTGTGGTATATGCCCAGCACAGCAAATGTTAGCCAACAAGAGGCTCCTCGACCTCTAGAACATGTAAGTTGTATTTAATTTTATTAGCATTGCTAGAAGGATCAGCAATCTCTTGATTTCACACATCAATATGCAGAATGTTCTCTTGTCTTTCCACCTTTCCGTTCCTTCAGATATATCTTTTCTTTTGACATTTACTTCGGACATGCTGTTTTCACCAGTTCTACTCATTTATGATCCTGTACTGCTCTGTCATGACCAGATTTCTCATATTTGATTTCTTCCTCCCAAAATCGCTTCAGGTTAACCTTTTGGCAGCAAGAAATGAAAGGGAAAGTTTTCAAATTGCTTTACGCCCAAAGGTTTCATGGGCCAGTTCAGATATTGCAGGGCCTGTTCAGATTCAGTGCACCGATCTATGCTCATCCTCTGGAGACAGGTTTGTTTGTTTAAATTTTGAATTCATTCTCTTGGGGATACCATCATTTGTAAATTCTACTTTGGATGATTACAACAGTGCTGTACCAGGTTAGTGGTTGGTCAATCTGTAACATTGCGACGTGTGGTGCCTATGTTAGGTGTACCAGATGCTCTTGTGCCTATTGATCCGTCGAATCCACAAATAAACCTACTTCCAGGGTACTGCTTCTGCGCTTTAGATAGCCATGACTGAAACACATCAACATTTGTTTTTCATTTTGTCTTTATAATTACCAGTTCACTTTTGTTTGTACAGGGAGACAACTGCAGTATGGGTCTCATTAAATGTTCCTTGTGGGCAACAGCCTGGACTATACGAGGGTGAAATATTTATTACTTCTGTGAGAACAGACGCAGAGTAAGCTTTATTTGCTGCTTTATATTTGGTTGTGTACTTATGTTCCATGGTAGCATAATCTGCTCAGGATACTTTGGCACGGACATAAGCTCATATTCTAACCACTGATGCAAGTGATCAAATGGCATACTGGAATGAGAGACATTAGTACACATATTGTATATGAATATCTGATAGACAAAACATATAAATATCGGAAATATTACGCATAACTGTAAAGTTCATATTTTGTAAATATATATTATCGATCGAAAATTTCAGCTACGAGATCTCGATAAGACTATCTTCAGTTGTCTCTTCTAAAAACCAAGACATTTTTTATTTGTGCCCCAAGTTCTTGAACTTGTAAACCAAACTCTACCTTTTCAATGAAATGAAGTGCAAAGGTCCTTTGCGTTTTCTCGGAAAAAGTTCTTCAACTTGTCATGAACTTGCATTATCATCGTCTCATACGAAGTGCTCATTCAAAACCTTGTGTGAGTTCACGAGTCTGATTTGCTCATGTGCCTTCAATAATGTATGTAAATTCGATGGGGTTCAGTTCATGAAACGAACATCTTTAAAATAGTTTTTGTCCATCCTGAACCTAGAATTCCGAGTTTAAATCTCAGATGTGGCTATTCTGGATGTGTTCTGATGCTTGCAGTTGGTCACGTGTGTTCAGACAACATTTAGCCTGGACTTGTATATATCTTTGTGCTGTCAGTGATATGGTATTCGAGTTATTAAACACTATTTCTCCTGCGAATTTGACAGCAGTTCCAGGGCAGAATGTTTACCAAAATCTGAGAGATACCAGCTGTATAAAGACTTAAGGACCTGTCTTGAGATCACTGAATCCAGAGACTACTCATCATCGGAGGAATTGGTATGTTACTCTGTCAGTACTTAGCGATTAGCTATATAATTTCTTTTCTTAGAGCGCTATAACATGCAGGTACAAAGACTATCGTCAACCTCAACCACATTGAGGAGCATGCTACAACTTCCAGCATTCCAGGACTGTCAAGAGAATAATGGATTAGGGGATATGATGGATGAAGATGTTATGAACAATGTTGCAGTTCGTGTGAAGTTAAGATTGACTGTTTGGGATTTCACTCTCCCACTGACACCTTCTTTACCTGCTGTTTTTGGTGTATCCTGGTAAAAAAGATATAGTATGTAGTAACTCTATAACAAGAATCCACATGCCTTAGCTGTTGTGTCATTCAGTATTCAGACCTGCAGTTCAGAATTTATGTTGGAATTGTCTATGTGGGTATTGCAGCTATCCTGACTCCACATTTCAATTCTATCTGTATGCATTTGCCGTCCTTTGACTATATATTAGATATCTGAAACCGTCATTGAAGATCGGTTCTGTTTGGAGCATGGCACCAAAGGATGGTATGATGCACTGGACCATCACTTCAGGTGGCTCCTCCAGTACAGAATTAGTCCGTTTTTCTGCAGATGGGGCGATAGCATGCGTATTCTTGCATACACATGTCCTTGGCCTGGTAATGTATCAATTTTTAAACAGTAGGCTGCTTTATGTAAATTCATCGCCTGATGTGATTTCCTACTTTGTTTCTATTCCTTTAGCTGATCATCCAAAGGCTAATGAATATTACTCTGATCCAAGACTTGCAGCATATGCTGTACCCTACGCGCCTATCCTGTCAAGGTAGTGCTAGAATTTCTAGTAAATTTTAAATCAGCTTGCTTACTCATCTTTTATTAATTTGGCTCCTTTCTTGATGCACAACAGTACTGATGCAGCAAAAAATTCTCTGCGAAGAGAGGTCGAAATCTTGAAAACAGAGGCTCATTGGTCAAAAGCTTACTTCTACTTGTGGGATGAGGTGCGTGATTTAGTTACTTCTATGCTATATTGAGTGACATGGTTCTACACCACAAAGTGCAAGCTTCGCTATGCTTATATCGCGCCACGTGACGTCACATCAATTTAAGATCCAGTAGGGCCTGCCCAGCTCTATGCAGTTGGAACTATATTTTAATTATGAGTAACAGATATTAGAAAATTGTGTTCAGTTTAACCATCTTAGATAGTATAAAGATATACTGCCTCCATTTCAATAGTTAGTTTTCTTGTGAAAAAAATTCTCACCAGTATATTTGATAATTGGTCAAATCCCTAAGCAACCTTCCAAAATTGCCCCTATCAAACCTATGAATTTCATCTACTTTATTACCTCATTTTACGTGCATGAGATATTTTAAATGTGCGTGCATTAGTCAAAAGTGCCAAGTATTGGGAAACTATGAGTGTAGTTAGTTGTTAATGGAATTTAGGATTCTGTAAAGTTTGGATGCAATTGTTGTTATTATATAATGGTGCCAATGCAACATATCGAGAACATTAAATTTGCTATTAAACACATAGTGAGAGTCATGAAATATGTGCAGTACATTGTTAGATATGCAGATAACACCGTTAGCCAGGCAAGTAGAACTAATAGTGAAGCTTACTTGTATGTGCACTGCTGGCTGCTCAGCTAACCCTTCATTATCCAGCAAAAAAAAGCTAACCCTTCATCAATAGGTTCCATAAGTAGACCCCAACATCAGCTAGCCAGATAAGTTACTTCTATGCTCCTAGTATATCCTGATTCTTGAGGAAACTTTATAGTGAGAGTTTTGTTCTATGTGAATTGTGAGTATAGCTTCGAGATTCGACCTTATATCATATATGTGCTAGTATAGTAGGCGATGGTTGCATCTCAGCATATTGCATCTTGGGATATTATATCTGGTGCAAACCATGAGGTACGTACAATCGAAGGTTTGAGCACCAGATTAACATAAAAACAAAAATTCGGAATAAACTTTTGAAGGTAGACCCCGGTTCAGCATCAGTTTATTCACTAATATTTCAAGGTTGATTCATTCTTTTTGCGGAAAAAATGCAATTGCTGACAATCTAGAAGTGAAATTAAAATGGAATGTAATAAAACAAAATATCATTTATGGCAAACTTCAATGCTTCATTTATCCTAACTCGCTTGAGTTCAAAAATGAAATTGCTAAGGGTTATGAAATAATCTATGGAGCATCTCGTTCTTTGTGGAAATTTTTCATGTTGATCTGGTGCTGAAACTAGAATGGTTTCTATTATCACACTTACACATAGTTTGCACTGGATATGTCACCCTTGCACACTGGTGCTATGCATGTTCTGAAGTCCTTACGTGTCAAACCAGTTGAATTAAGGTGATACGTGAAACCGTAACTCATGTATATGGCGTATTCTGTTATGCTTATTAAAAAGAGACGCATATGGTCATCTTACAATTTTTCTTATTGTTTCAGCCACTGAACATGGAACAGTATGAAGTAATCCGTGACATCTCCAATGAATTACGGACATACACACCTGATGTGCGTATTTTAACAACTTACTATGCTGGTCAGTATACTTCCATACCTGTATCACATATGACAAAATATAAAGTTCTTTTTGTGATAAACACCTGTATAAGAACATACTTCCTTACTTCCTGAAATGAGTATATGTGCAGATTTTTTTACTGAATTATTAAGAGATCATTATACTGAGATAGATATACAAACTAAGTTCCTTAATCAGAAAGTTAGCAGATACACTAGAAAACAGCTAGTAATTAAAGTTTCTGCTGAATATGATTTAGTGCTCAGTATGATGGGGGAAATGTAGAGAAGCAAAGAAGCATGGTGAAATTTGAAGTTACAGCCAAATGAATCAACCACGGGTTGAATAATTACAGTTTACTGGGTACTAGCATGCAGTTTGAGATGTTCGAACTTCGAAGTCCCAACTAGGATTATTTATTTATTTTACTGCCAAGACATTTATTAGCTACTGTGCTTGCTTTCTACACATTTCCTGGAATGAACACATCTGATTACTTGCTTGTGACTCACGGGGTAAAAACCTTTTGTTGCCCTGCCTGGTATTATGTTTTGTGGACATTTTAGATGTACATATGGAAGTTGACCATGACTGGGAAGCCCTGAAATTTCTCTTAACATATAAGTCATTTTTCCCTTATAATTTGAATGGCTCATGTAGGTCCAAGTGGTTCTGAACTGGCTCCTTCTACATTTGAGGCTTTTGCGAAAGTTCCAAATGTTTTACGTCCGCATACACAAATCTTCTGCACTAGGTATGCATTGCTGGGCACTTACGTGGTTTGTTCTGGATTGCTGAAATTGTGTGGGTATTTCCAGTCATGTCCCTAGGTTGCAAAAACATGCACATGTGATGGCATTCTGGTCTGGCATGATATGGCAACGCTTTACTAGATTTATTGATATGAAAAACATCTATTTCAATTTCCTATAGCATTTATACTAAAAAATTGATTCACAATGCTTGGTTCTAAACACGAAACATATAAGGTTCAGAAAATTGAAGTATTGTTCTGTCATTTCTATCTTGAATTTTCTTTTGATATTAGAACCATCCCTAGGCTATTCATCAAGTGCACAAGCTTTAAAAAATTAGTGGTAGTTCTGTTAACAAAAATAGACCAAATTATGACACTTCCTGCATTCCATAAAATGAGGCGTATATTTTTGGTCAAAAGTAAACGTAATACAATTTTAACCAATACTATAGCCAAAAATATGATCTCATCTACAAGATTTGATAAACATAGTATGAAACTATATTGTGTGAGGAGTCTATTGATATTGATTTGGTAATATTTTTGGCTATAAGATTGTCAAACTTAATATATGTTGACTTTTGACGAAACTTATATGCCTTATTTTGAGGAAGGAGGGAGTACTATCAACGCCCAGTTTGAGAGAAATTTGTGCTGAAACTGACAGCCCTGGTACATGTTGGGGATGTGTTGGCACTATGTGGAAGTGAGGCTAGTATGAGTATTGGTGACTTGGTGCAAACTGCAAACTAATGAAAGTGTCCTGCATTGTTCAATTTTGGACTCGTTAAAAAATGTATATCTAAAAGGACTTAGGATCCACTTCCATCCTTAGTTGTATTGCATTCGGCCTCCTAGCAGGATTGTAACCAAACTCTTATCTTTTCAATGAAATAAAACGCAAAGGTCCTTTGCGTTTTCTCTAAAATATTTTGTTTCTTATACAGCGAATGGGTTCTGGGCACAAGAGAGGACTTAGTGAAGGATATTATTGCAGAACTACGACCCGAGCTTGGTGAAGTAATTACAAATTCTGTCTCTGTAATTAGTTTTGATTACTTTCATTTGTTTCTACATTCTTTTACTGCAGGGAGGAGTGATCCTTCTGTTGTCTTAAAAAAAATCTTTTTGCATTGATATTATGCTTCTAATTCTAGTAAGCATGTTCATGAAGCTACTGACATTGTTTTCTGGATAATATCATTTATCATGTATTCGTATAAATTAAAAATTCATCGGAACTAATTCAGGTTGTTGGGTGATAATGCGCCAGCTTTCATATATTTGTGAAAACATGGTATTACGATCTTATTTTTTTAATGATCCCAGTAAAACTGCATTGACACACCTGTGTGTACCATCCTTTTGTACTATTCTCATTTATCTGATGCTCTAGACACTAGGTGTCTATAAATATATTTTAGTTAGTGCCTGCACTGCTGCTACTCGGAGGCTGATCTTTTGTAAATAGCTCTTCAGATCTCGTGGGCTTCTTTTTAGTGATGCAGTGAGAAATTTCATGCGTGTTGCCGATGCAGTCAGAGGCTCAGAGCTATGCATAAAGTTTTACTTATATGGTTGCATAGTGTTGTCATCAGCATAAAGCCTACCGCTTTAACTTAACTATAATCCACCTCAAGTGTTCTGGTAAACTTCCTTAAAAAATTATCTGGTCAATGACATTTTATATATGGTTTTCTCATATAAAATGGCTTCTAGTATAATTTATGGTTTATCTCTCAGATATGCTTGTGTTGATGTATATGAGCCTCTCTGGTTTTTGTAAGTTCGTGGCATATATCTTGATTAAATTATCTCAATATTAACCAGGAGTGGTGGACATATGTTTGTATGGGGCCCTCTGATCCTCAACCAAATTGGCACCTTGGGATGCGTGGTACCCAGCATCGGGCAGTGATGTGGAGAGTGTGGAAGGAGGGTGGCACAGGATTCCTGTATTGGGGTACCAACTGCTACGAGAAGGCTATGATTCCAAGTGCTGAGGTATTGGAAAACATCTTATGTAATTAGCTTCATTACTCTATTTTCAAGAGCAATATTACTTGCACATGGTTTGGATGTTGTACTTCTATGCTTACGCGTGTAGGCTTTGCTTGAAGATAGATTCCATGCAGATCAAGCAGTATGGCACTGTAAGAAAGACATGCTTCCTGCGTACTCATGTAATTCTAACATTCAGATAAACGTTTGATAAATGAAGCAAGAGAATATGAGCAAGCTATCTGTTGGTGTTGAATAACAAGTATAATTGTCTGGATCGTGAAAAAATAAATTTTTACTTGCATTAAGACTAGAAATCTGGTAAATATGCATATGGTAACTCTTATTTTAATGTACCAAAAGATAATTTTCTTAGATTTGAAAATTATCACACGATTTCTCTCTTTAAGCTTAAAGTGACTTTTCAACATTTATGCTGTTATACAATCTAATATTTTAATAGGAGTATGTAATTTCCTATTAATCTGAATATGTAACACCTTTATTCAGGCTTCAAATTTTATTTCGAATTTAGACTATAGTTTTGTTCAAACTGGTATACTGCCCTCTACACCTCAACGGTGAACAGTAATATCTGCTCATATTCTCAAACTGGTGTGGTTGCAGATCTGTTTCCGACGTGGCCTTCCCCCAGGTGATGGCGTTCTGTTTTACCCTGGCGAGGTGTTCTCTTCGTCACATGAACCAGTTGCATCGCTCAGGCTGGAACGCATTCTCAGTGGCATGCAGGTGAGACTTATCTGAGAATGTGTGTAAGTGCAAGCCTTAAGAGTTATTGAAGGCAATTACAATTGTTGCACTTAGATTGATTGGATCCCTTGATGGGATTATATAGTACAAGGAGGTGCCTTGGTTGCCAAGTAAAGAGATTACAAATATGGAAAACAAACTAAACAAATCTAATCCTCCTTGATTTCGGCTGGGTAGACGTGTCCTACACGTACACGTCTAACAGTTATGGTTATTCATATTTGTAGTTCAGGAGTACCTATTCTGAAGTAGGATTTGTTACTTAGCTAAGCTAAGTCCCGTTTAAATCCTACTTCAGCTGACTCTTTTCCAAGTCTACAGCCTCTTCCAACCAGAATGACTGTGTAGAAACATTACATAACCAAAAAAGAACTTTCCAGACTTTCACTTGTTCAAGCTGATTTTCAGTACATAGCTACCAGCTGTGGATACTGCAGTTGTGAAACTAATGCAGTGCTAGCTCATGCTTATTTCTCGATTTTGTAACGCAGGACATTGAGTACTTGAACCTTTACTCTTCAAAGTATGGTAGGGAGGAAGCTCTGGCACTTCTTGAGAAGACTGGCGCGTACCTTGGCCCGGATCGCTATGCGCATGACCATGGACCGGTTGATGTGATGCGTGGTGAGGTCTACCGCACTTGCCGCTCTTAAGTGCAGCGCTGCTGCTCTTCCATTGCAGCATATGGTTCGTTACGCGTATCATATGTATTAGCCAACTGAAACTCGGTAAAACACTTGTACCAAACCCGTGATAGCTGGATGCAGATGCAGTACTGATAGATTGGTAGTGTGGCTTTCTGGCCCTTGTATATACGCTATTTCTAAGTTGTGTGCGGTTTTTTGCCGCGAGTTTTTTATTAGAGATTCAATACCAGGTAACATAATCCAAAAACTGGACGTCAAAAGTGCCCTATCATGAAAGGCCTAGTCAAATAAGGAATTGACTGGCCGACAATGCCAGGCTGACCGTACGGACAATCTATCTCAACGAACATATGTATCTCGGCTGTCAGTCTTTCCGCTCGCAGCCATTCTGAGACACTGACAGATGGGTCCCGTGGCCGAGCTGTTCTCTTATCCGGGCCCTTCACTTGCTCCGGCATCTTGCAGCCCGCCCTTCATTTTGTACGGCCATAACGCCCGCTGCCTACACGCAGCGTCATCACAGGCCACACACACACGCTCCCTCTCGAAGTTTTTTTTTTTTTTTTTTTGCCATCCGCAGCATCGGTTCTCGTCTCGAGAAGCGACACCAATGGTGCCCTGTCCCTCTCCAGCCCGGTAGATCGATCGATCACCCGATGTGGACGGGGCCCAGACCCAGAGGCCAGAGCCATTTCAGGATCGGCCAATAGCAAACGTTATTTGTGTACGTTATCCTACCTTGTTGCAAATTACTACTACTCCCTACCTCCACGGGGATGGATCAGGGGGGTCCGCACAAGTTGACGGTCATTATCACAGATCCATGATAATTCGAAAAGATCTCCGACATCTCCATTGGCGATTAGCCCTCGCCTTGATCCAGAAAGCTGGCACTGCTGCACACCAATGCTTCTGTGCTCGCCACTTAGCCCATCGATGATCGATCTATGCTTGCTTGCGAGGCCTTCTTTCCAGGTTAAGTAAGAGTCGTAAGCTCATCCTGCCTTATTGCGGCAGACTGTAGCCGTGAGATTTTCCTTCACTCGTGGCGCCAGTTGTTGCCGTTGGCCTGGTGCATCAGCATCAGCACCAGACAGCCGATGCTATTGGCTAGACGTATCTAGCTACGCCTCACCAGCTAGCTAGCTGGACACCTCGCATTAGCAGCAGCGCAAGTACAAGTGACTGCACATTAGCAGTCCACCCAGCTAACCCAGCACTGTCATCCTCCGATTTCGTCTTATCACCTGGAACGTTCTAGAAAAAGAAAGAGAGAAGCGAGAAACCAGCGGCCCCGCGCCGATCCTGGAGCTAGATCTAGATTGAGGTGTAGGCGATTGCACGGCCGTTCTCCGATACTCTGATCTCATGGAGGAGCAACCACCCAGCTGACAACCTGACGTCGAGACTAATCGCTGTGCAGTTCTGTAGCAGCAGTGACTTCCCCGTTCATGCTCAGCTCGCCTCTTGCATATCTCCGGATCGCACGACAGATCTCGATGAATGATCACATCCATAAAACCTGAACCGAAAGAACAAGGAATTACCCAGTGCTTGAGGCCAATCGGTTGCTTGAGGTTTCCCTTACGTGAAAACGACTTCCTTTTTCACCAAAGGGGCAGTCCGCACGATGATAGGTTCCACCGAATGATTTCTCTCTTTGCTTCCCAAGAACAGGTTCCCGTGAATGATTGAATTGTTGCATATGCCGAGCCCATTTGTCTCCAGCTGCTTGGCTGTAGCGACCAGCCTTTCCTTTCGTCCGGGAGCTGATTATTGTTTCCTGTAAAGTGTGTGTTCAATGTATATACTAGTATTTCGTCTTTACAGCCACGCAAAATTGTTTTGGCTTGGCGATTTATATGCAAACAGCTTGACTCCATGGGGTTTTCACAAATCCAGGGGCGCAGGTGAGAGGAAACCTTTCGTCCTCGTGGGATGGCGGCGCCACACGACGCTATCGGGAGGAACAGAAAAGATCTTTGGCGGAGAGGGAGGACCACCAGCAAATGGGGAACGTGTGACTGAGAGCGTGGAAGAGCTGGAACCCAGAAAGAAGAGACCGTCCGACGGCGAAAATAGACCATGGACCGAAATGGGAGGGTAACCATGGCCCATTTACTGCTGAGTTTTTTTTTCCAAAATGGGGAACCAAGTCCCGAACACTCTCTATCAAAGCGATGCACACAATCATTTTATTGCAAAGTTTAGAAAGATACAAGATAAAAACAACGGAGGGCACATGCCTCGCGACAGAAACTCCATCAGACTATCACTAACCACATGGTAAAGGAAAAAAACAAAGAGAAATTGCACAACTTTTAGACAAATCCTTCAAGAAGGAGAAGTCGCACGTGCGCCGCTGATGACGAGTTCAACCTAAGGTCGACCACTTTATCCCCAAAAATGAGCGGCGGCAGAGTTGGAGAGGAGGAAGGTGGAGATGTCAACGAGGGTTTCACCCGAACCACTTCCCTGGGGGCGACGCGGGTGCCTGTTGCGTGCCTCCTCCTGATACGATCCCATTTACTGTTGGTTCCTTTCATTTTTGTGCTTGCGTAAGCAAAAACATTTCCGTTAGTGGCGTTATGGACCAAAGGTTAACAATTAAGGGCAGGGCAAGATTAAAAACCGAGGCCGGGAGGAGCCCTACCAATATATTGTTAAGGTTGAAGCGCTCATTTGAGAGATTTTCCTAAATTTGTTTATGAGAACTCAAAACCGGGTTGCCAAGATGTGCACACTGCCACCCGACCACTGGGCTAGTCGCCCGTTCTCGAATCGAGGAAAAGAAAGAAAATAAAGAAACCCCATAGAAACTTTTTAACACAAGAATGACCAAAAATTGGTAGTCCCGTCCCACCGTTGGTTGGTCTCATGCGCTCGACAACTTCTGAGTTGTCGTGATTTTTATAGTTGTTGGTTCCTGTAAAAGTTTGTATTATGAAACTCAAACTAGATATCGCCAAAATCAAATAACGAATCATGCGTTGTTTTAAACGTGGCAAACTAGGAGGCAGGTGATACCCTAGCCCAAGGCCCTCCTCCATGCAAACCATCCTGTCGCGACCAGCGTCTTCTGTTGCGGCGGCGTGAGGAAGGAGCGACTCTTGGGCACGACCAGTGTCGGGTGGAAAGCCAAGGCATCGCCACGATCAATAAGTGGAGCTTTGTAAACCAGTGTCGGGTAGGCAACAATGAGAGCGTTTGATCCTACGAGGGAGTGAATATTCTCGCGGCTGGGAGGGATACGCCTAGCTCCGGGAATCAACAACGACATGCTACATCAACATCTTCTTAAACTACACTATGTTCGTAACGATATAGATGTAACCTTTTCTTTTACCTTCATAGATGGATCTTGATAGATCCGGAGAAATTTTTGTTATTCATACACGAACCCTACACTAGACTCAGCATCGATGACTTGCTCTAAACAAGATAAACAATTAGATGATAGCAAGATATAAGATTTCAAACTCACTCTATGGCTATCACAAATAAGTGCACAAGCAAAGCGCTCAGGTATAGATATAACTAAGGCACACAGAGACGACGTAATTTCCGAAGTTCCTTCCGAAATGGAAGTACGCCTTCGTTGGAGAGATGCGATTACTTAATGCTCTCCGAACACAACAGATGCGTATACAAAAAGTTACCAAAAAAACTACGATTTGTGAAGTTGTCAGACCTACAAATCTGGCAAGCCTTCTTTATGAGTCAGTGAGAGTTCTTGCTCTCTTGATGAGGTATCACTAAAAATAAATTCACGCTAGACACGGTCAACATAAGCAGGCGGAATGGTAGATCTATCAAAGGAAAATTTAGTTGTATGTACTGCACCGCACGGCCCACGGCCCGTATCCGTGGTTTCCACTAATCTCCTACTATTTAACCCCCACCCTCTTGTCCATCCCCTCCCCCGCCGCAATCCTTTGAACCCTATTTCCTCTTCTAACTCATTGTCGCCCCGGATCCTACTGTCACCATTGCAGACATTTTCCTCTTCAGAACTAGATTTTACCCCCTTCCCTTCACCCACTTGTTCCAATCCTCTCAAGATGCTATACCTTGAACCATGTGACCTCGTATTTTCACAACTAGCACCATTGTTGAACTACGCTTCAGAACTACTAGTTTTGGACGATGGTCCCTTTCCACATTAGGTTTGGTTACCCATGGAGTCGAAGAGGCTGGGGTTCCATGCGGCGAGTCAGATCTATGTATCATTCCAGACGACTGATAGTCAAAACTTCTACAGGTTTGAATCCTGACATTTAAATGTTTGATTTACTGATCTCCCGGTGTAGATCTACGAGTACTTTAAGTTGAAATCAAGAATTTGATAATGTTTTTCTAAATCATGGTGGTATGGAACATGTAACTTGGTTTTCAATAGTAGATCTATCAAAGGGGAATTTTAGTTATTTCTAATGCACTGCACGGCTCATGGCCCATATCCGTGGTTTCCACTACATCTCCAACTATTTAAACCCCTTCCATCACCCTCTTGTCCCCCTCCCCCGCCGTCCTTAAAGTCTATTTCCTCTTCTAACACATTCTTGGCCTAGATCCTACTGGATCACTGGCAGACATTTTACTCTTCGCTGGATCACTGGCAGACATTTTACTCTTCGGAGCTAGACTTTACCCTCTTCCCACACCCACATGTCCCCCTCCTCTCAAGATTCTCTAGCTTGAACCTTGTGTCCTCATATTGTCACTGCTAGCACCAATATTGTTGAACTAGGCTTCAAAACTACTAATTTTTTGGACTGATGGTCCCTTTCAACATTAGATTTGTCTATCCATGGAGTCGAAGAGGTTGAGGTTGCATGCGGCGAGTCAGATCTAGGCATCGCTCCGACCTACTGATAGTCAAAACTTTTAGAGGTTCGAAATCTGTCATTCAAATGTTTGATTACTTATAAGTTGTGTAGATATGTGAGTACATTCAGTTGAAGTCAAGAATTGTGATAATATTTTCTAAATCACGATGAGATTGGAACATGCTCTTGGTTTTGAAAAATAAAACATGGAAATGGTTATTCTGACATTGTTATCCATGGAAGAAATATATTCTTGTGTGCGACACCATTCAATTCACAACTTGCCAAAACGTTTTGTAAAATGAGACATGGGGAGTATTTTACAAGATAATATTCAAAAAGGAAAAACAAAATATAGTTTGCCGAAAAGCTCTCCTACCGATTTTTATTCCCCATGGCAAGGTTTATATAGTGGAGAAAATGTAGCAATTTCAAAAAGTGGAATTTTTGCTCCTTTTACCAGGAAAAAAAAGTTATATATCAGTATGCTCGATAAGGAGGTATAGCCATTAGGGGAAACCCCGCACTTTCCTCTACGAAAACAAACAAAGGGCGGCTAAAATGTGCACCTGGCAAGTGGCGCCGTTGCTTGCCTGCCATGCTTCCGTACGCGGTGATAGATCCAGCACAGCACACACACAAGCACGCGAGGTGGGTCTACCGCGACTCCTCACGAAACCTAGGCAAGAAAAAAGTAAAAAAGTGAAGTTGTTTATTGGTCGCCCACTTCTGCAAGAAACAAACCCGGCCAGTTCACGAGTTCACTATCTACCCAAACGGCAGGCAAGGGGGCCCGGTGTGCCGCGTCACGGCCTACGCCGACTAGTCAGCCTTTTGCTTCGCGAGCACACTCCCCGACTTTCTTTCCGTTGCGCGCGAGGCCGAGAGCCGGATACGTACGCCCGCGCCGTCGCGCCGAACGTATTTATCCTTGTCCGGCGGGAGTAGGCTGGCGCGAGCGCGTCTGCCGTTGCTGCCGTGGCCGGAGGCGGAGGCGCCACGCGACACGACAAGCCCCACCGCACCGTTCTCTCGGCAGCTAGCTGGGGCCAGCCACGCATCGTTTTCAGCCCTTATCTAGCGACTCCGGCGAGATCCAACCGCTGCCCACCGCGTGGTTCCCTCCATCCACCTTCACTGGACCTGGACTCTCGATCTCCCCGTTTTCTGCACACAACTCCTCCGATCAGAGTTTCTTCGCTCACCTGACCAACAAACTCCCAGGATGGATCCCAAGACGAAGCAGTAGACGGACCAGTAGTATACTCTTCTCATCGTAGGAGTACAGTATACTACTTGTACTGGTACTTGTATTATCAGTACTGGGACAAGGAACAGTAATGGCGGAGGGAGCGATTGGACACGGACGATTTCCTTTTCTCTGTGGGTTTAAAGAGGCCGGGAGCTAGCCACCAAAAAGGGTGTCCCCGCAGGTCAGTAAACGGCAGGGTGTGTGTGTGTGGGTGTGGACACCACGTGCTTGCGCCGCCCGAATCGTGGCGCGCGATCCGACGGCGGCGACGGGACGCTACCCACCCCGCACCCGAACGCCAACGTGCCGGATTGCCTAGCACCGCCCGCAGCGCCTCCTCATCCCGATGCCGCGGCCGCTCTGACTCCCATCCATCTCCTCTTCCCCAACCCCCAATCGAAAGCAAGCCAGCAAGCCAGCGAGCGAGCGTGGGTGAGACAGAACGAGACAAGGGAGGAGGGGAAAGAAAAAATCTTCCGTCCGTCCGTCCGTTGCCTCCGCCGCCAAGCGCCGAGGGGTCGCCAGGGTGGAGAAGGGACGGCTGGAGGTCAGTGGATTGGCGGCCGTGGCGCCAGATCGAGCCGGGATGCCGCCCAATCCGACGGACCTGGAGCAGGCGGAGGCGGCCTCGGCGCCTCCGGCGCCGCCCAAGAAGAAGCGGAACCTCCCCGGGACGCCAGGCAAGCTTCGACCTTTTTCTCTCCTCCTTCTTCCGGGGCCAGGCGCGCGCAAGGGGGGTGGTTGTCGGTCGAGCTCGCTCGCTCTTCTTGAGCCTTGTCGGTCGGTCGGACTGACGGTGCCCGGTTTCCCGTGCAGATCCGGACGCGGAGGTGATCGCGCTGTCGCCGGGGACGCTCATGGCCACCAACCGGTTCGTGTGCGAGGTGTGCGGCAAGGGCTTCCAGCGGGACCAGAACCTGCAGCTGCACCGCCGGGGCCACAACCTCCCCTGGCGGCTGCGCCAGCGCGGGCCCGGGGCGGCGCCGCCAAGGAGGAGGGTCTACGTCTGCCCGGAGCCCGGCTGCGTGCACCACTCGCCCGCGCGCGCGCTCGGGGACCTCACGGGCATCAAGAAGCACTTCTGCCGCAAGCACGGCGAGAAGCGCTGGGCGTGCCCGCGATGCGGCAAGCGCTACGCCGTCCAGGCCGACCTCAAGGCGCACGCCAAGACCTGCGGCACCCGGGAGTACCGATGTGACTGCGGCACCCTCTTCACCAGGTACTCACTACTCCACTAAAAGCTTCTTCTTTTGTTTTCCCCCAATTTCCCTTGAAATGTTTGCCCTTTTGTTTCATTTATTCATCAGTCCGTTTGCTGGCTTGGCTTGATTCAGGCGAGACAGCTTCGTGACGCATCGAGCATTCTGTGGCGCTCTCGTGGAGGAGACTGGCAGAGCGCTGGCTGTTCCGGCCCCGCCCTCACCCCGGCCGCCTGATTTGGAGGATGTTGACCAGAATTTGGACAAGGACAGTGAGAAGCCAGACGAGAATGTCAATAAGGACAGGGAAAAGGAAGATCAGGAGAAGGGGGAAGAAGATGGGAGTAAGGATTCTCCTGCGGCAGAGGTCGATGAGCCGCCTCAGTGCGTCGTGTCGGAGGAGCCGCAGCCCATTCCGTCGCCGCAGCAGCGCATCCCTTCGCCGCAGCAGCACATCCCTTCGCCACAGCGCATTCTGTCGCCGCCATCTCCAATGCCACAGGAGCAGCAACCAATGGTGGCAGTGGTGCCAATTTTGGATGGTATGCCCCTTTTGCATTTTCTAGTGTGTTTGTCTTACTACCTATAGATAGACTATGTGGGATATATAGCAAATTCTTTCTCTGTAAATCCATCTGATTAGTTATCACTATAGCAAAAGAGGAATGCATGACTAGTTTCTTTCCTGATTTGGCTGGCCTTATGATCAATCAGCGAACAATCATGATTGACTTGTTCTTTTCTATGGTGGTCTATATGTTGCAGAGCCAGAGGTGGTTGTGGAGCCAATTGTGGATATCAAGCAGGAGCAAGACAAGCAAGATGAAGATGTTTGCTTCCAGGAAGCCGATAAATATGATGAGGCTGAATTAGAAGACTCCAACCTGCCAGATAACGATACCCCGATGCTTCCTTGTTTCCTCCCGTCGCCCTCGGATGCCATTGGTACAGATGGCAGCAGCACCAGTTGTGGCACAATCAGTAGCGCTTCCAATTCCATTGCGCCAGCAACAACGACTAGCACATTTGCTGGGCTGTTTGCATCATCCACAACAAATACCACTCCCCAGAGTAGATCGCTGCGTGATCTTATTGGTGTTGATCCCACCTTCCTTTGCCTTGCGATTGGTACGCCGTCCTCTCTGTTCCCACAGACAAATGCAAGCAACCCCGGCACATTTGCTCCACCTCCAGCACCACACATGTCTGCGACTGCGCTGCTGCAGAAGGCTGCTGAGGCTGGAGCCTCGCAAGCAGGCACGTCTTTCTTGAAGGAGTTTGGTCTTGCAAGTTCCTCCTCATCAACCCCATCCAGGCCACCTCAAGGAAGGTCTATCGATAGCTCAACACAATCCCATATAACACAAGGAAGGTTTATCGACAGCTCAACACAGTCCCAGCTACCTCAAGAGAGGTTCATCAATAACTCGATGCCATCCAAGCTATCTCAAGGGAGATTCATGGATACTTCACTACCATCTCAGCAGCTACCTCAAGGGAGATTCATGGATACTGCACTACCATCCCAGCAGCTACCTCAAGGGAGATTCATGGATACTTCACTACCATCCCAGCAGCTACCTCAAGGAAGATTCTTCAGTAACTCGCCACCATCTAATCTATCCCAAGGGAGGTTCTTCGATAACTCGACACCATCAAATCTATCTCAAGGGAGGTTCTTCGATAACTCGCCGCCATCCCAGCAGCTACCTCAAGGAAGGTTCTTCAGTAACTCGCCTCCATCCAGTGTACCTCAGGGTAGGTTCACCGATTACTCGCCACCATCCAAGCCACCATCAGGAAGGTTCATAGATAGCTCGCCACTACACAATCTACCTCAAGGAAGGTATATGGATAGCTCGCCGCAGCCCAAGCTATCACAAGGAAGGTACATCGATAGCTCGCCACAACCAAGCTACCACAAGGAAGGTATATCGATAACTCACCACCATTGAGGGTACCACAGGCAACGTTCATCGATAACATTCCGCAGCAGTGGCACCAAAGGAGTAATCAGCTAATGAATATGGAGCCTGGGCCGATGATATCTGGCGGTCTTGGCCTTGGCCTTGCCTATGAAGGTGCAAATCCAGGGTTGCCAGATTTGATGATGGGCAATCACCACTGTTGGGTCCCAAGCCTGCTGCCACTCTGGATTTTCTTGGGCTTGGCATCGGAGGGGCCATGGGCGGCTCCACGGCCAACGGTGGCCTCCCGGCATTGATGGTTGGAGGGGAGCTGGACATGGGGTCTGCGCAAGGGCCCTCTCCATGGGAGGATGCACAGAGAAAGACCAACGGCCGCACAATCCTGTGAGGTTTTCTTTTTTGTAACCTTGGGGGCTTTTGTGCTTTGGCTCATCCATTCTTTCAGCTGCTGTGGGTTTGTTGTAGGAAGCTAGAACTGTGTAAGCTGCAGAACCTGTATATAGATCCATCCACCCCCATTCCTCCTCTCCTGTCTAAATTAAAAGCTAGAGTATTTACTATAGAGAGAATTTGATCTTTGCAAGATGGAACCTTTTGTGACCTGTTCCTGTCAAAATGCAACGAGGCAGCATGGGTAAGTAGTTGTAGTTGCCTTTATTACTGATTGCTTGTGGTGCCAAATTGCAAGCGCAGGATTGCTTCGGAAAAGGAAAGGCTGAGATTGGGACAGCGAGGGTAGGCAGCATGTGAAAGGTGTTGTTTAGTTTCCGCTCGCTGTTGCTATCGGTAGTATATCTGCCGAACTCTCCTTTGCGAGTCTCGCCTCTTGCACTTTTGAGAATCGTTGTGGGATTATTATTATTTTCCCCTGGTGTGTTTCTTGTTGGTCATGTTGTCTCCGGTGAATGCGATGGACCATAAGTCTCTTGCGTCTCGTGCTCTATATTTACTGATAGTTACTTAAGCAGTTGTTTTTCTGTCGCAGCAGGAACATCAAGGATGATTTCCTTGATGATGTTTACTTCATTTTTTTCCCTCTTCTGCGGAGGATCACTTTTTTTTTTGATACAAGAGGCTGCGTGATCATACAAGAAAAGGAAAACACGAAAGCAAACACGCACACGCTAGAACCTTCCCTGGAGCCTGCCACCGAACTGCTCGCCGTCGTCCAACACCAACACCACCGGAGCGATCCTGGAGCGGAGGAAGACGAAGCCGCCGCACACCCGAAGCTGGACGAAGCTCCATAGCAGCAAAGCTGCGTTGAAGACCGCAGTAGCCATCCGGCCCGAAGACCGGAATCTGTCTCCTATGAACGAGCATCAGCGGGGAAGCCTCCCCGAGCCAGCGCTAGCTTGTCGATGCCGTGAGACGACGACACCACCCAACCTCCACCAACCCAGCCGAAGAAACGGCAGCGCCAAGGAGCCCGAGCGCCAACCTCCATAGCCTTGAAAATCCCCTGTACAGCCGACGGAGCACGCCTAGTCCAGACCTCCACCCCTCGCCACCACGGCCGGCCGGAGGAAGACGAAACAAGGCGATGTAGAAGCAGAGCACGGCATCAGAGGCCCTCCTCCCCTCGCCACCAAGGCCGGCCGGAGAAGCCTGACCGCCGCACCAAAAGCCGACGGAGGACACCGAGATCCAAGACGAAATTGAACTCCTGTACTGGCGGAGGAAGCTGCCGGCGCGAGGCACCAGCTCTCCACCGCACCACCCCCAGCACCCCCAGAGCATGGCCAGGAGCACACATCCTCTGACGAAGACGGGGTCAAGGGACCAAAAAGCCCTCCGTTGGCCTTCACCTCCGCCACGAGGACCACCATCAGAGCACGGAACACCGGGAGCCCACCGACTTCGCCCAAACGAGCGCCGCCGAAGAGGGGATCGAGCTCCAGGACTTTTATTCCAGGGAGACGCCGCCGCCACCACCTCGCCAGCGCCTCCAGGAACCCCTACCCTACTATCTACAGGCCTCAGGCACGGATCCGGGGTCTCCCCACTCTCCCACCGCCGCAACGGCGGCCGGAGAGGGAGGAGACCGACTGATCGGCCGTCGGCGGAGCGGTGGAGGTGAAGAAACTCCCTTTCGCCTCGCTCCCGAACAGTAACAGAGGAGGGGAAAAGAGAGACGCCTTTTGCTGCTCCTAGGATCACTCTTTAAGTGATCATTCTATAGAATCAGGAAGTCGTGTGTTGGGGTGTGAGCTCTGGGGGGGTCATTCTCAGTTGATCGATTAGGGCTGCAAGTGCAATTGCCAGTGTACAGTTGCAGCCGTACCCAATTTGCTGCTGCAGTGTGATGCACGAACAGCACACGAGTTCCTGGTTCGAAAGAAGGCTAGGAGGGGCCTGGGGCTACTCCTAGATGATAAGGAGCTAAAAGTTGCTTAGTGATTGGCGCACTGAATTTTGGGATAGCCAGCCCTGTAGGATACCCCAGACGACAGAATCGAATCGGATCCCCCATTTTCCCTATTCGCTCCCCTCCACAGTTCCATTGAATACATAGTATATGGGAAATTTCATACTATATCAGTGGGAATATGATACTGTAACTATGCCTTAAAAAACAACTGTTTCAGCATGTCACACACAAATTTTCCGCCGATTCTAGACATGCTACTACCGCTGATTCTACTTCTTTTCTTCAGACCACGTTACGACACAAACCGTAATTATCCTAGGGTTCCTGTCATTTTCTTTTGCCGGGAAATTGTTAAACGGCCTACATGATCTCTACCCAAATCCAAGTCTTTTTCTTCACTTCTTCGACGCTTTCTAGTGTCCTTCTGGAATGGCGAATTGATGGTGCCGACATCTTACGCTGTTCATGTCAGGCCCCAGTTTTCTTTTGTTCCACTGAGGACCTGTTCTTTTCATCAAACATGTCGTGTTTCTCTTGGGTAAAACAGAAGAAACTGAACGTGTCGAGATCCTGGACCCAGGTAGTACAACTCTACAGTTTTGGTGCTTTGACATGACGTGCGTGGCACAATCAGCGGAGTGAAAACGCAAGACACCTGTTGAAAAGGAAGAAAGAAGCACAAAGACAGCCAGTAAAGTTTGTCATGGACAATCTCAAAAAAAAAAAAAAAAAGTTTGTCATGGACGGCTCCCAACAGGCTGGGCCTTGGGCAACATGGGCCTGGTGGACGAAAGTAGCCGCAACATTTAATAGTTGTTTGTGTGCCCTCCGTGTTTTCAGGCCTTAGGCGGCGCCGCTGCCTGAAGAAAACTAATCTGGGTCAAGCCCATCTTTTTCCTTCTTTTTCTTCGACCTTCCAACACCAAAAATCTCCTCCTTTTCGTCGACCCGCCCGTCGCCGCCGACGTAACCGCCGTCTCCCACCACCCGTGGCCGGCGTCGCTACCGCGACCTCTCGCCGCCCCACCCTGCCCAAGCCGCCACCTCCGCCGGTCCGCCGCCCCCCGGCCGGCCATCCCTCTAATCCCCAACCCCTACACCCCCTAACCTAACTCCAGTCACACTTGCACCCCCTTCGATAAGGTTATTCCTCGCCTCCGCCGACGACGCCGTGGCCAGCCGTGTCGTTCCTGTCTCCGGCGAGGTCCTGGCCTCACCTCCGCCGAGGCGCCGCGGCCAGCCGAATCGTCCCCGTCGTCGGTGAGTGCTGCGCGTGGGCGTGGTGGTCGTCTTCCTCCTCGCGATGCTCTCCTCCGGTCATGGATCTCCTGCTCCGCGCGATGGTGGGCTGGCCCACGTGAGGCGTAGGAGGCAGGCGGGGGTACGCGGCGCGGCCTCCTTTTGCCGCTAAAGGCAGCAAATAGGATTTGTCGTCTTTTCACTTTTCCACCTGTCGGCCAAGTGTGGTCTGCGTCGATTGGGTCAAAGCTAGGGCCACATTGTGCATTAGGAGGTTTCATATATGGCCTTTGGTTGGGACGAGGTTATGGAATCCGGGTAGGCCCATGAAGGCTAGATTTGGCCCACTCGACACACGATGATGCGGGGTTCGGACCCTAGGTGGGGGCTCGAATAAACTATCTTGGAGTACAAGCAGATTCTTCATGATACTCCTTGTAACTGATCACTGATCACGATCGGATTTAAAAATATCTTATTAGGGTTTAGCATTATCTCAACCACCCTGTTAACCGACTCGGCCTCCTTGTAACCCTTAATCCCACCACATATACAAGAGGGAATACGGGCATGCCCATCAGTACACCTGTTTAATACAACACACATCACCCTCAATAGCCCAAGATCATCTTGAGCACCAATAGATAATACGCGCGCCACAACGTGCTCAGCAGTTAGGAGGCCGATATTTCTCGATGTGGAAAGACGATTGCTTGCCTCCTAACGGGGACGATAATCAAGGCAAAAGAAGGTGTGTGAGCTCTGGGACAAGCATCGGAAGGAGAACTCGCCCAGATGTAAAGACAAAAGTGGTGTCATTGGAAAAACGCTTACGGCCGGTTGATGATGTTCTTCAGTTTCTCCACTCTTCCTCCCAGTTTGGGTCGTTCTGTTGGTTGCCCATTGCCTTGAATTTAGGTGTTGTGATCGAGGATAACGTTGCGTTGTTCAAGTGTCAAGTGTTGGGTTGTTGTGTGTTAGGCGAGTTTGTTGGGCTGACTATATGGCCGTGTAGTTTTCTTACTTTGCGAGTAGTTCGCTTTGGTCTATGTGTATCGGGTCTTTCTGATTTTTTCGTAAATTAATCAGGCAATTCTTTTCTTATTAATTAATAATTTGGAGCAAAGCTTTTGCTACCCTTTTTAAAAAAAGACTTAGCATTTCCTACTAGTCTAAGCGATGATAATCAGACCATGAATGATTAGTTTGGTAGCTATAATTGGTCGCTTATGCATTAATCCAGGCCATCATCGATTCATTTGCTAGTTCGCCGCCAAGTGTGCGGAGTCCTGAAAAAGACACGTCGGCCGTGGCATGCAAGAGGGGTGCATACTTGGGCAAGAAACGCCGTCGACACACAAATTCCGAAAGGGTTGGTCTTGTCATTTGCATTCCGGAAACTTGCTTTACCTGATCAAGTCCAGCCGTGTAAAGCAGATCGCCTCGCGCATCCCTGTCAAGCTTGCTACAATCGATGAATCTCAGACGTCTATCCCAAAATATCGAGAAGTTCAGTTGGAAGTTGTGAGACCCATGTTCGCTGCGCCCATAGGAGATCTACCGCTGGTACTAGCTAGTAGATGAGTTGATCATATCACCCTCGGCCCTACTGAATTCAGAATCGGTTAGTTAGTCAGAGCAAGTTCAAGTTCGCCGCATGAGCTACTGAAACTATGCAATTAGTGGTGTTGATGTGAAGAATTGGCCATCTTATCTACTCCCTCCGGATCAAAATATAAGACTTTCTAACTACTTTCTGCACACATGTATGAATCTAGCACTAAAACATGTCTAGATATATGTGTGTAGAAAATACCTTTTTTTAGATAAAGTGTCGAAAGTACCTAGAAAGTTTTATACTTTGACACGGAGGGAGTAGAATGTAATCGTCATGGATGGGCTAGTACTACGAATTAATCGAAAGCGCGCCAGCTGACAACAATATCATGGAGCTCAAATCAAGCCGTCTGGGATATCGATCGGCTTTCTAGACCTGAACCATCTGAGCGGGATATTTGAATGCCACAACGTACAGTATAGACATGCCTCAACGTACACTATAGACATGCTTATCCAGCAGTTATCCCTTCCACTTATGATCTATCCCTCCCATGAGGTCCACGGGGACTTTTCGCCCCCTACACGTACGCGACGACCACGCCGAATGGCAAGCGAAATCGAGGCAGCTGGAGATGCCCTCGGGTCATCAGGTGGCGTACTGCAACTCCCAGTCAGTATGAAATCCTCAAATACAGACTAAAGACTGACCACTAATTCTCCAACAAAAGACTGAGACCACTTGTAACTGAAACTACTCGGAGCCACGCCCTGTAGACTGGTGTGTACACAATCTTCCGGGGTCCTTGCCAGGGTCAAGTCGCTCTCCTTTCCCACTGGTGACTGTTGAAATGCAGGATAGGAAAAATAAGGGAATAGGAAAACCACAGGAATATGATAGGAATGTATGTGTAAAACAGAGGAACTGAAAACGCTGGAGAAAAGTTCAGTTCTGCCTTTTGGAACAAAGGAATCGTGAAACCATAGGAAACAGGATACTAAGGTCAAAGCATAGTCAAAGGCACTATCCATTAAAGCTCAGCCCCACCTGTCATAGAAACAACATGCAAATACTAATTTTTACTAGGAGCAATTAACTAGCGCATGCCTACGTCCTTGTGCTAACCGTGCCTCGGTCTGACGTACGCGACGAGCAGAAAAATGAGCTCAGACTGGATGTTTGGAATCCTGTGATTTTCCTCCAAAACCGAAGGAAACAAGTTCCTATCCTTTAAGGTTCCTACGGTGATTCCTGTGTGAACAGTATCCCTCCACTTTTCCTCCAGTTTTCGCGTGAATCAAACGAGGCTTCTATTGGTTTTGTTTGACGACGACTGAATTGATCCACAGTGAAGACTTTGATGTTCCACTAGGACTAATATTCCACACCACAATATCACATGTGACATGTCAGGTCCGCATCTGTTTGCTAGCCCTTGAGCGCGTGTGTTATTTAAAACTGGCGCTGCTGCTAATTAAAACTCTGAAGCAGGTGCAAGTTTGTCCGTTAGTTTGATAGGAAATTAACCCAACAGACAAGAGTATTTTTCCTCAATCATGCATGATGCACACTGTTGCGGTGTTCCTGTCATGGAGATACATATACACACAGACCTATGCATCACATCTCGGGCTCAATATTCGTTCGTCGCTAGCTAGCGAACTATGCCAAACCCTAAATCCTGGCAGTGGGAGTAGTGCATCACAGTAGCTACACCAAAATAAGAGTTGTGTCCCGCCCACACGTGCTCGTCGCGACCGCGTGGTTTGAATATTCAGCGGCCAATTTGAAGGAAAAATATTTTTGGGGACTCTCACTATTGTATGTCTCCTCTTTTTTGTGTCGGAGAAACTACCTGGCTCGTCGAACACAACTTTTCGAAATGGGACGTTACCCCGGCATCTGCATCGAAGAGATGTATACCATTTTTTATTTCATTTATTTATTTAACATAGACCGACAAATTGATTTACAGCGGACATTCATATGGTCTGGAGCCACCAAACAGTGAGAAGCACCAAAACTAGCACATACGATAGACGAAACGGGGCCTTATTCCCCAACCACGGCCATCGTCGGCTCACAGGCTGACTCCAGAGATAGTGCCTTGAATGTTAGCTGGAAAATTTGAAGGGAAACACATTTTTGGGTCTCTCACTATTGCCAGCTGACTCCTGTTTTTTTTCAGGGAGAGCTCATCTACTACAATATATAAGAAGTTGTATTCCATTAAAAAAGTTATATAGATTGATATTTTGCCTCGTTAAAAAATGGCTTAACTCACGATGTGGTAGTTATTTTGCACATGGGGCACCCTATTCATCACAAAAATGGTAAAATAAGGGAGAAATGAAAGATGAACTATAATTTTTATAACTCAACAAATTTGAAGAAAAAATTCAAACAAAGAGTAAAACTCAATAAGAAACAGTAAATCTAAGTATTTCATAGGACACCAGCGATTTATGAAAAGGAATCGTTTCAACAGTGAGGACAAACGAGAAAAATACAAAAAATAAAAACACACAAGACCAGAATTTGAAAATCAAATCCGGAAGATTGTGTTTATTCAAAATATAAACAAACTGAAGACCAAAAAACCTTGATTTTTACTATTTCATAGTTTCAGAGAACGGAATTTGTATGTATTTTTCTAATAGTCATAGGGTATGAAGCTGTAAGAATGCAAAATAATACTTAGCAAAACATTTCAGCCGTTAGCTTCATAAACAGGTAGATTATAATGTAAATCACCGGAAGCAAAACTGGTGGACAAATTAAACATGTGCATCGGGTACTTACTTTGTCAAATTTGTTACTTTGTTAGTGAACACTTCCAGATTGACCAAGCTGCAGGTCTAGTGCAACGAGTCTGACAAACTAATGAACCATTGGCTCCAAAACTCGGCTTTTACAAAACGACCGGACCGTACTGACCAACGAGTCTATATAAGTTGCGGTTGCTCGAGCTGAGATCCTACAATCACATCCAGCTCGAAATTAACATAGCAAGAATCTTCCTCTTTCTCTCACACACCTACAGAGTAAGAAGGAGAGATTTTTGTGATGGAGGAGGTGACCCCCAACCACACACAGGCCGTGAGCGGGTGGGCGGCCATGGACGCGTCCGGCGAGGTTGTGCCCTTCTCCTTCAAGCGCAGGGAGAATGGCGTGGACGACGTCACGATCAAGGTGCAGTACTGACTACTGCGGGATGTGCCACACGGACCTCCACTTCATCAACAACGATTGGGGCATCACCATGTACCCCGTCGTGCCGGATCACGAGATCACCGGCATCGACACCAAGGTCGGCACCAACGTGTCCAGGTTCAAGCCCGGCGACCGCGTCGGCGTGGGCTGCATCGCCGCGTCGTGCCTCGACTGCGACCACTGCAACCGGTCCGAGGAGAACTACTGCGACAAGGTTACCCTCACCTACAACGGCATCTTCTGGGACGGCAGCGTCACCTACGGCGGGTACTCCAACATGATCGTTGCCCACAAGAGGTTCCTGGTAAAGATCCCCGACAGCCTGCCGCTCGACGCCGCGGCGCCGCTGCTCTGCGCCGGGATCACCGTGTACAGCCCGATGAAGCAGCATGGGATGCTGCTCGGGGAGGCTGGGAGGAGCCTCGGGGTGGTCGGGCTGGGCGGGCTCGGCCACGTCGCGGTCAAGTTCGGCAAGGCCTTCGGGCTCCGCGTCGTCGTCATCAGCACGTCGCCAGGGAAAGAGCGAGAGGCCAGGGAGAGCCTCAAGGCCGACGATTTCATCCTCAGCACCGACCAAAAACAAATGCAGGTACGTACTGCATAACTTGTACGGGTCAACTGAAATTCCCGGGCAATTGCACGTCAATGGACAGTCAACTCAAGTGTTAACTTTTCTACATCTGAAGGACTTTCACGCAGTTGCAAGTAAAGGAGTCAATTCAATCTGACTAAGCACTGAACTAAATTATTTTTTAATATGCAAATTCAGGCTATGTCCAGGAGCCTCGACTATGTCATCGACACCGTCTCAGCGCAGCACTCGCTGGGACCCATCCTGGAGCTGCTCAAGGTGAACGGGAAGCTGGCCCTCGTCGCTGCTCCCGACAAGCCCGTCGAGCTTCCATCATTCCCGCTTATCTTCGGCAAGAGGACGGTGAGTGGGAGCATGACGGGAGGCATGAAGGAGACACAGGAGATGATGGACCTGTGCGGGAAGCACAACATCACCTGCGACATCGAGCTCGTCTCCAGTGACAGGATCAACGAGGCCCTGGCACGGCTCGAGCGCAACGACGTCCGCTACCGCTTCGTGGTCGATATTGCAGGGAATAGCTCCAGGCTCTAGATAGTTAGCTGATGTCTGCTCTGTCAGCAATCTACACGATGTGATGGGGCACCTGTTTTATCTATCTATCTATCTATCTATCTATCCATCTATCTAGGGAAAATCTAACCAGAAGCGCCGCACCAGCGCTTGTCCATGCGGCGCACCAAGATTTGGAAAACGTCCCATCCCTCAGCGGCAGCGTATGGCATGCACGTCACGTTTCTTTTCAGACGTGGGGCCAAGACTTGGGACATCATGTTTGTATTTTCTGCGCGACGCTACAGGATCCTGGTACACAATGTACTACTGTACTACATTACGTGCTAGTTGCTACAACCTGGTGGTGGACGTAATTCCCGAAAAAAAAAGACTGGTGGGTGTGGCCCCTATGCGTGTATGTCCTGCTACAGGTAAGGAAGGATACAGTGCTCCTTATCTCTAGCACAGCATAAATTGCTCCCTCCAAATCAAAACGTGTTTTAAATAGCAAAAAAAAAATATGTTCTCACAATTTTATTTAACAATATGGGACAATATTATGTGTGGATATGCGGAGTCTAGTAGTTTTTTGTTTAAAGATATCTCGCCGCACAACCAAGCTCATGCTGCTGCTCGCCGGTATCATTTTTGTGATTGTATGTTATGGGGTTGCGACGGGCTTCTATGTCCAACGGGTGTTGGGTGAGATAATTGTGACTAATTAAACCTGTTAACTGAGACTAATTAATATGGTAGTTGTTGTTTTTGCGATAATCACATAATTGTACTAATTGTTACATACAATAACTTGCTGATTTGACTAATTAATCTGGTAGCTACAGCAGAGAAAACTTGATAACCGTGTTAATTAATCTGATAGTTGGTGTTAGGATAATCTGGTATTTGTGTTTAGTTAATCTGATAGTTGCTACTAGGATAATCTGGCATTTGTGTTTAGTTAATCTGATAGTTGCTGCTAGGATAATGTGATAGCCGTTGTTAGGATAATCTGATAGCTATGACTAATTAATCTGGTAGCTGACCCTGAGATTATCCTGATGATTATACTGCGATTTCCGGTATCTAGAATAACCTGGTGACATTCACATAATAACCTGATAGTTGTGACTATTTAATCTGATAATTGCTAGTAGATAACCTGGTGATTGTTATGGGGAAATCTTGCAGAAATTAGGTACCTAGAATAATCTGTTGACCATCACATAATAAACCGGTAACCATCACTGAATAATCAGATACATATTATTGGGGAATTTGGTGTGGAAATTTTTGAGGATAATGCTTTTGAATAGTGTGGTTAACCGTTAACAGGCTATATTAATCTTGTAATCACTATGGGTTAATTTGGTAGCGAGATACATATACATAGGGCATATTTATAAACAGAGCAATGCTACGTAGTACAAAGCACACAGTGGTCCGGTTCGAGTCAGAACTGTGCATGCATGCGCTGGGCTGTGTCAGTACATGCACCTCTTTGCTTTTTTTTTACAAGCTTTTGGCATTTTCTTACGATGACACAACTGTGTGTTCCTTCTTCGCTTTTTCCTGGCGGTAGCCTGACACACCCGCATGCTGATCCATCCCACGCGTATACGAGCTCTGGAACGCTTTGTACATGCCGCCACACGGGTCGACATATATGCGGCGCCGCTCCGTAGTCTTGTCCATCTATCTATT
Organism: Poa pratensis; assembly: GCA_947311845.1. NCBI lineage: Eukaryota > Viridiplantae > Streptophyta > Magnoliopsida > Poales > Poaceae > Poa > Poa pratensis. The sequence continues at coordinate 14,101,222 of CAMZMU010000091.1, forward strand.
ATATACTAAAAGTAAAATGAGGTAGTTTTTCGAGGAACCACGTTAATCCACATCCTCTTAATTATATTGATGGTTAGATCTAAAATTAATGGTTAGGATTTTCAATCACAACCATGAGATTTATGTATCAAACAACACACGTAAGAGCATCTCCACCGGGGGCCTCCAAGTGACCCCCAAAGGCCCATTGGGGGTCCGGACGGCCAAAAACGCCACCAGCGGCACCCCCAAAGGGTCACCCCGAGCAAAAACATGTCCGGCACCCCCGAAGAGGCCTCCAAATTTGGTTGGAGGCCTCTTCGGGGGTGCCGGACATTGCCCGGACATGGGCTCTGACATGGGTGGCCCGCCCGTCATAGAGACAGCGCCCGCCTCGCCATGGGTTTAAGGCGCCGTGCAAGAGGCCGTTCCGCCCGCGTTATGGCGACGCGTTTCCGCAGGCGACGAAGGGACGGGACGACGATGCGTCTCCCGCACGCCTCGCATTTACGGCGGCGCCTGCTGAGCGCCCAGCCTTTCCCGGCTTCCCAAGCGGCGCAGTGGCGGAGACGTGTCGCCGCCATTAACTCCGACGCGACGCGTGCTCACCCACCCGGCGCTTCCCGCCCTGAGCCACCGCTTCCCGTCGAGACATTGGGCTGGCTATAAAGAGGCCTCGCCGTACAGCCATTTCGCCACACCAGCACCGACGCTCGCCGGTAGCCATTTGAGCACATAGTCCAGCCGTAGCCAGTCGAGCACATAGCCATGCCTCGCCACCTCATGGGCCACGCTCACCCAGGCAGCGCGCCGCGCTCACGGCACGACGCAGGAGGACGCCGCCGCCGCCGACGAACAGCCGTTCGACTGGGCGGATGTGGACGACGTCGACGTCGACGAGCAAGAGGAGCAGGAGCCGGTGCAGGACCCGTACCCCGGCCAGGAGCCGCCACTAGTGGAGACATGCCCTTCTGTCCCGGCCCGTGAGGGGCTTTAGTCCCGGTTGGCCAACCGGGACAGGCCAAGCGGGACTAAAGGCCCAACCTTTAGTCCCGGCCCTGTTACCAGCCGGGACCAAAGGCCCTCCACGTGGCCGTGATACAGCGATTGGGCTGGAGGACCTTCAGTCCCGGCTGGTAAGCCCATCCGGGACTAAAGATTTTTTTTTTCCAACATTTTTTTCAATTTCTTAGTTACAGTCTCTAATTAGAGGCACCTCTAACTAAGCATCGTGTTGTGAATGCTCTCGTAATCCTAGCGCCTCTAATTTATTTTTTTGGATTGTTTGACTCGTTACTCTCTCATTTGGACCATTTTTAACACTAATTACATTTAAACTTTAGTCACATTCTAGTCTTGGTCAGACTTCTCGGTCGGTCACCCATCCTCACACTACTCCATCCTCAGCACGCTTAACTTCTCTGTTCCTTCCTGCTGTGATCCTGCGAATCTGATTGTACCTTGTTGTCAATACTACCATATCAATCCTATTAACTCTCATACCATTGTGTCACATGTCTGTATTTTTTGAAACCAAAAACAATTAGTTAAGTAAACAATAATGAATAAGTAATAATAATATTGAATTCCAATGAAAATAAAATAAGTAATAAAACTATTTTATTTATTTATTGCCATTTATTCATATAATATGGCATAATTAATATCTTTAAATCTGTAAATCGCAATTGGACAAATAATATATCTATTATTATCAGAAAAATGTGAGGAATCTGTAAATCGCAATTGGAGAAATAATATATCTTTAAATCTAAATATGAAATAAATTAGTTTTTAATATTTTATTCATTTTTTGTTATTATTATCATATAATATGGTATATAATATAACTTTAAATCTGTAAATCGCAATTGGACAAATAATATATCTTTAAATCTAAATATGAAATAATTTAGTTTTTAAATATTTTATTCATTTTTTGTTATTATTATCATATAATATGGTATATAATATAACTTTAAATCTGTAAATCGCAATTGGACAAATAATATATCTTTAAATCTAAATATGAAATAATTTAGTTTTTAAATATTTTATTCATTTTTTGTTATTTTTATCATATAATATGGTATATAATATAACTTTAAATCTATAAATCGCAATCGGACAAATAATATATCTTTAAATCTAAATATGAAATAATTTTGTTTTTAAATATTTTATTCATTTTTTGTTATTCTTATCATATAATATGGTATATAATATAACTTTAAATCTGTAAATCGCAATTGGACAAATAATATATCTTTAAATCTAAATATGAAATAATTTAGTTTTTAAATATTTTATTCATTTTTTGTTATTATTATCATATAATATGGTATATAATATAACTTTAAATCTATAAATCGCAATTGGACAAATAATATATCTTTAAATCTAAATATGAAATAATTTAGTTTTTAAATATTTTATTCATTTTTTGTTATTATTATCATATAATATGGTATATAATATAACTTTAAATCTATAAATCGCAATTGGACAAATAATATATCTTTAAATCTAAATATGAAATAATTTAGTTTTTAAATATTTTATTCATTTTTTGTTATTATTATCATATAATATGGTATATAATATAACTTTAAATCTGTAAATCGCAATTGGACAAATAATATATCTTTAAATCTAAATATGAAATAATTTAGTTTTTAAATATTTTATTCATTTTTTGTTATTATTATCATATAATATGGTATATAATATAGCTTTAAATCTGTAAATCGCAATTGGACAAATAATATATCTTTAAAATTTGGCGAGGGGAGACTGCGTGGAAAAGGCACGCTAGGAAAGAAAGCAACAACAAGTATGGACGGGCATTCTTTCACTCGAGCACACTACACAGTTCTACAAAATTCCAGATTGGTGGCTCCGTATATCGTGGAACACATGGATATTTTACGCTCCAAATACCCGGAGCAGACCGACTTCTGGATTAAAGGAAAACACGAAGACACTTTCGGCAGTTGGTTGCGTACAGATCTCATTAATAGCACCACTGTTGGAGAAGAGCTATACTTGTTGGCCAAGTCACCATCTTCGACTATATTGATTTTCCAAGGGTACGAGATAAATGGGAATACATTTTACACGGACACCCAAGACAAAAAGAGCACTAACCAAAACAGTGGTGTCCGCTTTGATGCAACAAACGACAATGGGACAAAGGACACATATTATGGTTGCATACAGCAGATATGGAAACTTGACTATGGACCTTATTTTAAGATCGCTTTGTTTCAGTGCAAATGGGTCAACCTGTCAGGCGGGGTAGAGATAGACCCGCAGTATGGAATGACTACAGTGGATCTCAAAAATCTTGGGTACCACACCGAGCCATTCGTCCTAGCCAATGATGTGGCTCAGATTTTCTATGTGAAGGACATGTCTTCCAGACCGAAAAAAAGAAAAGATAAGCAAGCTGATACATCATACGATGAGCCAAAGCGCCACATAGTTCTTTCAGGGAAAATAAACATCGTGGGAGTGGAGGAGAAGACAGACATGTCAGAAGATTACAATATGTTTCATGAAATTCCGCCCTTCAAAGTGAAAGCTGACCCAAGCATCCCGTTAAATGATGAAGATTCTCCATGGTTACGGCGCAATCAGAAGAAAGGGTCGACATACGCGAAGATTTTTTTTATACCCCAACAATAGATAGGGGGGTGTTGTTGGTGATGTGTAATAATGTATTAAACCTTTTATGTAACTGTGTTATGAAAACTCAGAAGAAAACTCTAAACACTGATTTTTGGCTCTAAAAACTCCAACGGCTCACAAGCGCTCGAAAAAATTGGAACAAAACACACGGTTTCCCCGTCATACAGCCCAACTTAAATTAACCATGCCCCTTTCAGAACCACGTCGGATCGAAGTTGCCTACCTTCTCCAGTGGCCACTCTGACCGGCAAATCGGCAAATCATCGCGTGGTCGTGAAACGGCAAATCGGCCTTCGATCCAAACAGCGGCAAGACGTCTCTGATGATCTGCAACCGTCCGAACAAGTGTTGGGGATGTTGCTAATCATCAGAGATCCTTGCCGCTGCTTGGATCCGACCGAGGGGAGGGTTCACCTTCAGCCTCCGCTCTAGGAACTCCTACCTCTCATAAATCTTGCTCTCTGCTACCCGTGTACTGCCAAAATGAACTACAATGAGTAGACACTGAGTGCTGAACATGTCCGGGAGGGGGGCTATATATAAGGTACGTGTGCTTCTTTAGTCCCGGTTGGTAACACCAACCGGGTCATGTGGCTCACGAAGTGGTCGTGATACTGCTGATCCAACAGCTCACAATCCCTCAAAAGAAACACACCCCTGATCCAACGTCTCACAAGCGCTTGAAAGAAACACACGATCCGTGTGCTACACCAACCGGGACTAAAGGCGGGCTTTGCGGTCACGACTCGTGTCAGTCACGTGTCCTCCCCCAGCGCTTCCCTAGCCACGTGTCCTCCCCTAGCGCTGCCTTGGAGGTCTTTATATATTGTCGCCGACGGGGTAAACGCTAATCCACCATTCCTAGCCACGAACGCATCGTCTCCACGAGGCACCTGTACGAGGCAAACTACGAGGCACCTGTACGAGGCAACAATATTGAGGTGGATGGAAACCTTTTCAGAGGAAACAATTTGGTTATTTGTGCATATAACATGGTATAGTATTTTCAAATTTTTTATTTCTCAAGTTTTGCAACATATTTGTGGTTGGTGCTTTGCAAAAAAACACATTTTTCACACTCGGAAACAATATAGCACATTCAAAAAATGTATTTCTCAAGTCTTGCCCAATTGATTTAAATATAGGAAACAATACGAGGCACCTGGATTGCCCAATTGATTTAAATATAGCACATTTAGATCGACACATTGAGATATACGATCACATAGCACCGAGACTCCTCCTAGCAACCTCGTAGCCTAGGCGAGCGTCCCGAGCGGCATACTTGATGCGATAAAAGCTCAATGGAAACTTGCCCCAACCTAATGTGAGGTTCTCTTCTTCCTCCTTCTTCTTCTCGTCCTCCTTCTCCTCCTCCTTCTTCTTCTCGTCCTCCTTATTCTTCTTCTTCTTGTTGATCTTCTTCTTCTTCTCAAGCGTTGTGCCAATAGTAAAATTGGCTAGAGTATAGAGACTCGGAAGATTAGGGTACGTTGGGTTAGGGTGAACGGCCCGCTAGAGGTCGACGGCGGACGAAATACGAATTCCGTAAGGCCCCAGCATACGCTGATCGTTGTTGATAGCCGCGCCGCAGAATTTGATGGTTTTGTCCATCAAGAAGTCCTTGAGGGCCTGCGGCACCTGATCAGCGTGGCAAATATGGAACACCAACGTGTCGGTCGCCACGGAGAGTTGCAGGACGGCGGCACGCTGCCTCTCCTCGGGTGCGGCGTCGGTGAACTCGTAGTCGAGGCCCACGATCTTCATCGGTGCGGCGTCGAGGTAGCGCCTCTTGACGTCGCGGATCCATCTCTCCACGGTTGATGCGCGGAGAGTGGCCACTGATACGTCTCCAACGTATCCATAATTTCTGGGACATGTTTATATTATACCAATTGCTACATGTTTTATATACACTTCATATCACTTTTATGCATTTTCTGGGACTAACCTATTAACAAGATGCCACAGTGCCAGTTCCCTGTTTTCTGCTGTTTTTGGTTCCAGAAAAGTACTTCTGCGAATATTCTCGGAATTGCACGAAACAAAAGGCCAAGTCCCTATTTTTCCAACACCGTCACAGAGTCCGAAGAAGAGACGAAGAGGAGCCACGAGGTGGCCAAACCACATGGTGGCGCGGCCAAGGGTGGGACCGCGCCACCAGGTGAGGTGGGCCCCTCGGGACTCCACCGACGTCGCCCCTTCGCCTATATATTGCCTCAGACGTGAAAACCCTAAAATACGAAGCCAATTTCCACGAAGAATTCCGCAGCGCCGCCGCCATCGACGACAAGTTTCGGGGGACAGAATCTCTGTTCCGGCACGCCGCCGGGACGGGGAATTGCCCCCGGAGTCATCTCCATCGACTCCACTGCCATCTTCATCGCCGCTGCTGACTCCCATGATGAGGAGGGAGTAGTTCTCCCCCGAGGCTGAGGGCTCTACCGGTAGCTATGTGGTTCATCTCTCTCTCCCATGGTGTGATCTTTATGTAATCATGTGTATTGCTAGTATCGCTGAATGCATTAATAATGTTTATGCTACTCAAGTGATTTTGTCTAGTTTCTGGAGTCATTGTGACAACACGGTATCAAGGTGACAGTGTGGGTACTTGTGTGACTCTATGAATAATTTAGACATTTATCATGGCTTATTCTTGGGAATTGTGGTGTTTGTTTACTCAGACTTTGAGGTGTGCTCTTGCAGCCCTACGCATAGTACTCTTGCTTCATCAAGAAGGAGAATAATCCCGAGTAGTATTTACTTGTGTTCAGTTGTGCTAATCTAGTTGAATATGTAGATGTTACTCTTTATCTATTATGCACTCTAGAGGTTACTTTAATATGAACTCCGGCACTCTCCACGGTGTAACGGTGACAGTGTGTGCACCGTGTGTGATTCCTTTATGACGTTGTGGCGCTTGTTTACTCCGGCTTGAGGTGTGCTTTTGTAGCCCTACACAATGAATGGTGTTTGTTATCCAATAAGAGAGTGTTTAAGAGTAGCTTTTACTTATTCAGTTATGAGATCATTGTTGAGAGTGTCCACTAGTGAATGTATGATCCCTAGGCCTTGTTTCTAAGCATTGAAACACCGTTTACATCAAGTTCTGCTACATGTTTGCTTGCTGCCATCTTTATTTCAGATTGTAGTTACTACTTATAATCATCCATATCACTTGTATTTCACTATCTCTTCGCCGAACTAGTGCACCTATACATCTGACAAGTGTATTGGGTGTGTTGGGGACACAAGAGACTTCTTGTATCTTAATTGCAGGGTTGCTTGAGAGGGATATCTTTGACCTCTACCTCCCTGAGTTCGATAAACCTTGGGTGATTCACTTAAGGGAAACTTGCTGCTGTTCTACAAAACTCTGCTCTTGGAGGCCCAACACTGTCTACAAGAATAGAAGCACACGTAGACATCAGCCACGACCTTGAAGTGCATGTCGGCGGCGTCGTCCTTGTAGTGGTACTCCTCGGAACGAGGTGGGCGCGCGAGTGGCTCCATGGCGCGCGGCAGCGATTCGAGAGAGGATTTTAGAGAAGATTAGAGAGAGGAGATGGTGCATTTGGCAAATGGCACTGTAGCTCTCTTATATAGAGCTAGCAGGGGAGATGAGGAGGCTGGCCGTGGTAATTAATCCGGCCGTGTTTCAACTTCCCAAAATCCATTAAGCCATTTGATCAACTTCCAAGACATTAATCGTTTTCATTCCCCGGCCGTGTGATCAACGACCAGCGCGGGAACTCAAGGGTCCTCGTTTGAACATCATTAGTCGCGGGTTGTATGTAGGACCGGGACTAAAGGGTCCTCGTTTGAACAGAATTAGCCGCAGACCCCTTTAGTCCCGGTTTGTATCTCAAACCGGGACCATTGGTCCCTAACGAGCCGCGACTAATGGTTGCCGTACGCTTCGGCTTTTTCGGGGCGACGTGTCCGGACCATTAGTCGCGGCCCAGACCGTGGCCGGGACTAATGGCCCGGACGAAAGGCCTCTTTTCTACTAGTGCGCCGCCGGAGCTCGACGAGGCACCGCCGGCGCCGCAGCAGCCGCTCCCGCTGCCGCTGTGGCCTGACCAGGTGGTTGCCGCCAACTCGTTTGAGAGCTGGCGCAACGAGCAGGCAAGCCGCCAGGTCAGGCTTGGCTACGAGGCGGCTGGGGACGCCGTGGAGGCCGCAATCATCCAGGCCTCCATCCTGACCGCGGAGCGCGACGAGCGTTGCCGCGCCTTCATGGCCGCCGAGCGGGCGGCGTACGAGCAGCTCAACGCCCAGGCGGAGGAGCCCACGCAGCAATAGCTCATCGCCCAGGCGGAGGAGCTAGCGGATGCGGCCTCCCGGCTGCGCGCCGAGCGGGAGGCGCACGAGGAGCTGAACCAGATGCGCCAAGCGGGACGCGCACGACGAGCTGAACCAGATGCGTCCGAGAGGATGCCATGCGCCGGGCGGCGAGTCAGCTCCTGCAGGAGAGACGTGTGCGCTCCCGCATAGCCAAGGCCGCGCACGACGACGAGGCTGGCCCGAGCGGCGGCGTTTAGATTAGCCTTTAGTTATCGTTTTAGTTTTACTTTGCAAACGTGTTAGTCTAAGTTTGCAAACGTGTTAGCCTAAGTTTGCAACTTGTATCGGTTTAATTTAAATTTGTATGTTTTAAAAATAGTTCGAATGCCGCGACCGACACAAGTTTCCGCCCGCAAGGTGTTCGATGATTTGCTCGCGTTTGGGGGGGGAGGGGGCGGACGTTTGGGGTGCGCCGCTGTGGACGCGGTTGAAAACATGGGCGGACACATGTCCGACACCCTCCAATGAGTCCCCATTGAGGGGTGCCAGACACGAATTTGGAGGCCCCCGGTGAAGATGCTCTAACATGTATACGTTTGGGTCCAACATGTTATTTCAAAAAAAAAAAAAAAAATGGACGCAACATGCCTCGCACACGTACGGCCGGAACGCACATATATGCAAGCGTAGTACATTGGTTCATTAACGTGTACTACTAGGACACACATCCACTCCCAGAAAAAATATCCACTCCGGGAAAATATAGAGATATAGCTATACATGCAATTTAAATCTGACCGTAACAAACTTTTGCTTCTTCGGACCTTGCCGCATCTGCTCCGAACCTGGATCATGCCTGCACTCTGGGAGCTGATTGTGATCTTTTGCAAGTATCACTAGCGTGCGTTATGTGGAATTACATCGGGAGATGGTTGCCTTCACACATGGTATAAAGCATCAGCCAAGCTCTAATTAATATCCCCACCACGATCCTGTCTTAGGTGAACGCTGCAGCATTGGAACGAAACGCCCGGTTGCTTCTTCCTAAACACCATTCTTCCTACTAATCATGCTTCAGATTTGTAATTTATAATACTCCCTCCGATCCATATTAATGGTCTCAACATTGTCTAGATACGGATGCATCTAGTCTAAACACTTAACTAGATACATCCGTATCTAGATATAGTTGAGGCCATTAATATGGATCGGAGGTTGTAGCATTATTATTGGTTCATCGAACCATGGTATGATTTTCTGGACATGGTTGTATTCATAAAAGATCGATGTCTTTTTTGAATATATTGTATCTAGGCCTCATACTAAATGAGTTCATTGATTAAATCTAAAGTTGCTCAACGGCTTACTCTGAACTTTCTACAAGATAATGCCGCTGCATTGGGTTACCAGAAATTTATATAATTAATCTTATGTCATTGAGATTTAGCAAGCATTGGGTCACCGAAAACAAAATAATTATTGATGAATGTCACCATATTTATTTCTTTTAGATATAATATAGTAGCTTTGCATGGTCGAAACTTGTGGTTTTATCAATTTTGAGTCATTTTCTATACAACACAGAAACCATGTAAATATTAAAGAGAACGCTGAAACTTTCTAAATGTTGCCTCGGTAGAAATAAAATTATGTCAAGAGAACATATGCAGCACCACGGTTTTAAGCTAATTTCGTCCGTAAAGAAAATTTAGATAAAGTCTGCATGTATTTTTAAGCTGTATTTCATGGACCGTTAGCATGTATGACAATTTCTTAATAGGTCTCATATTTCGGTTTTAAAACTTTGGCTCAAAGAAATACAACCTGATATTTTCGGTCTGCAAACCTTCAGCTAAATATTCTCTCTAAATAGAGCTGGTCGATCCCATGCACCTTTTTCTTATGTTGTGTAGTCAGATATGTCACATTTATTATATATTAAAAGCACATTTCGATGTCAACCATAAGAAAGGTATGGTAGAAAATCTCACAGAAATCAGAAACACCTGACCGTTTATTTTGTAGACTAAAGTGAAGGCATGAGTTGCATGTATTTAGTCTATATATTCAATTGTAGTATGCATAATAATTATTACTTGGTTCTTGATGTGCTTGAAAATTGATATAATTCATAAATCAAGCAGTTCGTCTATATTAAAGAAGATAGAACCGAAGTGTATCATGTTAGTACATCAATATATCCGTTTATCACCCAACCTAATATTCCCTTTAATTTATGAAGGAGATAACTACATTTGTCCTACCATATAAACAACACCAAGTTATTTTGAAATTCATGCAGCAAATTCGAATATGTTAGATTGACGGACTTCAATGTAGTCAACAAAAGTTGTGGTCGAGCTCTCCCTAGGAGTAGTCAGAATTTTGAATGATTCCATTGAACTAATATGTTAAATTACTTAGAGTCTCAATGGATGGCAAAATAGAAATATTTTGTCCCACTAAAATGAAGTCTTGCATGCTAAATAATTTTAATTATTGGAACATGGATTGAATTATTGGCATGTTTAAATCTATTTAACCGGTTATATTCTAATGTTACTAAGGTCACTGACTTGGTTCAAATACTGATGTATTTGTAAATTTCAGCATGCTATTTTCTAAACATATTGATCATTTTCGCATTAATGTTAATAATGTTTCTAATTATTGGAACATGGATTGAATTATTCTCGATAATTTTATATGGACCTTTTTCATATTTACTTTTGTTACAAACTCATTATATGTTTTGAGTTTGTAGAATATGAAAGTATCATGTTCAAACTGACATTTATGTGGCTCAACAACTTAAAAGCAAAGATATTAGTATATTGTTTAGTCGAATACTTGAGTTCAAATAAAATGATAAACCAGTGAAATCAGTATGCATTTATACTTGATCGTACAAGAAAACAATAGATGTCATTTGAGATTGTTAGAATAGAGTACGCAAAGGATATTGCTTTTATGAAGACGCTCATGTCTCTTTGTCCTTTCAAAAATGCCACACATGTGCCAAGCTTAGTCCTGAAAAACATAAATTACAATATATCCTACTCTCTCCGTCCACAAAAAGATGTCTCAACTTTTTCCAAATTTACATGTATCTACACATAACAAAACCCTGAACTATCTATGACTGTGACAATACAAAGACATCAACCAAAATTAATCACATCTTTTTGTATCTATATACTCCTCAGATATAAGATATACTCCCTTCGTTCCTGTATGCAAGACCTATAGTAACATTAAGACATGTGCATTTTGTATACGGTGGATTTATTTCTGAAAAACATCAGAAGAGATTGGAACTCATTTTTTATGGGTAAAATTGTCTATAAATCACAATAAACCCAATATTCTGGAATTTTGTCAAAAAACTACAGGCCTTACATACAGGAACAAAGGGAGTATTAAATAGAACAAAGTTATAATATGCTAACACTGTAAAAGGTAGTTTCTAATATCCTAGAGGAATGGTCATTTGGTAATTCAAAAAAATTATAGTGGAAAAAGATCACATTATTCCCAACATATTTTCTAAATAATGAAATATCAGTATTTTCTACCTTTTATTATTAAGATTAAATATACACTAACAACTTTCAATTTCATTTTACTATTTCTCATCACTTCTCACCTCTAATATGTCAGCGATCATCAATACATTGCACTATTGTACTTTCACTATTATCCATGTGTTTCTAATAATGTCGCCAGATAATTGTATCCATATGATAACCAAAGTTTCATGCGGAATGGAACCGGTGACTTATCCCTGTCAATCTAAAAAAAAGTAGTGACATGGGATGGTAGGCCGCACCATACTGCCTTTTAACGGTGCTTACTCTGAATGAAATTTTCATATTGGCGTAAGAATAGGAAACAAAATATTTGCCTCTTTTGGGGAGCGATTTCTCTCGATAACCTTAAGGTTTTCATGAGTACGCAAAGGATATTGCTTTTATGAAGACGCTCATGTCTCTTTGTCCTTTCAGAAATGCCACACATGTGCCAAGCTTAGTCCTGAAAAACATAAATTACAATATATCCTACTCTCTCCGTCCACAAAAAGATGTCTCAACTTTTTCCAAATTTACATGTATCTACACATAACAAAACCATGAACTATCTATGACTGTGACAATACAAAGATATCAACCAAAATTAATCACATCTTTTTGTATCTATATACTCTTCGGATATAAGATATACTCCCTTCGTTCCTGTATGCAAGACCTACAGTAACATTAAGACATGTGCATTTTGTATACGGTGGATTTATTTCTGAAAAACATCAGAAGAGATTGGAACTCATTTTTTATGGGTGATACGTCTCAAACGTATCTATAATTTTTGATGTTCCATGCTGTTATTATACCAATTGCTACATGTTTTATTTACACTTCATAACATTTTTATGCATTTTTTGGAACTAACCTATTAACAAGATGCCGAAGTGCCAGTTCCTGTTTTCTGCTGTTTTTCTCCTTCAGAAAGGCTAGTCGCAAAATATTCTCGGAATTGGACGAAAATCAACGTGTGCAAATATCTCATCGGAAAACTCCAGAAGCCAGAAGGGGAGACGGAGTGGGGCCACGAGGCAGCCACGACACCCTAGGGCGCGGCAGGGGGTGGGCCCGCGCCCTGCCCTGGCGTGGCCGCCTCGGTTGCCTCCCGACGCCGCCCTTTCGCCTATTTATTCCCGATGTCCTGAAAAACCTAAAGAGACCGATCATATTCCACGAAAAGTTCCGTCGCCGCTGCCGTCGTCAACCCTAGATCGGGAGGGTTCTGAATCTCTTCCCGGCACCCTGCCGGAGGGGAGATCCTCACCGGAGGCCTCTACACCACCATGCCTGCCTCCGGAGTGATGCATGAGTAGTTCATCCTTAGACTACGGGTCCATAGCAGTAGCTATATGGTTGTCTCTCCACCTTGTACCTCCATGTTTAGATCTTGTGAGCTGCCTAACATGATCAAGATCATCTTATTGTAATGCTACATGTTGTGTTTGCTGGGATCCGATGAATATTGGTACTATGAGCAAGTTGTTTATCAATCTATCTATTTATGTTGTTTATGATCTTGCATGCTCTCCGTTGCTAGTAGATGCTTTGGCCAAGTAGATGCTTGTAACTCCAAGAGGGAGTATTTATGCTAGATAGTGGGTTCATGCCTCCAGTAATCTGGGCTCGAGATGACAAAAACGACTAAGGTTGTGGATGTGCTGTTGCCACTAGGGATAAAACAATGATGCATTGTCTACGAGTCATTTGCATTGTTTACATTACACACTTTACTTCATGCAATAATCTGTTGTTTGCAACTCAATACCGGAAGGGGTGCGGATGCTAACCGGAAGGTGGATTATTTAGGCATAGATGCGTTGGATAGCAAGTCTATGTACTTTATTGTAATGCCCAATTAAATCTCATAATAATCATCTTGTCATATATTGCATTGTCATGCGCTCATTATTTGTCAATTGCCCAGCTGTAATTTGTTTACCCAACATGTTAGTTATCTTTTATGGAGAGACACCACTACTGAACTGTGGACCCCGGTCCATTTCCTCATACTGATAAAACCACCAACTGCAATCATTTGTTCTCTGTTACTTTCTGCACTCATTACTGTTTTTCACACAATACGTTTAATCCTTTGTTTTCAGCAAGCCGGAGAGATTGACAACCTCTCTGTTTCGTTGGGGCAAAGTAGTTTGCTTGTGTTGTGTGCAGGTTCCACGTCAGTTGCGCCGCTGACAACCTTCTGAAGAACCTCCGTGTCCTCCTGGTTCGATAAACCTTGGTCATATTTCAAGGGAAAACTGCTGCTGCACTACATCATACCTTCCTCTTGGGGTCTCCCAACGAATGTGTGTTGTCACGGTCAACAAGCAGATCTTCTGGTGCTGTTGCTGGGAAGTAATAAAACACTCTACCGTTAACACGCCATCAATGGGTAAAATTGTCTATAAATCACAGTAAACCCAATATTCTGGAATTTTCTCAAAAAACTATAGGCCTTACATACATAAACAAAGGGAGTATTAAATAGAACAAAGTAATAATATGCTAAAAGCACTGTAAAAGGTAGTTTCTAATATCCTAGAGGAATATCCTAGAGGAATGGTCATTTGCTAATTCAAAAAATTATAGTGGAAAAAGATCACATTATTCCCAACATATTTTCTAAATAATGAAATATCAGTATTTTCTACCTTTTATTATTAAGATTAAATATACACTAACAACTTTCAATTTCATTTTACTATTTCTCATCACTTCTCACCTCTAATATGTCAGCGATCATCAATACATTGCACTATTGTACTTTCACTATTATCCATGTGTTTCTAATAATGTCGTCAGATAATTGTATCCATATGGTAACCAAAGTTTCATGCGGAATGGAACCGGTGACTTATCCCTGTCAATCTAAAAAAGTAGTGACATGGGATGGTAGGCCGCACCATACTGCCTTTTAACGGTGCTTACTCCGAATGAAATTTTCATATTGGCGTAAGAATAGGAAACAAAATATTTGCCTCTTTTGGGGAAAGATTTCTCTCTATAACCTTATGCTTTTCATGAACACACTATCAAAGTTTAGAAATTGGATTTGAGCTCACCTCCTAGGGCAGCTGATGTCAACCGAAAAAGGAGAGTCACACGCAAGATGTGCATAGTGGTGAGTTTCAATATCGTTAACTAGAGATAACGATGATGCTCTTGTAGAAGTATTACTACACATATGTTACGTTGATGTGATAAGAGGATGTACATAAGTTCAAACATGTATCTATTGACTTTGTTGTGAAAGTAATTTCAAAACGATTTATTTTGCAGAATGATTAATCCTAGGATTTGTTCACATTGAGAATGCTGCGTTATAAATCTTAAGAATGGTTCGATACTGATCGCACATAAAGATAAATTATTAGTTTTTGCATGAAACCTTTTTTGAAAATTGAATAAACTTTTTGTAGGAATAAAATTAAATCATCAAGATTTTAGTAGACATACAATTGCCATCAAAAATATATTTGGTTTTTGTTGTTTTAGGTACGTCGGTCAAACAGTTTACCTATTTGTGGTGCCATGGAAATAGAGACTCGAGGACATTTAATAAATTGGTGACAAATTAAAATTTTGAAATAGTTGTGTGACTAGACGTGACAACATCTGAGTAGCTTTGTAGACCACATGGATTCAGGAGTTGGGAAAATATGACAGGAGTACAAATTCATGAAAATAGCGCTACCAACGTTATAAAACCGTGGCATGACATTTTTTAAAATATTGCACATTCCGCCACAAATTAATATGTTTCAAACTATTTTCGCACATATTATTTCACTTACCATTACATTTTTTGTGTCCATAAAACCATCTAATTAAGAATTCCTTGCTTTTACTATCACTGAAACTTTAAATAAAATTCATAGATGATCTATTTAATATGTTAAAGATAATGCCCTCACATTTGCTAGTTTAATCCAGCGATTGGGAGACATGGCAGTGTTTGTCGCTATGTATGTACATTGATTGTATGTCAATACTTTGTCAAAATTGTACTCTGAAAAGCCATTATCGTGCTATGTGATTGCCTTGAACACCCATCCGAAGGCGTTGTCACGGATCTTATCACAAAAGTTCACAGCTCACTAGGCAGGCCATCGCCAATGGTGAGACCGTTCACTTCGACTTCCTGCTCTGCTCTTTGTAGAAAACCGGAGGCGGTCATGATGAAGCACTGACAGGATGGCGAGTGAAATGGCGGCGAGCTTGGCTGGGAGCTCCGACGCAGCCAACAGATGGAGGTACACGCGCTCATAGCCTTCACGCTGAGCAGGTCCTCCTCCTAGTGTCTTACGTGCCATTGCAAATCAGCACAGAAAAGTAGCATCTTGAAATGTGGAGGTAGGAGTTATGAACCTGAATCACAACCTACTACGAGGACTCTCTTGTGCCTCCAGGATCACGTCCTTCTCCTTGTTTGCAATCTCATCCTCGTCCTCGGAGTTATCATCCTCCGATTCCTCATCCTCGGAATCATCATCGTCGTCAAACTCGTTATCACTGAAAGTCTGGTAGAGTAGAAGCGAGCCAAGCTTCAGCAGCCTGAACCGATGTTAGAGGATCACACATTTTGATTAGATGGAAGCAAAAGTATCGGTAATGCCACCCACATCCAGGCAACGAACTGATGATAACTGAAGGAAGGAAGACAAAACTAGGAATCTGTATTTATTTTCAAGTCTTATCATTTTAGGCGATACAAACTGCAATTTACTCAACTAGTGACGGTGGAGATGCTCTAAGAGCTTGTTTGTGTGCCCTTCGTCTTTTCACTTTTCCACCCGTCGGCCAAGTGTGGTCCGTGTCGATTGGCCAAAGCTAGGGCGACATTGTGCATTAGGAGGTTTGATTGGGACGAGGTTACGGGATCCGTGTAGGCCCATGAAGGCTAGATTTGGCCCACTCGACACACGATGACGCGGGATTCAGACTCCAGGTGGGGGCTCGAATATACTATCTTGGAGTATAAGCCGCACAAAGATAACGGAGGCCAGATTCTTCATGATACTTCTTGTAACTGATCACAGTCGGATTTAAAATACATTATCTCAACCACCCTGTTAACGGACTCGGCCTCCTTGTAACCCTTAATCCCACCACATATACATGAGAGAATACGGGCATGCCTAGCAATACCCCTGTTGATCACAACACACATCACCCTCAATACCCCAAGATCTTCTTGAGCACCCATAGAGTATACACGCGCCACAAAGTGTTTAGCAGTTTGGAGGCCGCTATTTCTCGATGTGGAAAGACGATTGCTTGCCTCCTAACGGGGACGATAATCAAGGCAAAAGAAGGTGGGTGAGCTCTCCGACAAGCATCGGAAGGAGAAGTCGTCCAGGTGTAAAAACAAAAAGAGTGGTGTCATTGGAAAAAACGCTTAGGGCAGTTTGATAACGTTCTTCGGTTTCTCCACTCTTCCTCTTAGTTTGGATCATCCTGTGGGCTGCCCATTGCCTTGAATTTAGGTGTTGTGATCGAGTATATTGCTGCGTTGTTCAAGTGTCAAGTGTTGGGTTGTTGTGTGTTAGTCGAGTTTGTTGGGCTGCCTATATGGTCGTGTGGTTTTCTTACTTTGCGAGTAGCTCGCTTTGGTCTCTGTGTATCGGTCTTGCCTGGTTTTTCGCAAATTAACTAAGCAATTGTTTTCTTATTAATTAATAGATTGGAGCAAACATTTTGCTACCGTTTGAAAAAAAGAATTAGCATTTCCTGCTAGTCGAAGCGATGATAATCAGACCACGAGGCCCGAGCTCGATGGTTGCTCTTGGCTGAGGCCCGGTCCCGTTCTCCTGCGACCGGCGCGGCTCCCCGGCGGTGGGCGGCCTCCTCCGCGTCCGGCCTCCATGGATCTGCTGCGCGCACGGCTCGGGGGGCGCTCCCGCGTCTCCCCTTGGTGCGGCGGCGCCGATGTGGAGCTCCGGCTCCTGCCGGCGTGTAGGGGCGGGGTGGCGGCCCCCCCTCCTGGTCCTGGTCTTCTCCGGCGCGGGTGTGCGGTCGCCGGCCGGCTGGCGGTTGCTCGGTCGCGCTGGCGTCCCGGGGCGCCAGATCTGGTCGGGCTCGGCCCGCTCTGGCCCTCCGGCTCTGCCGGCGGCGAGGTTGGTGGTCCTGCGTGGCGTGGGCGTCGCAGCTGTGCAGGAGGTGCTCGGACCAGCGGGGCAGCAGATCGGCAATAGGGCGGTTCCCGTCCTGGTTCGATTGCGCGTGGATGTGATGGTCGGATTGCTACGGGCGAAAGCCTGACGGCGCGGCGTCTGTGGATGTCGCTCTCCTCCTTGGGGGGTCGTCATGGAGCACTTCGTCCGCCTCAGTCCTCGGGTCACTTCTTCCGGCCAAGGCCGAGATCCTGCATCAGGATCAGATGATGGCGTCGTCTCGCGTCGCTTCCCCTCCTGAGGGCATCCTCTGGAAGATGTGCTCCCCTTCGTGCTCCCCATAGGCTGGACTTGCACAACATCGTGGTTGGCTGCGGCCAATTGTCGGTGTTGAGTTTCCGTGTGGCGTCAGGCTGGGCAACGACGATGGTGGCGGGCGATGGTTTGGTCACGGCAAGATCCTGGTAGTCGGCTCTGCTCCGACGTGTCCGAGTCTTCGTGTTGGTCTTCCCAGGTTGTGAAGTCGGAGCTGCTATGTTTTCAAGACTTCGTATGAGCAGCGTTACGATGACCTGCAGGGGCGGTCCGGCGTGAAGAGCTTCTTCGGCGCAGGTCTTGCATATCTCCTCTTCGGAGCCCGTCCTCAAAATCGGAGCTGCCTTTCCCCGTGCGATGAGTCACCTGTTTGGCAGAGGCCGGCGTGGGCTTATCGCTGCCGCTGCGGTGAGGCTTTCTTAGGTGGTCGTTCTTTGGCGAAGTCGGAGTCGCTTGCTCGGGGAGAAGTGATGACGATGCCGCCGGTGGACAACCTCGACGGCTGTCCTCGTTCTCGGTGGTGTGCGTGATGTTCGTGTTGGTAGCCAGGGTGGCTGAGTGTGCCCTCGAAGCGGTCGTGTTCCATGACGGCTTGCGAGGGTGTTTGTATCGGTTTTAGGCCGGTTTCCCGTTAATTAACCGGCCAATTCTCTCCTGCTTTTTTTAATAAAATGAGGCAAATTGCCCGTTTTGTTTCAAAAAGATAATCAGACCACGAATGATTAGTTTGGTAGCTTTTATTGGTGCATAACCATGGCCATCATCGATCGGCCAATTCGCCGTCAAGTGTGCGGAGTCCGTAAAAGACACGTCGGCCGCCGCGCGCACGCAAAAGGCGCGTATACTTGGACAAGAAACCCCGTCGACACACACCTGTCCGAAAGGGTCGGTTTTCTCATTTGCATTCCGGGAACCAGCTTTACCTGATCAAGTCCAGCCGTGTAAAGTAGATCGCGTCGCCCATCCCTGTCAAGCTCCCTACAATCGATGAATCTCAGACGTCTATCCCAAAATATCGAGAGGTTCAGTTACAAGTTGTGAGACCCATGTTCGCTGCGCCCATAGGAGATCTACCACGGGTACTAGCTACAGTACTCACTCCGTTCCAAATTACTTAACTTCCATATATCCACATATAGATGTATGTACACACTAAAAGATGTTTATATACATCTGTATGTAGATAAATGAAAGTCATCTATTTTGAAACGGAGGGAGTAGATGAGTTGATCATATCACTCTCGGCCCAGGTACTGAATTCAGAATTGGTTGGTTAGTCAGAGCAAGTTCGTCGCAGAAGCTACCGAAACTATGCAATTAGTGGTGTTGATGTGAAGTAATTGGCCATCTTATCCAGAATTTAATCGCGCTCGATGGGCCAGTCCTGCGAATTAATCAAAAGCGCGGCATCTGACAACAACATCGTGCAGGTAAATCAAACCGTCTGGCATATGGATCGGCTTTCTAGACCTGAACCATATGAGCGGGATAGTTGAATGCCTCAACGTACAGTACAGACATGCTTTCCGTTGCACTGTCACTGCCTGGCCGCACAGCTTACCCAGCAGTTATCCTTTCACTTATGATCTATCCCTGTGACTGCAACAAGGAATTAAATAGATGTTGCCACCGTCCATTTGTGTTGCATGCCGAGACTGAAGACGTGGCACTATTGCATCATCTTTAGTATGCTGAAAACTAACTAACAGAGAAATCTATGATTATAGATATATCTATATTATATGCTGAAAAATGATTAAATAATAAATATAACATGATGAAACAAAATACCACCTACGTGGAGTTACATCTTTTAAACTTTCTGGGCGAAAGCTTATCGTCCCAGTACCAAAAATACATATTACTAATCAGATGTGTCACTGTATATTGAATTCAATTTTAGTCGATGATGTAATGATTAATTATTACACATTTATAATGTTTATATTATCTTTCATTGGCAACAAAATTGTTCTTGTTATGTTACAAATAAATAACTACAAGCCACTTGAGCAGTGTGAGATGATATTTAGGTGGTATTTCTAACAGAACTGCAACACAAGTTTTCTTGATCACGTGGAATAATAAATTAGCGACATTAATAAGCCATGTAAAAAGCAAAAACTATATTCTATTTTGTTTTGATTTACCTTTCTATATTTACCTCCTACGTTTTTAAATATGTGACATTCACATTCTGTCAAAAAAGATAACTATGCGGGAATGGAGATCTAATGGATGTGGTAAGTTTAGGTACAATATGATATCTAGTGGTTGCGTTCTTTTAGTGTAATCATGAATATCAAATGGACATGATATATGTTTAGGTAGAGTTAAGAAGAGCAAACGTTTATTATCCATTAGTTATAAAATGTCCAGTAAATCAATAGACGAATATATTTTCCTTGTAATCAGGTTATATAAAGTTATGCTGCTAAAAATACTTTTGAGAGCTTGAGGCCATTTGTTGTTCAAAGTGACTAAGAAAAAGTTTATGACCACATAGATGTTTACATTATGCGGAAGGAATTAAGACCACAAATGTTATGGTAAATTACATATCATCTTCGCGTATTGTCTTTTATTTTTAATTATTTGGTCGATAATTATTAATTTATTATATGTCATTTGAACATGATACTCGGTAAGTACAGAGAACTAAAGTTTATTTGTCGTTGCTATATAATTTTCTATTGGTATGCGAGGTTACCACTTACTGTGGTCCAAATATTCATTAGGATCCACTTGAGCAATGACCAAACTATGCCTTTTAGATTATTATTTTCCCTAAAAAATGATTTTTTATGTCCTTTTATTGGAACTGCAACGTAATATTATTTCATAAAGTACTGAAATAAAACTAATTATCCTATTTAAATGGTATATCAACTAAATGTACAAATAGTCATTGTAATTTGTGCAGGTATTTATTCCTCTCGCTTACCTAACATGTTCAGAAATATGTGACGATTTCCCGCAATTTTGTATATTTGATTTTCAGAATTATGGATTGTCCCTACCATGCAACTTTTAGTTTCAGAAATTTTAATATAACTATATTCTTCAAACTTATTGTGCTTTAATATATTATGCATAGAGTGGATTGATTTTTTTGATCATGATCAATTTGCATGGTAATTTCTACCGATCTTCTATATGACTAATCAACTTTTTGAGTATGCCTTAATATGTACCAGACCTTTATTGACATTTAATTTTCTAGCACTTTTTTCTTACATCGATGTAGAATTTTCAAAAAAGAATCTGATCACACTTCACTCCAAGACGCATGACCAGCTGAATCATTCAGCTTCCAATCCCCACCAGCAACTCTCCTAAAGTTCAATACCCCAGAGTAGTAATTTACTTGTAGTTAAGAGGATCATGATTTAACGCTGCATTATACCCTCTCTAATGCTGCAATCCTTGACTTGTCTAACCAATTCACTATTTTAATGGTTGGTCCTAAGAGTAAGTACAATAAGGTCCAGTCAGCAGGCTGTAAGGATTTAAATATTATATTTATACTTACATGGAGGAGAGAGATTATGAGAGAGAGTGCAAGCGGGCTCTCATGCAAGAGCCAGCTGCAGTACGTGCTCCTAGGCACTTTGTGAGAGTGGAAGGTGGGCCAACTATAAATAAAGTAGTCTATATTTATAGCCAACTATTGTACTTGTTGGCTATTGTACTTGTTGGCTATTAGGTTGGCTATAGATGACATGACACCATCTTATAGTCAACAGCCGGCTATACTATTGTACTTGCTCTAAGATAGACGAAATTACTAATAAAAGCGCGCGTGTCCGGGGGAGCACGCCTGCCGTTGCATGCGCGAGCAGCACGTGAGCGCCGCCTTCCTCCCGCGCGTGAGGCTCCTGCTCGCCAGGTGTAGGCCAGAGGCTTGTCCATCGTTCGCTGGTTCGTTGCCGATGGGTGTGTAGCTCGGGTCTGTCTTTTTCCTTTTTCTTTTTTATTCGAAGACAAAAAATAAAATATCTTGCGAACCAAGTTTTCAAATCGTGATCCGTTCTCACGGATGGATTAGTCGGGTCAAGATATTAAAAACTAGATCTCATGTTGATATGTTTCGACGAACTTTTTTTGTGCACCGCCCGAAGTATGTAAGTTGCACTGCCTTATGTCTTCCGGAGCGCAGTGCAGTGCCTTTCTCTTTTTGTGGTGCACTGCCTCCAATGACAGTGCACTGCCTTCTTTTTACGGTGCACTGCCGCGGATGGGGCAGTGCACTGCCTTCTCTTTTGCGTTACACGGCGTCAGATGGGGCAGTGCACGGTGCAGTGCCTTTTCTTTTGCATTGCACTGCACTGCCTTCTCTTTTGTGTTGCACTGCCTCGGATGGAGCAGTACACTGCCTTCTTTTTTTTGCGGTGCACTACTTCGGATGGGGCAGTGCACTGCCTTCTCTTTTGTGGTACACTGCCTCGGAGGGAGCAGCACACGTAAAAAAAAATAGTGTACAATTATTTTGTAGTATCTCACGTAAAAAAAACTAAAAACTGAGCGTACGAAGCTAGCTAGCTAGCGGGGATTTTTTTACAAATATGGCCCCCTGTCCAATGTAATTGTCAAAAGTAGTCCTCTGTGAAAACTTTTGTCAAAAATAGCCCTGGCGGAATGTGAAAAAGCGACACGTGTACTTCCCGCCAGCTCAAACGGCGTAAAGCCACCTTCCGCCAGTACAGTTGGCGGAGAGTCATCCGCGGTGCCACCAGCTGAGTCGGGAGAAACTCAATGGCATGTGTCTATCCGCCAACTGAGACGGTGGAAAGTTGTTTTCTGCCACATGAGCTGGCGGAGGGTCGACGTGTCATTTCGTCAGGGTTATTTTTGACAAAAAAATTCAGAGGGACGACTTTTGACAATTACAGAGAATCGCTAGCGGGTGCTGATCGATTCAGCTAGCTAGTAGCGTGTACGCTGATCGATCCGATCGATTGAGCAAGCTAGCTCGTGAGTCGTGCCAGGCTGGGAGATGCTCTCGCGCTAGTTTGCGCTGTTGGCGTGCCACGTGCCAGGCTGGGAGGTGCTCTCCCGCGGCGCGCTCGCGGCCCTCCATGATGTGCTCGTTCCCCTCGTTCCTAACGCGCGCGCTTCACCTAGCCGACCTCAGATAGGATATTTTAATGCATGGTACATCCATGGCATGCACGTTGTAGCTGCCGGCCGTGCGGCGTTGTGTCAGCTCAGTCGCCAATGCTTGGGCCCAGGGGCGGAGCTACACGTATGTCAGGGGGGCCGCCACCCCCCAGCCCAAGAACATCTTAACAGAAATCTACTACTGTTTGACCCATTTTAACAAAAATTTGTCAGTTTTTGGCCTTTTGGCCTCCCCAATCTGCATGTGAAGCCCATTTGCCCCCCAGGCACTTGGCCCAAGCTCCGCCACTGCTTGGGCCGCTCTAGCATGTACGCCTAGTTTTTTTTTTGAGTTTGACTTGACATGGAGTCTATCCCTATCTACCTCGTTCAAAAGTAGTACACGATTTTTTTTTCAAATACAGTACAATGCAGACGCTCACATATACGTACACATTCACCCCTATGAACGCACGCACGCACGCCCTATCCCTATGATCACCTCCGAAAGACTGACCCGACGATTGGGTCTTGAGATTGACGAAGTCACCATAGGCGCCTCGCTGTCGACGGGAATGTCGCCTCTCACTGAAGAATATTCCGCCTAAATAAGAAACACCAATGTCAAACCTAGAATTTAAACTCTGGTGGGCTGGGGGTACAACCACCCTCCTAACCATCTTGCCAGAGGCAACTCATTTACCCTAGGCATGTATCGTGAATCTATTTGTTATATGTCGGATGAATATATAACGTGTCAAACGGAACCCTGTATGGTTACATAAATAATAATTTTCATTAAATTCTAACCACTCGTTTTAGATCTAACTGTCAAAAATAATTAGGATGATGTGGATTAACGTGGTGTCTCTGTTATAACCACTTATTTTGCTTTTAGTATATAATAGATGGAAAGATCTTCCGCAGAGAGAACATAATCTGTCTCTCTCGCCCAACTTTGGTTAGCTGTTGTATCATTGTATGCCTCGTTGTTCCTTTTCCTATCTGGAGTTGTATCTTCCTATCTTTGCCCCACCCGGGCTTTAATTGTTCATTTGTTTGATGACACTTAGCCAGTACATAGCTGATTCGGTGTTTAAATTGTACGTATAATCTACTATCCTGCATGCCCAACGTTCTGCTTACAAGGTGGCCTCAGCCTATAAGGCGTGATTTATTGGCGCAACATCAACAAATATGAAACATTTGGCATGAATGATTTGAGTCCCTCTGTCAAAACTTTTAAAAGGCTTGCTCTGCAAAATAGGCTATTGACGACTGATGGTTGTAAAAAATATGATAGCCAAATTATGGCTTATGCCCTCTTTGCAAAGAGCACGAGAATCATATCTTTCTATTTGTCAATTGCCGCTACACTATCTTCCTTTGGGGCTTAATCAAATATTTGATGGGAATGCATGACTTCGACCTCTCACAATGACCGGCTGATGTTTACTACACGCTTCTATATTTGTAAACTATGTTGGACCTCCAAACGCAGTTGTAGGACATCAGCAAATTTCTCTTAAGTGAATGACCAAAGGTTTTATCGAACACAATGAGATGTAGGTTGAATGTATCCTCTCGAGCAACCTTGCAATTAAAATACAAAATTTTGTTGTGTTCCTAACATACCTAATACACTTGTAGTTATATATGTGCACTAGTTCGTCGAAGAGATGATCTACGGGTAATATGGATGGTAAAACAAGGTTTTCGTAATCTGTAATAAAAATGTCATCAAATTAACAAGTAACAAAAGTGATTAAAATCGGTGTTTCAATGCTTGAAAACAAGGCATAGGTTATACTTTCACTAGTGACTATTCTCAATATTATTAACATAATTAAACACATGATAAACCCTCCAAAAGCATGAATGGTAATGACTATGACTACACCGAATATCCAGTTCATCAATCATACGTAGGCATGTATTCCCAATATAGTTATGACTAATTGCAATAAGAATTCATACATCTTTTGTCCTACCCTCTCATTTCAGCGAGTCAATTAAGGAACTTAGGGTAATGTAGTCAGCACCGGAGTAAAGCATTAACACTTAATGAATACATGTAATTTTCAAGTCACATCGTTTCCCTTTGATACCCCAATCATGTCACCTTGAGTTCTCCGGTTTCGGACAAATAACAGGTGCATACAACTTGCAGATATGATCCAAAATATCAATTATATTCATGAAAACATAAAGTCCAGATCTGAAATTATGGCGCTCAGGCTCTAGTGACGCATAAAGCACATCAAAGGCATAGCAACAACAATTAACGAACATAGCGGATACTAGGAATCAATAAATCATATCCAATACATAAATGAATAGAGGGGAAACATCATATGATTCAACTATATAAACACAGCTCATGATCATAATCAAGATCGATCACATCATGGGAGAGAGATAACCATATAGATAGTGGTACAAGGCCTCACCCCGAGGAGGGACTACTCCGACTCCCGCGTCGCCATTAGGAGCAACAAGGTCGACGAAGATAGCTTCAGAGGTGGATCCCCGTCCCGAGTGCCAGAACAGGGCCCCGAACTAGGGTTTCGGATGACGCCGTATTTGTTTCGTTTCTGGAAAAATCCTACGGGGTGAGTCGTTTTTAGAACATGAGGGAAAAGCAAAGACCCGTCGTAAGGAGGTGGAGTAGTCATAGCTGTGGGTGGGGCCCGTGGCTGGCCGCCTGACCAGGGGTGGGAACCGCGGCTGGCCTGTGAGTCTCTCCCGGTGTTGCCCTTTTTCCCTCGGTCTTCTTTCGTGGATAAAAAATCCTTGTCAATTTGCACCTTTTTTCGACGATATTTCTTTAACAACTATTCTGAAATACAAAAACAGCAGAAAACAAAAACCGGCACTTGGCATCTTGTTAATAGGTTAGTCCAAGAAAATGCCACAAACTGATATTAAATCACAGCAGAAACAAGTAGTAGTGATACGAAAGTAGCTCTCAACATCCCAAGCTTAATTCCTGCTCGTCCCCCGAGTAGTTAAATGACAAAAACTAAATTTTTGTGGTTGAATGCTACCAAGCATGATCTTAATCAAGTAATAAAAAGCATATGAGGTGAGATAAAATGATTCAAAGTATTTTCTATAGTTGAAATTAAACTTATAATAATTGACCAATATGATAATCAAGTTAAAACCTTTCATGGATGGGTGCTTTGGAGGCTTAAAATCAAACTTTTAACTGAAATAAAATCATCTCAAATGTAAAAGGATCACTCCATCTACTAGGTATCAAGCAATCTTATCATGTCACGGTCCAGATTAAGTCAGTTGGATCTAACATACTCTCCCCACGTCAACTGTTTCGATATTAACGTAATTCTTAAGTGTGAGACTTGGTCTTAGCACAGTGAGGTTATTGCAAAATAGAACATTATGGGGGGTTTGGAAAATCAAAAGTAGAAAGGGTCAAACTGCTGTAAGTGATTATTAGACAAGAGCAAGTCATATAATCAAAACTGTAAGAGGAGTAGTAATTGCCACACAAAGGATGCACTAAAGCTACAAGTGTATAAAAGCTCTTCAAAGAAACAAGTAGGGATGAATCCAACTTGCTTGCTCATGAAAACTTTTGAGTTTGAGTGAATTTATTCCGGGACAAGATCAAAAGCGAGGCTCGCCTTTGGGCAAATCGCGTGTGTCAGCGTTTGAGTGAATTTATTCAGGGAGAGTAATTCGGACTGTATCTTGTTGTTTGCTTAATTTTCCTATAAAACTCCTCCTTAATTAACAAATAAGGAAGATCTTTTACCCGTCAAAAAATCATGCTTTCAATGTAAAGCAGGGCTGTGACTCACGCTGAGTGTTCTGCAGCTGCGTGGCGAGAGAGAATATCTAGTGCTACCACACCTTACTTTAATTGTTCCCCGTGATGCCATTTTTTTAATGTTTTAAAAAATTGTACAAAACACTGTAAGTGCTAACAAAACAGATATGGGTCTACAAACTCCAAAATGTTTACGTCCAAACACAATAGGACTATTGAGAAAAAAAAGACAAATCTAGCTAGTGTTTGCTTCTAGTGGCGAGCCTGAAGAATTGTTTCTGTGCGTGTGTCTTCTCACCAACTTGCCTCGGCTTCTCGGCCCATATGTTTGTTTTCCGTGGGAGCACATCATCTCTGTTTTGGTGGTGGTCCTATGATGGCTCCTATTCAACGCTCGGCATGTTATATAGCGAGGCCACACCTCAAGCACCGTCAGGCTGGTCGGCCCAGTTAAGCGATATTTGATCATTATGGTTTTCTTTTTATTATGCTATATATTATTTTGTCCTTATTTATTTTACATTTTATTTCATGTTTATAATTTATGTTTTATAAGCGATATTTGACACTAAACCCTAATATAAAATATTTTTAGAAAAAAATATTTATTAAGTTAGGAACAAATTGTTTATACAGTTTAGAAAAATGTTCATGTGACAAAAATTATTCGTATAGTTCCAAATAATTGTTCTTGAGTTTTAAAATGTGAATATGAGAACAAAGCTCAGACAGGAAAAAAATATTTCATGGATTAAAAAATATTTATAATTTAAAATAATTGTTCATGAGTTCTTAAAAAATCTCAAAGAGTTAAAAATATTTTTCGAGTGTTCATAAAAATGTTCATACAGTTTGAAATATTTGTACATGTTTACGAAAGTATGTATATAAAAATTTCACAATAGATAAAATTAATTTTTCATTTTTTTAAAAATGTTTGCAAAATTCAAAGTAATTATATACATGTTTTGTTCACTCGTTATATTTTTTCTAAGACATACAGAAAACACCTTCATAAATAGAAAGAAGGATTTGAAAAGAAAAGGAAACATGAAAATAATACTTCCTCTGTTACTAATCTAAGACGCCAAAACGTCTTACATTACTGAATGAGGGGAGTAATAAAAAACTAGTAGAAAGGTAGCGTCTCTCAACTAAGGACCTAATGGGCGAACGACACTATATCTCGCTCTTGCATGCGAGTGCTAGCACCGGCTCGCCTGTAGAGGTCACGCTGTATGGGCGTCCAATCCTGCTTCCTTTTTTTTCTTTTTCTCCTATTTCTTTTTTGTTTTTCATTCTTTTTATGTTCTTTTCTTTCTTTCTGTGCTTTCCTTCATTGTTTGTGTTTATTTGTTTTTATTTTTTATAATGTTAAGATTTAAATTTTCAAAATTTTAAATATTCGATATTAAAATTGTTCATAAAAAGGTTCATTTTTTAAAAATGCTTAAGATTTTTGAAAATGTTTCAGATTTTTAAATATGGTTTCGATTTTGATAAATGTTCATATTTATAAATATTTATTTTTTGAAATCCTTTAAGATTTCAAAAAATATTTTCAAATTAGAAAATTGTTCAGATTAAAAAATCTATACCTAATAATAAAAGCATTAAATCTTCTTCTCGTACGTCGTTGAAAATACTCCTAAAGTTTGCAATAATTACCCACTATGCCACCCGTAAGTTAAAAAAAAGATTCGGTACATACTCGTGTGGGTTCTTGCCCTCCGTCGCTCTCTCCTTCCGTGCTTTCGTACGTTTCGTAGACGTGGTCCGAGGCTGGTTCGTTTCGTGATTGGTTTGGAAAGTCTAAAAACAATACGTGCCGGATTTGGCGCGGATCTCTACCCAATATTACCGTTTTAAATCTTAATCCCTCGATTTCTTGCCGCAGACGAACGCACAGATCAACCGCGTGCAAGACGGCGCACGGGAAAGTGATCGAGCAACGGCGCCTCTAACTAGCTTTTACTTGAATCGACATCGATCGCACGAACTCGCTGGAGTTCGGTCGCCATGAAGCTCGAAACCGAGCTTTCCGTCGGCAATGGAAGTCTCGGGTCGACGCATAAACAGCAGCACAGGCGCCAGGCGGACAACCAGTAGCGCCGAGTAGAGCGGATCAAGTCGCTGCCGGAATTGCCACCTCGCGGGAGTGGCCGTTTGCCTTGGCGTCGCTTGCGGGCCGGCTCACCCGTGCGTGCTGCGCTGCCTTGGTTGTGCCTCACTCAACTAGCTGACGCCTGACGGGGACGGTAGTCGTCGTCGTCGGAGTTCATCGACCGCTACTCCCCATCTTGCCGGCCGGCTGGCCGGAACTCCAAACTCCCGAAGCCCGATGGGACAATGCGCGCGGCCGCTGAAGATTCGGATGGAGGACTAGACCCTGGAGCTGGAGCAGCATGTCCTTTTCGCCTCCAATGTAGCTAGCCCGTCGTAATTACGAAGGTCTATAGTTCGATCGCAGCACCCAAAATTCTCGCCACTTAACGTCTAGAGGGAAGAACATGACGGTTGCTTGCTTGCTTGCGTGGATCGGACGCGAAGGCCAACCAACTCGGCGGCGGAGTCCTCTGCACAAGGCCGTCGGCTCGTGGGTCGCACAAAGACTACTTGGCAGAGGGGATGTCGCTACCTTGGAAGCATGCCATGAACCTGCATATGCAGCGCTTCGACCTCGACGACGATGGAGACGTCGCATATAGCCAGGGTAGACACGGCTCCCGCCCATGCAAGTCCTATCCTGCCTCACATGTCTACGCGTCCGTCTCCGTCGTGAACCTCATCAATAACAAGATAGGCAGCCGGAGGTACAACGTGGATTTTAGACCATGCAAAGGCACAACACCACTGATGCACATCTCATGTCTCTACGCCCTGCCTGAGCTCACTAGCTGTAGGACATCTTGCTCGATTGCAAATAAACAATGCATGCCTTTCCTGAATCCTGATAACCACCATGCAACAAAAGATTAGAAAGCAAGTGCAATGTTTTCTGTGTTTCGATATAAATGTTTTTATGGTGGAACAAAGGCAACATATTTCAAATGGTTTAAAAGAAAAGGAAACATGTTGTTTTTTATTGGATTGTGAGCATGTATTCATTTATTTCTTCTACTCCCTCCGTCAAAAAATAAGTGTCTTAGATTTGCACAAAAGTGGATGTATTTAGACTTGAAACAT
The DNA here is from genome assembly GCA_947311845.1 of Poa pratensis. Classification (NCBI taxonomy): domain Eukaryota; kingdom Viridiplantae; phylum Streptophyta; class Magnoliopsida; order Poales; family Poaceae; genus Poa; species Poa pratensis. Next base: position 14,131,266 of record CAMZMU010000091.1, read on the forward strand.
GTCTAGATACATCCACTTTTTGGCAAATCTAAGACACTTATTTTGGGACGGAGGGAGTACAACCGTTGCAACGCACGGGCACTTTACTAGTCATATTAAAAAGTAAGAAAACACCATCTGGTTAATGGGCCGCATCACAGCGAGTGGAGCATTTTTTCCGGTCCGGTCTTTCGTGGGCCTACTAAAACGGTAAGGTTCGCGGAGCCCAGAGCTCCAGAGTCGCAGTGCCGACCAGTTTGGAAAGCACCGGGCGTTGTGGTTAACTTCCTGTCTTCCTCGTTAGCTTCTGCGTTGTGCACTGCAGAGTGTCTGCGTCCTTTTGCTAATGCACATTGTACTCCATCCGTCCAATAATATTCGTCTCAAGTTTGATAAAAAGTGGATGTATCCACACATGTTTCATGTCTAGATACATTCACTTTTTGATAAACTTGAGACAGTTATTATTGGACGGAGGGAGTAGTAAAGGTCTTTAAAAAAAATCTACACACTCGTCGTGCATAAGTACCAAGCATTGCAGCAGTATCGTCCCAAATGGAGTTCCCAGAAATGGCCAGCGATATACCTGGGCATGGGCAGCCCGGCCCGGACGGCCCGACGCGACCCGGCCCGAAAATGTCGGGCCGGGCCGGGCTTGCACATCGGGCCGGGCCGGGACTGGAAATCGGGCCGGATACACAGGTCGGGCCGGGCTCGGGCCTAGCAAAAATAGCAAATCAGGAAGGGTCGGGCCGGGCCTGTCGGGCTTTATCGGGCTCGGGCCCGATTTATGCAGCCCGACTGTCGGGCTCGGGCCTAGACTTTTCTGCGTCGGGCTTTTTTAGGCCCGGCCCGAGCCCGGCCCGGCCCGAAAAATGCTCAGGTATAAGCGACATACATGTTCCCGGTCTGGGAGCAGTGCCAAGTGTAAATGTTCACCGTCGCTTGTTACGCCGGTACAGTATTGGATCCATCAAACCCTAAATAGGTTCTTTACTTTACTCAAGGTAATACACTCGTTCTGATCCGGAAAGATTCGCCTACTTATGTCCCATGCATGCAAGCCCATGCTTAAACGAGAATCAGTCTCGTGGCGGCTACAGCGAAAGTCACCATTAATCTATGTTATCTTCAGGTTTGTACTGGTTCGTTTATCTTACTGGATCCGTTTGATTGAGTAAATTACTGTTGCGGCTCGACATGGCCACAAGTTTTCCATAATATTTGATCTGATTTGCTTGATCCATTGTTATGAACTATAGCAAACAACTTGTGGTCCTCTAGAGTACGTGTCCTTCTCTTAGACGTTTTTAACTATTTTTTTTCCTCTCAAAATAGGCTTTGGACCCCGGATTTTTGCCAACATACTCGATATGCGCCAAATAATTTAATAATTTCAGGAAAGTAAAAAAAATCTTTTTTAGAATCAAATGTGATCAAGTATTCTACTCATATTATAAGTTTGGCCAATTTCCGGACGTCGAAAAAGATACAACTCCGTAACAGAACGAAAGTCAACGGTGTTCTTGATAAAACATGATGAGTGTCTGAACTACTTTTCTCATTGCAACAACAATATGATTTCTGAATGGGTAGCAAAGGAAGTCATTTCCATTTCTCTTATCTATTTATTTAAAATAAAAAATTACTTATGCCTCCAATCCAAAGTAAGTGTCCCACTTTTGAATTGGGGTTAGTCAAAACAGCGACATTTGTTATGGATCGGAGGTAGTATTATTTTTATTTTTCGTAACTTGTGAGACTAACGACCAGTGTAATTGACAAAACTCTCTTGTTTGTTTAGTACACAAGTTTGATATCTTGTATTCATTTGCAATTGCTAGAGACATTAACGCTTGGATCATTTTGGCCGAACCAATTGGAGAACTATGAAGAATATTCTCCTTTAAGTGGAGCACTGGTTTCCATCCTATGGTGCCATCGGTGATCTAGGCGTGGATTGGTTTCAGGTTAGAGGCAAACCTCCAGACAAAAAAAAAAACTATCCTACTGCTTCCTTTGAAGAGTACGGTGGGAAAAACTTTGACTGATGGCACAGATTAAGCAATGTTGATTATGCCAGGATTTACATTAAAGGATGTGTCTCTGGTGCCACCAGTGGTTTCAGGTGTGAATATTGGTAACATATTCTATGACTTAGAGTTTATCAGAGAGATACACATGGGACAGAATGCTACTGGCAACGAAGAGGTGCATGTTTCAGCTCAACCAGAGGAGACAGAACCAATTTGTGGTGGTGCTGATAATGTTGGCCAGACACTAAAAAGGTTCGTAGCCGATGATGTTGGTATTGTCAATATTAGCCAAAATGCTAGCTACCATTCTACGGCCCTGCCGGATGGCTTTATGAGATATGCTACGAGGAGTTATAAAGGAACAAATATTGTCAAATAAATTGTCTAGGCTAACGAGTTTGAACAAAATCCTAACAACATGGCAAGATTTTTTATATAAAGAGTGTTTATTAATATCGAGAAGATACAACATGCACCCAGCCTCTGCAACAACGCAATAACCGAAGCCATTACGGATGCACACAGCCAAAAGACAATAAGAAGAAGAAATAAAAAGAAAAGTCCCGCTAAAGAGTTACAGTCCTTGCAGCAGCCGCGCAACCACCACCAAAACAACACCTGATGTCCAAATCTTCAAAAGCAACGCCTTCAAGAAGAACAGTGCCAGGCACAACCAATTAAGGCCAGACCTTGGGTTTCACCCTGAAGATAATCCTCGCTCTCAAAACAATGTCTTCAGCAAGACCACTGTCAGGCACAACCAACTAAGGCCAGACATTGGATTTTCACCCTGAAAGGTAGGACGTTGGGCTTCACGTATGTTATCGCCCCCACTTACATGCCGCTGCTCCAAGACATGAAACACCAAGCTAATTCCTCATCAGCACAAAGAATCAAACCACCATTGCCAGTCCTCAGAACTCGCCTTCCAAGTCATTTTCCGCCAGCACCATGGAACGAGAAAGCGTGCTCCATGATATTAACAGCCAGCAGAGCTTCAAAGCGCTCCCTCTGAAACCAAACGGTCAGATAAAACATGGGTGCGTCTGACCGAATACCACCCGATCCAGCAATCTCCAGGCATGAAACGCCCAATGGAGTTCGCCGGCGGAGCCTTCCGGAACACGACCGTCCAGCAAGTTCGATGGGGACCAACATCCGGTAGATCTTCATCTTGGCGCGAATAAGAACCAAGGACCACCGCCATTATTCGCCTCGCCAGCCCCGACGCCGCGAGGTCACTCCCAGCAGAACGGCAGAAACGACGGGGAAGACCATTGTCAAACCACCATGGCCGGCCTGGCTGGACCCGACACACCCAGATGCGAAATCTGGAGGCCAAGTCCAGATCGCCCCCAGCGGCACCACGTCCTAGGCGCGTAGCGCCAGAACCGCCGGCCGCCGGCGGCGCCCCACCACCGCCACCTCGCCGCTCCGCTGGTCACCAACCTCCTGCCATGCCGTCCGCCGCATCTCCGCCGCCCCAAACGCCACGCGCCGGCAGCCGGAAACGCCCTGATACCCGGCAGCACCAGGCCCACTCCCGACGAACCGGCCCGCGCCAGCCCGTTGCGCAGAGGGGACAATCGATCCCCGCCGCCGCCGACGCCGACCGGGGCAAAGCCCGGCCGCGCCCTGTGGCGACGGCGGCGAGGGAGGAGGAGATTGGGGAGGGGGTCTTGGCGGCGGCGGCGGAAATAGGGCACCTCCCCGTCGCCACGCGGGGGCGAGGGAGAGAGCCTCAGATGCGACTCGCGTGTCTCAATAAAATTTTGGATCCAAACGGCTAAAAACAACATTGCAAGATGAAAGCAACTGATCATATTTTTGTGCAAGATGATGATAATAATGACGAATCCCTTGGAACTATTGATAAGTCTGGGCTATATCAGACCCCTATATATTGCATGCCCACAAAATTGTTCTGCATCATCTAGCACCTAGAGTGTTGTGTTGGCTTCATGCATTGAGTATTATGATATGTATCTTTATTATTTGATCAGGCCAAGAATTGCTAGTGCTAATGTTCATGAAAAACATTATGATCATCTACAAAATGGCATCACTTATGAAGAGTTTATTAAGAAATTGCTAGAAACTAGCAGTAACAAAAAAAACATGAATGGAGAAGCCAACTTCATCGTTTGCTAGGTGTTGGACTTCAGCCGGTGCTGGATTACCTTGAGAACATCCATGGGATCTGGTGGTTCTCATTCTTATGGACATGTTGTATCCAGCTAATATGCTGCACTCCTCTACAGTACAGATAACTGAGATGCCTACTAGCTAGCCATATTGTTCACTCGAATGTGCTGGGCTCTGAATATTTATAGGTCATGATCTTTACTGAAAACCAAAGTACTACACTACAATAATTGTAAGAAATCCGCAAGCACAGGAGGAAGATAGGCGGAGGCCAGGGTTAGGTATCGCCCTCATGTCGCGAGAAAAGGGCGAAGCTGCGTTCTTACCTTTTGGACTAGCTAGGTCACAACAATTACTACTGTTTTTCCTCCAAGTAATCAAAAAGCTTAAGTGTCAAGCCCTTCATATAGCCATGGTGTATTAATTGTTGAAGGTGCTTTAGAGACCTTTTAAATTAATCACTCAAAGTGTCACACACTACACAGATTTCATCATGCGATCCGGTTCTACAAAAGCAATTTGTTACATCATTATTGGAAAGTTTGTTTAGGGAGATTCTCTCAAAGATTCTGCAAGTACAGATACCTTAATTTTCTATGTTTCCTATTGGCACTAGAAATCGATGTATCATCAATTAACAACACGATTGATTCGTTTGCTTATGACAACCACAAAGCCTCAGCATGTACGGAGATTAGAGTAATCGGCTGCCTCGGTTTACTTACTGCTGAAGAGAAGACGAAAAATTCGAGAAATGTCAACCTGATCGCCACGTTTCGCCGTGCTATCGGCACGTACTACATGGCTACGCTATAGTCATCATTTCTCAGCGCCTAAACCGATCTGTCGATCTTGGGCATTGAAGCGCAGTTTACATTATAGTGATACATGGGTCTTGTCACATGGTTAGTGGCGTAATTCAAGGAAAGGTAAACAATTTTTTGGCTAAAGTTGAGTGCCTCGTAAGGGGTAACTGCTGTTCCGTGAAAATCTATGTTCTGTACAAGTTAATCCTATGCGGTACTATATGATATTGCTGTAATATCTGTACCAAGATTCTCCTACGATACTACATACTCAAGAACTTACATTTTTTTCTCCGCGTATGCCAATGCGTACCATAATTCTATAGAAGACAGAGATAAATTAAAAGATCACGCCCTAGCTGCGAACAAGTAGGGCAGAGACACGCCAGCTAGAGTTCTTAAGTTACAGTCTCCGGCCGGTATGATTCGTGGCAGCTGCATCGGCATCTTACACCCCTCCTTCTCTCCATGGACCAAAATTGCAGTTCATCTAAGATTGGCAGCTGCTAGGCGTTCAACCGAGATTGTTTTGGATTGCCAAGACCCAGGGATTATGATGTCTCCACAGCGATCAGCTGAACCACACAGGGATTTGCTTTGATTGACTGTTTACTTATCTAGTACGAGTAATATTATATGACTTGCTAATTTGTCTTAAAATTTATAGAACATAGATTAAAAGGGGTCGGAGGGAGTATATACCGTATGGTTGATCTTCTGGATGAAATATAAAAACATCACTGCAATGAAACCATGTAAATTATTATGATTTGTGCTTAAGCAAATCACCATCTTACAAGATTGACTTCCCGGGCCTTGATTAATTGTGAACTTCCAGAAGGAAAATAATAATAGCGTTACAGCTGGAATGAAACCATGTAAGATTTTATAAAATTTGAGCGGCAAAGTAAAAGATTGAACCTTGGGGCCTTGCTTATATCACCAGTTAATACCATGAGCTGCAGGTTTTGGTCAGATCCAAGGAGAATAGTTGGACGTTGGGAAGCAGGAGCGTGCCTTGTCCGGGAGTAAGGGCGCCTCGATTTGTTTAACCACCTTATTAAGTCAGTGCAAGAAGTGCATTATAATTAGGGACAGTGGAGTTCATGCATGCAGCATGTGGACGGGAATCGACCACGTGATTTTGAGAATTTGGGGTTATCTCCTAACCAGGCTGTGTTTGATCTCTCTCTCTCTCTCTCAACTGTCCTTTGTTTGGATAGTACTCCAGTAGCGCAATCTTATATTGGAAAAAAACAGCCTAGATCTGTGTGTAAAGAATCATGCTTAAACAATTTTAACACAGCTAAGTTCAACTAGTGGCTGCTATTAACAACGTCAGTCCCCTTAACTCCCTGCAGATTTATCAATCAAATAATAATTTTCCAGTATGAGTGAATAATTTGCTCGACTTACTACAAGATATGCCAGCTAGCTGGAACGTTTCTTTCTACTCCAATTTCCAGTAAATATCAAAACATTTTCGAGCGATTTTCTCCATAAATATCTTGATAGAAAAAACCCTACAAAGGCTACACCACTTCCAGATACTTCCTTTCTCCGGAAGTTGAGCTTGAGTAGTTATCTTGCTTTCTTTCTCGACCAGATATACACAACTGTAGCTTATACGACATGGGCGTGCTAACCAAATCAATGTCCATCTTGCGGTGAGAGGAACAGAGGCGCGCGCGGTTGACAGCGCACTGGATAACACGGATCCGATAAGTCTACGTGTTGATACTTGCACCCTGCAACAACCCCATGGGGGGCGTGGCGCATGCACCTGCAACGCATGCCAAGAACATCCATGGCGGCTAATATCTTTCTCGCAGCTTTACTACCCTGAGATTCCAAACCGGGAGGGTGTAGATAAGCCTTGCCGAGAATGCACACGGCACAGGTCAACATGGGCAGCCATGGCATCGAAAGCTTTCCAATACCAGGTAGATGAGCTGGTTGGTTTGTTGGCCCTGCTGTTCAAAGGTTGGAAGCAAAGCGGCAAGGCAAGGAAAGAAAATGGTCGATCTCTGCATGCATGCATGTGCATGCATGAGGATGAGGGGATTACTGGGTGTCGTGAATGAGTTGGATTCGAACAAATCGATCCAAGATCGTCCGGCTTACAGCGAGCTTTTACAGTTTTTCAGGTAAAAAGAATGCGGCATCATCTGCACCGTCACAGTGCCTAGCTACTGGATAGCTCACACAGTAATGCTGATTAGATAACTTACGCAGCTGTAGCTTAAGAAATGGTCTGCTAAGCCTCGTACCGGCGCTTTGCATCTTTCCAAGCTCAATACTGGCAAATACTCGCAAGTTGCGAGTAGATAGAGATGATGACAGAGTAATAATCAATCAGCTCATGATCGAGATGATCGAGGTCTTGGGAGGGAGCAGTGGCGCATTTGGAATCCCGGAGCGAGCGAGCGCGGGATCGGCCGCGCGGGTGACGACACGTCCAGGGGCGCGGGGGCGGGTGGTCCCTTTGTGGGGAGTCCGGAGCCAGCCGGCGGTCGACGCGTGGAGATGATCCCTATTCCTATTCGGTCCGGGGCATTGGTGCAGGCCATGTGCCTACGCCCCTTGTCTCCCGGGCTAGCTACTCCCCCTGTCTCTCTCCGCTCACCTGCGCCGCTCGCTACATGCCTTCGATTTGATCCCGTCTTCCTCCTCGATCGCCACTCCATTACTAGATTTAACTGACCATCACTGTTCATCTCCTCTCACCTCCTAATCTGCACATATCTTTCATCCTTGTTCAAATTATTCTCAGAGAGAGAAAGCATGCGGGGTAGAGAAAGCAGGCGGCGCAGATAGGGTTGCTGAGAAAGCTCACTGAATGCGTGTGTCCGTGCCGATCGATCGGGTACTTCTTTGCCATTCATGTATACAGCGTGACCGCAGAGATATGCCTTATCTAGTTATCCGCACTGATCGGATAGATCATGCACGGGGCGATGGGGAGGGAAACCCTAGCCGCCGCCGCCTCCCCTTCCCACACCCCTTTCTCCTCCCTCCCCGCCGCCGCCAGGGGCTCGGCCGGGCAAAGCTTGGTCGACGCCGACGGCGGGGGGATCTCTCGCCTCCGCGCGCGCAGGGTTGTCGGCTCGGGACGTCACCCTCGGGCCTGGGCTTGGTGCGCGTCGGGCACCACGGCGGCAAGGCTCTCCGGCATGCCGGCGGCATGTCCGGAACAGTGGCGACGCGGCGGACGGCGTCTGGTGGGCTGGGATCTGGATTTCCGGTCGGCAAGGGGGCGGTTGGCGTGCGGCAACGGCGACGGTCTGTGCGGCGACGGGGATCGCTCGATCTGGGTCCCTTGGGGCTCAATCTAGCACCTCCGATCTGCACATCCGTCGGCGGTGGCTGTATCGCTGTCCAATCAGCACCGGGCTTGGACTTGCGCGGTTGCCGGTGAAAACCGAGGCGGATGATGGCGGCGCATCTTGGCGTCGTTCCCTAGCGAAGGCATCATTTTTGCAGCTGCAACTTCTTTTCTCGGGATCTTCGGGGGGAAACCCTTGATCCGGGCTCTTCGGATCGGATGCTGGCGACACCTTCGGTGCCGTTCTCCCTCCTGAGGGCAGCGTTTTTGGAGATCATACTGACTGGAGTGGTCTAGAATCCATCTGCCGTTAGGTGGGTGTTGTGGAGCGCTGGCCAAAACCCTGGATGCAGCGGTTAAGTCTGCATTTGGGATTGTTTAGGTCCAGTTTCCTTTCCGCATCAAGCAAAAGATCAGTAGATCTTAGTTTGCCTGGTGTTTTGTTTTTAGCTTCTGCATCTCTGGGGCGACATCTCTGTCGTTTTATTCCCCAAAAGCTGTAAAATGGTTGTCTGTAAGTTTCGTTTCGTTGAAATGGAACTGGGCTAGGAGCCCTTTATTTCTAAAAAGATCACGCGGAAGTGAGTTCGCATGCATGCATGCATGCGTTCTCCTCACATTTCACACGTTTCCTTCTTGATCGAACGAGACATATCCTGATTACTACATTGCAGCATTCTGCCGTGCATGCAACTAGCATGGCGATATGGATAAAATTACAACCCAACAACACGAAAGGTCGTCGCGCGCGAGCATTGGGAAGCTGAATTTTATATCCGATCTGCTGTTTACTTTTGTCGTTAGGTACTACAAATTTGAAATTACTAGCCGGTCACTAGCACAAATCTGTAATTGGGGATCGAGCGTGCTTTATAAAGCTCGATCATGGAGAGTAAACAGTCGGCTACCATCGTTCAAAACAAGATGCATGCTATTGCTACCCCTAGCTATAAAGAGTTAAAGAATGGAGGACGGGAGAATCTCCTTCTCCGGTCTTTTCCACGAAAGCGAGAACCCTTTCCAGGAGCTAGCAAGCAATTGTCACCTCTCGTCGAGCCGCTCTAGCTCTTGTTTTAGCCTGGGACGCCGCGCGCGCAACGCACACTAAACCCCAAATTAAGCCACTGTCAAAGCCATGCGGACTCGATCCGGCCCCTACTCCAACAAAGTAACATTGGGAACGGATATAATAACAAAGTTAATTAGCTTTTGGTCGTCGCGTGATAACGACGATCCAAACCGGATAAAAGTGATGGATAAGAATTTCGGTTTTGCTATAAGTAAGTTGACGCATGCCAATGTTGAAAAACTGAAAGTAGGTCATCAAATGCATGTTCTTTTCCCGGACACATTAAACTTTCTCAAAACAAAATTTAAAAAATTTGGTCTTCACGTTATAAAGACAATCAACACCAGATGATGCACAGCAATCCTATGTTACGAAACGCAAGTTACCGAAATCGTTCACCAGAGTCCAGATTTGTTGTCAATCAAACAGCGGAGTAAATCATTGATCTCCTAATGTGGGTGGTGCAATGAGTAAAATGGTTGATGCTGAGCGGAGTGAGTGAAATGGCAGAGTACGTAGTACCAGTACACTTCTTCCTGGCCTGGCCGGATCATACGTTGCCCCTCTCACATCCACATACCCAGGCGGCCGGTCCTGCTGAGAAGGCACCTAGCCGGCCGGCCTGGGCAACACACCGGCGCCCCACCGGCGCTTGCCGCTGCGTACCTCTGCTACCTATATATTACTCCTAGGTCTCTCCCTCGAGACACGCACACCCCATCCCCCTCCTCTTACTTAACATCAACTAGTGCCTTGTGGTGGTCCTCCATCCAGTTCCTAATCACACCGTCCCCTCTCACCCTCTCTCCGATCGCATCCCTTCTCTCTCCTCCTCAGCTCCAAACAAGGGACCGAGCATGGACAAGCAGCACCCGCAGCTCTTCGATTCCTCCTACGTGGACACGTCTTTCTTCGTTGCCAATGGTACGTACCCGACGAACTCCACGACCCCGTCTACGCATGCGATGATGCACTTTCACCCTGCAGGAACATCCGAACATGCATGTGATGCCTTACCGTGATGCGTGTGTGTGTGCAGGCTCGGCGCAGGGGAGAGCCGGCCGAAGGCGCGGCGCAGGCGGCGGAGGGCGGCGAGGTGCGGCGACGGCGACATCGGCGATGTGGACGGAGGAGGTGACCCCAAGAAGCGGCGCCTGACCGACGAGCAGGTGGAGATGCTGGAGCTGAGCTTCCGGGAGGAGCGGAAGCTGGAGACCGGCAGGAAGGTGCACCTGGCCGCCGAGCTCGGGCTCGACCCCAACCAGGTCGCCGTCTGGTTCCAGAACCGCCGCGCGCGCCACAAGAGCAAGCTGCTCGAGGAGGAGTTCAACAAGCTGAAGCACGCCCACGATGCCGCCATCCTCCACAAATGCCACCTCGAGAACGAGGTATGTATATTTGCTTACCGCTGCATCAGTTCCTACCTCCTCTGTTCTAGCTAATACATGTAGTAACAATGTATGCGTGTCAAATCAGCAACACCTTGTTTCTAAAAAAAATCAGCAACTACATGATCCATTCCTTTCCTCTTACCTGGCAGGTGCTGAGGTTGAACGAGAGGCTGGGGGTCACCGAGGAGGAAGTGAAGCGGCTCAGATCCGCGGCTGGGAGCCACGCGGCTTCCGGTGACGGCGGTGACGCCGGTGGCACCGTTGGCGTCTGCGGAGGCAGCCCAAGCTCGTCGTTCTCGACGGGCACCTGCCAGCAGCAGCATTCGGGTTTCAGCGGGGCGGACGCACTGGGGCCGGACGATGGCCTGATGATGTGCGACATCCCGGAGTATGCTGGATACGCCGATAGCAGCGTCGTGGAGTGGTTTAGCCTGTACGGGCTCATGTGAAATTAGGATGAGCATCGAACTGCATGCAGATTATTCTAGCTAGTTAGTCACAGTGTTAATTAATTGAGTAAGGATGGTCTCTAGCTAAGTGTATGTGGTGTGCGTGTTTAATTATGTACATGGAGTAGAGTTTATTAATTAATGGCAAAACCTTGCCAGCTAGCAAGTGCTACTAGTTAGTTCTCTCCTAAAGTTTAGAGACGCATGTATGTTATCATTTGGTATTTTGCTAGCTTCATTGGTAAGTATGCCATCTTGGGAAGTACTTCTATATGCTAGCTAGCACATATGTCATCTTGGGAAGTTCTTGTGTATCGCTGGTATTTTACTTCATCTTAACTAGGAGTGGTACATTTCCAAATGGAGTTCAAGTTTTCCAAATAGATGATAACGATGAGTTGTCGATCGGATATACGATTTCGGTCAGTCCAACATCAATAAATTACCAAAGTACCGTGGTTTGGACGAAATGAATGTAACTTTCCACTGCCAAGGTGCTTTTGCAAAATCTTGCATTATTCATTGTGCAATAATTTGTAAAAAAATGCACATCAATATTCTATTAGTTAATTGTATGTGACAGTCATGTTGTTACAACTTAATGCAATATGGAGACTATACCAAACGCGTAAGGATTGAATGAGTGATTTTGCATTAAAATGTTGTCATGGTGAATACTCTTTTGATCACTTGGGAGCTTCAAACATATATGGTGCTTTTTGAGTATACATACGTTTCGGTCAAACTTAGGGTGTGTAGCTACCACATGCACACTGGGTATTTTTCCAAAATTAGAATGACCATCGCATGCGTCTTTGTTGAATCTCAAGAGTCCGTGCATGAAACAAGTATCTTATGTGAATTTTGACATTATTCAGATCCTTTAGATTGGAGTTGTGCACTTTTGAGCAGTTGTCGGGTATCAAATTAACTTTCATAAGAGTGAATTATAAAGATATGATGTGGCATGAAAATCGAGGCACAATCTACAGAGATCTCTGGGGCCAGAGGGGTCAATTTCCTATTCGCTATCATGAGATATAACCTAGTATAAAAAAATAATGTTGAGTAGAAACATATGGAAGAAATAATCGAAAAGCGACTCAGTAGTTGGAAAGTAAATTTTGAGTCCTCTCGTGAATGTGCTTTGAAACATGGTAGTGCGTACGTATGATATGTTTCTCCCAAGTGCTGAGAAGGGTGTTACAAATGCTAGATTTTTTCAGGTCCATATTTTGCTGGAAAGGTGATAACTTTTGTGTCATAAATGTGAGGGCTCCAAGACTATCTCGCGTGCTCGATTAATGCTAGCAAGTGGATTCTCATTTTTGGTTCTCCATAATGAAGGTCAACTTGTATTTCCTCCAATTTGAGACATTTTCAATTAAACAAGGGTCTTGTGTCAGGTTTTGTGAGGACACTTGATTCGGGAATAATCGTTTAATGGTTCAATACCTAGGGCTATTTCGGATTGTTACACATAAATATGTTACAATCAAATAGGTCATGTGCTGTGGCGGAGCTAGGGGGACTAGCAGGCGCCTTGGCCCCCTCCTATGGCGTTGTAAAACATGAAGAAATTTCTACTAAGCCAAGCTTAGACATGATCTTTTAGGCAAAACTAGCTTTGTTGGCCCCCTTTAAGGTTCAATCCTGCCTCCTCCCCTGGTCATCTGTGCCTCCTAGCCAAGTAATCATATTAGTCCTTGACTATAGCAAATAACGTCATTTGCTCGAATCAAATCTAGTACAAGTGAATTTTGGAAGGAATCTTTGTAAAAATTGGAAATCTTCGTGAAAATTGAATGGATTCACAACATCTCGCTTTATTCAAACATTCCCATAAAAAATAAAACATCCTGGAAGCTAAAAGTTCCTCTAAAAACTAGGATCTTTCATTGTTATCTTTGGAGAGGAGTTCTGGTGACAAGACAACCTTTTCCAAGCGTAATTAGAAAGTGTCGAGGAAGTGAAACTAGAACCCTCGCAACCATACTTTGAATATCGTGAGAGTATATTTATTTGTACGGTATGGACACCTATGCCCAGTAAGCACATACATGAAATTTACCCAGGTTCAACCGCCGATGGGTAGACATAATGAGAACATAATTTCAGGTACAACTAGGGTTCTCTATGAGTAAAAGGCTAACTCGTCAAGATATGAGTCGTTCTAATCTTTTCACAATATTGGTATATGTTGTCGATGGCTAAATTGTAGATCGAGCTAGGTCTTTGTGAGAGCATGGGATCTTTTTTCTAAAAATACTTGGTCCGGGCTGGGGGGGAAGAGGAGGGAGGAGGCACTTTCCCTACTCTTGAAGCCTCATGTGGGCCCCATGAAGGATCAAAGCGCCTATAGGGTGAGGGTGAATAGGTGACTACATATTTTAACCAATTTCGTTGATTTTAGAGACAATTGCGGATAAATAAGGTGTACCTAAAATTATACTAGGTGAACAATTCTAGATGATGCGAGTCACAATACAAGCAAGTAAAATAGGATCAAGGTAACCGCGAGCGGATGGAGACAAAGACTCAGTGATGTATCCCGAAGTTCGAGCCCTTGGGGAGGACTCTACTCTCCGTTGGAGAAGCCGTGACAAACAAAGTTCACTCGATCCCAAACTGGATCTAGCCTTCTTCTCCATTGATCTCTCTTCACCAGTGAGAGCTCTTCCACTAAGCATGATATTGAGGTGATCCTCGATCCTTTACAAACTTTTTGATGGTTTCCACACTCCAGAAGCTCACAAGTCAACACCAACCGTCTAGGGTTCCTCACAAACCCAAGAGTAACAAGATCAAACTTACTCAAGATGGGGAAATTACTTTTATTTTGGATGGATGTGTAGATCTTGTGTTCCTCTCTCTTTTCCCTCAAAGATTTTCAAGATTGAGTGAAGGGATTTGGAGGAATCTAAGTTTGAAGCTTTGGAACAATGTAGGGGAATGGAGATGGTCAACATACCCTTCTCAAGAAGAAGAAAGATATTTATATGGATGCCCTCGAAAGTGGCCAATGGGGAAAATCCCCGCAAAATCAGCATATTCGGAATGGTCCAAAAACTTTGGACCTTTTGAAGTTTCAAACCATCCAGGATATGGTGCAGGGAAAATTCCAAACTAGGTTTTCGGGCTATGTTCCGGACTGGGTCTGGGACACAACTAGTAGCACCTGAGGCATGGGGATAGTGTTTCGAACCTCAGGCTGGACCCAGTTACGGACCGTCCGGACCTGGAGCTCCAGAAATGTCAAGATAAAGATTCGAAAGATGTGTATGACATGGAGCAATGTGCAGGGAAGATGTGGGGAGATGTTTAGAAGGTTGTTACCCAACTTTGTAAACTTGCTCCCCTCTTAATAGTGCGGCTCTCCTACGACTCAAAAATGATGAATAAATGGTAAAAGAATAAGACTCGTCTTCTTGTTATCCCCTCGAGCAGCCTTTGGGGTAACCATTCTCTTCACCATTCACACGATCGGAACTAATCCCTATCTATAAAACTTATAAACACATTAGTTTCCTAATTAGATGGTCATTAACACCAAAATCCACTTAGGTAAAATTTGTCCCTTCACCCTACAATGTAGGGTGGCACGACCCAAGGGCGTGGCTATGCCATACACCTTGGTTTGCCCCCACATTGTGTGTCCCTTTGTTTTTTTGGGCCCATTGGCTCGCATTTGCATAGAAAGTAACTCATGATTTTTTCGGATTTTCTAAAAAAACATTAGGTGTAAATTTTTCATAAGTTTAAAATGATTAATTGATGGCTTCATAGAATTATTAATACAAACTTTAATTAATAAAAATACAATTAAATAATAAACATAGAAACAATTAAGTTTAATTACTCCCTCTGGTACAATTTATAAGGTATGTAGGTAGTTTAAGAAAAAGTTTTTCCATTTATCAACAAAATATAAATTACAGGTCAGAAAATTATACAATGAAAAGTTTTTAATGGCCTAAGTTTTTCTTAAACTATGTGCATGCCTTATAAACTGTATCGGCGGGAGTACCTATCTTTTTTAATTTTTGATGAGTTCGATCAAATCTCTTTATCTCTTTGATAACAATAGATAGGACATCTCACCCTTTGTTTTAAAAAGATTATAACCCATGTTACCTCCACCTCAATAGGTATAGATGTAATCATAATAGTTCAGTAAATTGGTTCCGGAGGAGGATTTTCAACTCTGTACTACGAGTGGTGATTGTCATAACCTTCACAAAATTGATATATCTCTTGGTGGACTCATGAGAATGCTTCTTTGGGAAATATATGTATGTTCTTGCTTGCCTTTGGGGCAATCAATAACAACAACTTTGCAATAGATTTTATGTATATAGAATAAGGTGGCACTTTTATTGCACGAGTTAAAGGAATTTGCATGTAAAGAGTGATAAGAAAATCAAGAAACTTTGCAAATCTATTTTTATCCTGGTTCTTAAGAATCTCTTGAGGATAAAGAATAGGCTTTAACCCAAGGATATCTTTCTTTACCTTGATTTTGTGAAGTTTTTACCTTTCTTGGACTTTGGAGAGGATCTTCTTTTTTAGGTTCTTGTCCATCTTTTCCAAAAAAGGGTTCTTGTTCACTTTGAGAATCTTGTTGTTAATTATTAGGAAACTCCTCATCTTCATTATTGTCATCTTTAGTTTTAGCACTAGAGATACCTCATTTTCCCGTTCTTCAAAGTTATCATTTGTATCATTTCCATTAGGATATTTTATCGTTGAAGATTTTTTTAAGAGTTTCTTGCTCAAATCTCTTTGGATATCCATTGGGATAACCAGGATCCAGAGTGGCCGAACTTCGCCTGGTGTTAAAATAAAAACTCGATCTTGATTAAAACATACTTTCAATAGAAGTATATCCTATAGTGTTGGTAATTTATTTACCTGATTCTTAATTATAACACAATGCTTAGCAACAATTTTTATGGAATGTAGGTTTCAATCAAGGTATGTCACATATATGGAAATGTGAACTCTGCTTGGTGTTTTTTCACTTTTAGACTTTTTTTTGCGAAATTCACTGGTAGACTGGACTGAATGTTTTGATGACAGACACACTACATGAGGATTTGCAATATTCCTTGGACACTATAATCTTTTGGAGTGCGAGGAAAAAAGCCATTGCAGCACCGAACTGAATATAATGCCCTGGCCAATGACACAACTGAGTTTATTTGGGTCGATACATTACTTGGTGAACTTGGTGGTGCTTAGACAAAATAAAGACAGTGCATATGGTGAGACAATCTATACTGATCTCAAAATCGTGTTTTTCATGTCGGGACGAAACGCATATAAACTGACTATCATCACTTTGTTCGAGAGAGAGAGAGGGCAACTCACATTTCCGCAAGGGAGAGAGACAGAGCTCTCCTGCATGTATGTATTGCTGTCTACGTTACGATCATCGGTCATCGCCCACTAGTAGCGGGTACAAACCCTGACTAGCGTCACGTTGCCCATGCATGTATTGCTGTCGCCGTTGGATGATCCGGCCGGCGGCCAGGTGGTGCGCGCCTCCCGGTGGTAAACCGTCGCATTCAGGGTTACATCAGGAGCGCACGTTTGATGGAAACATCGGTAACCCGGACACGCCGGCCGGGACAGACATGGCAAAGCCGGCCGGCATGCATGCATGGTACTTCTCCTACTCCACGGCCATTCGCAAACCCACTTCCGATGAGACCGCCACCTCAGTCAGTGTACTACGCTAGCTACACCTGACCGGAGAGAGCGCGCGGCATCATGGCATCATGAGCCGGGAGGCGGAGATAAGGCCGGCCGCGACGAGACACAAAGCGGCCGGGTGAAAGCCTGCGCCTGCGCGCCTTTGCGAGCAGTCGAGCACCCATCGACCGTCGTATCGTCCTAGGAGCCTAGGCGCGCACTGGGCTAAGCTCTGGGGTGGCAGACGCAGAGGGGGGCCATGGTGCCAAGTGTCGAGCCCCGGCTCCCTCTTCGCGGCCGATTCTCCCGGCATCTCGCGCGCCATCCTGAATCTCTTCCGCCATCGAGTTCCCCGATCACATCGCCACGAGCGCGACAGGTGATCGTTCGGTGGAGACGCTCGCGCGCGGTGAGCCCCGCCCCGCAGCAGATCAGCTTGGCTGTCCATGTGGAGCGGCTCGTCCCCGGCCGGCGTGGCAGCTAGGGGGCCGCGGGCTGCGGCTCATGCTGCGTTCAGCACGTGACGCCATCAGAGCCTCCGTTCAGGCGATGATCGAGATGAACCAAACCGAGCCTTTTTCATTCCTAGAGCCCTACCGGAACAGTGCGCGTTGTCGACGGCCTGCCGGCAGCGAGCCCCACCATGAGAGCCCTCGGCCGGCCGAACAGGAGATATCCCCGGCCCACCGCTCCGTCCGTCCGTGACTTGTGTCAACCATGCATTGCATTGCAAGCCACTTCCATGCTGATCCGATACTGTGCACTCATGCAGGTGGGTTCATCAACTGTCGATCTCTGAGGCCCCGAGGCTTGTTTCTTCTCGTCGTTGCTGTCGTTCAGTGAACTGAACACGGACACAGGCACACACACAAAATGCTCGACACTTCTTCTCTGAGAAATTGCTCGACACTTTGGTACTAGCTAGAGTACGAGAAAGCTGCTAATCCAGGTGTACTAGAGGTGAGTCAGCAGGCCAAACAATCTGAGGTCAGGCTTACGGGATCGTTGCACCCGCAGATAAATATCTTCTACTACTGCGGATGATAACTGCAGGTTGCCGCTCGCCGGAGCAGGCGCCATTTCCTTCGTACGTACCTGCACATGGAATGGCAGGCTCGTAGCAGCAGACTCTACATTTGTTCAGGATCCCGTAGGGATCGATGTAAATTGCTCAACAGGACGGACGGCTAGCGAGCGCCACGCCACATGAACAATCGTTCACATTCCACCGCCGGCCGGCGTCTGTAGTATGCGACATGTGATGATGCCGTCGTGATCCGGAGGAGATAGAATCACACCACTGTCAATTTTAACAACAGACATGGCTTGGTGGCATCGTCACTTTCGGTAGGAAGGGATAAAATGACGAGACGTACACGGTGGTGTGATTCTCCGGCATTTTATCCCCGTCTCCCCTGTTCGTTGTTCCATGAGTAAGGATCGTTCCGTTTAAGGAAAACACGTCGCAGTCGATGGAACATTTGTAAGAGGAATCAGGATCTAATGCCTCCTATTTGGTGATTCTCTAATTGACTACATATCTCGTGGACACGTTTGGATCAGAATTGTCTGATTGGCAGGAAACGGTATTCCCATTCCATTGTAGATGATTCGAGAATATATGTTGTCATCGAAGTGAGCTGTGCGGTTTGCGGAAAGGAACTCTCGGAGTTGCTCATAATTGTAGGGTGTGGTGTGTGTTCATTGGAGTGAGTCTATGAGCGTATATGTAAGTGTTGTGTCAACAAAGAAAGGAACATACTCTCGACGGTTCTTTAATTTGCGAAGGGTTCCTCTAGAAAAAAAATTACGAAGGCGGGTGCGGGTGCATTACACGATGTGCTGTGGCAGAACAACCTTTTGTCATGTAGAAGCCCTCCTTTCCTTGCCGCTCGAAGTTTTTTTTTTCTAGTTATTTCGCTTTTGTTACCAGAATTTATGTGCACTTGATTTTCTGGTGATGTTAAAACGGGCCATTTTAAATTTTGACGATTTTTTAATGGACTTCCATCTTTTTCGGCCTGCTCACTCTCTTCAGTTTGCGGGCTCTACTGGGCCCTCTCATTTGTTCCAGTTGGCCTATGAGAAAGATGGGCTAGAATGGACGTGAAAGTTTGACAGTCAAACATGAAACATTACAGCAAGGAGAACAACACCTCCGAATTGAGGTATTTGCGGGGTGCCAGTGCCAACTTCAGATTTTTATTAAACATCGAGTTCAATCCAGGAAGAATATTAGTGGACGTCTACTATACTTCTGAAAAATACGCAACCACGAGATTCACGCTGGGCTCCGGGAGAAGTCGGTCATGGAAACAAACTTTGTTTCATACAAGCAGAGCTCAAATGCCTCAATGTATTAATTAGGGCATGTACAATAGAGAGCCATCTTTTAAAGTTGGTACATTGGATTTTTGTTTAGTTAGAAGAGAATATGAACAAAAAATAAGCTGGTGTGCATGATTGTCCGAGATGTACAGATTAAACCGCTGATATACATCATTGTCAGATTTTATCTGCCGGCGATGTTAATTATTTATAGACTCCCAGATTGGCAGCTAAGATATTACTTCCTCCGTCCTAATTTGTAAGAGCAAGGATAATAGCAGCGCCGGCAGCCGGCTCTAAAGCAAATCCATGTCACCAAAAGCTGATCTCATATAATAAGGAAGCTATAAGCTGGCTGATAGTATGGATAATTTAATGGTCTAATTATTAATCTTGCATGCAGCGGACACACATGATTGGAGGAAAGAGCCAAATGTAGTCCTGCATGCGGGCGTAACTCATCGGGGATTTTTTTACAAATATAGCCCCTGCCCAATGTAATTGTTAAAAATAGCCTCTCTGAATTTTTTTGTCAAAAATGGCCTTGGCGGGAAGACAGGGAAGCGACACGTGTCCTCCCGCCATCTGGAATGGCGAGAAGTCTCCTGCGGCGACACTGGCACATTCCGCCAGATGGAGTGGCGGGAGGTGGTGGGGTCAGAATGACGAGACGCGGACTGGTGCTCAGTGCCAAGCGACTTCCCGCCACTTGGTATGGCGGGAGGAGACTTTCCTCCACTTGGTATGGCGGGAAGAGACTTCCCTCCAACTGGAATGGCGGGAGGACATGTGTCGCTTTGTTGTCTTCCCGCCAGGGCCAATTTTGATAATAAAATTCGGAGGGGGCCAATTTTGACAATTGCATTGGACAGGGGGCTATATTTGTAAAAAAACACTCATCGGGGCATGCGCTGTAGCCCGGCGCTTCACCAAGCGCCCGCTCGACTCTCTCTCCTACTTCATCTCTCTTCCACGTAGGATTTTAGTGACGTGGCAAATGCTATAGCCTGCTGATTAGGCCTTATTGTACTCGCTCTAAGGCATAATTTGTAAATCTCTTTGCCCAAGGTGCTACCTAATTGGGGTTAAAAACTTGCATGCATTGGTGGGAGAGGCAACTAGCCAATTATAGAGGGGAAATTAAATGCAATTGTGCCTAAGAGGTGGGACAAATTGTTTTTGGAATTGTGCCTAATACACGGAGGAAGTATTTGATTCCGAGAAAGCGTTTTTGTCCGGCATTGCTGAGCTCAGGCTGTCTGTTTTCATCTCTGCCTACTACTGCACGTCTTCAATTTTCCATTGCCTGGAAAGGGACTTCGTTTATAGAACTATAGATTGGGCTGTTCACTCCAACATTATAAACTTCCACGTTTTCCGGGTATAAACTGTTGTTAGCTTTCAGAGTCTAACTGCATTTAGTTTTAAGAAAAACACATCCTTGTACACATCTTCAGAGTTCAGATCATCCCAACACTTTGCCCGTTTGTTCTTTCAGATAGGTGATAGGGTAGTCCTTTGACTCGTCTGTTGGACCAATGTGCAAAAATTCCACAGCCTTGCCATCAGAGATGAATTAACAATACAACAGAGCTTGACATTTTGGCACCGTACGATGGAGTAACTTAATATTCAGTCGTTGAACAAACGGAATGCTGCTCTCAGCGGTCGTACGTGTCCCGGACGAAACATCAAGAAACTCAAGTTAAGAGTACTGGAAAGCAACAAAGATGCAGACATCCAGTCGGTGGGAAAATTATTCATGTATACGCAACCGAGTGAGCGGAGGTGAATTATAGTGAGAATTTTGTATTGTCCGTCTCTGATGAATTGCCGAACAGTCAAAACAACGATAGAGACTGTTAGCTATGCCTTGATCATGGTGGAATGCTCTAATGTTTATACTTCTTCGTTTCTCAAATCGCTTTAGACTGAGTTCGGGCAAAATTTCAAAAATAAAAATTAAACAGCTAGCAATATAAATGAACTATTTAGAATTGCAATAGAATATTAATTTTAGTAAATCCATCATCATGAGTTCTTCCAGTTGAAATGGTGCGACGGCGTTGTTTATCTCTCCAGCGAGAAGTGGTGCTGTCTATTGTGGCATACTGGCATGGCCATAGTAGGAGCAACGCTGTCTAACCTGGTTCGCACGGTGTTTTTGTGTGCGGTTAACTGGTTGGCATAGTGTTGTCTGCATAATTTCTTTGAAGTTCAGAAAATGTTTTCCAGGCTACAAGTAAACTTTCATCTTTGAATTGAGCATAACTATGAATTTCTCTAATAATGGCTGCAATTTTTCTAGGAGGATACTCTCTAAGATAGAATAGTGTACTATTCTTAGGTGGTCTTAGCATCATCATCAAAAGAAAATGAATTAACGTGAACATCAAATAATACGTATGCATTATTGCATTTCTTTCTTAGACAAAAGTTTAGATTTTTCGTATATTCTACTCCATTGGCCTACATGGATTCTCGTCTTCTTTACCATGAAATTTCATCAAAATTCAACGAATTGAGGATCGACATAAAACTCACAAGCATCATCTTTAATACAAATATGAGTGATGAATACTCGGTTTGAAACCCTTGTCCCGACGACAGCTAGTGTCGGCCAGAATGGTGGTTGGGAATCTCCTCCTCGGATTGTTCAAGAGTTTTAATTCATTATCATTGCTAGTTGCAACATAGCCGGCTAGGCCTCAGGTCACCAAGGTGGCAGCTGGCATGGCCAGGTCCTCGTCTTGAGGTTTAGTAGCGGTGTGAGATGCTCTCCACGAAAGACTTGTATGCACGAGAATCGAAGCTCACGACAACAACATCCATGGCCCTCATTTGTCATCTCCCTCATCGGAGGCGTTGTCGACAGTTTTCATTATCACCTACTCCGGGATGGATGTGTATGGCCAATTGTGTCTTCGAGGGACACATGTGTAAGTTGTCGAATTGATGTCAAGTTCTCTTCTGTTGTGTGGTGATCCAGGCCTAGTTTAGCTACGTGGTTTTCTACGTTGTCACATTTTTCATAATTGTGCGCTCCAATCAATTGCGCGCGTTTGCATTTGTTTTGACCTCGTTTCTCTCGTTATCGCTTCCTTCTTCTTAGTGGATTAGCAGGATATACGTGCCCTCAGTGTGGCTTCATAGTTATTTTGTATTACGATAGTTACTTTTTTCACCAAAAGTTTATAATTTGTGCTCTTGGGGAAAAAATAATTCTGAGATATATGCACCAGTGGGTGTACAAATTGACAAAACAAAAAAAGGAGTAGTAGTCGAAAAGTCATGTCAGCTCCCAAGTTTCGGTGATCCGTTTGCTAATGATCTATCCTACAAGTACGCAAAAGCATAATGCAGAAGTTTTATATTATGAGCTACGCAAAAAAGATAAATCTTGTATATTTTGGAGATTTGACAGTGTCTATACTCATATCCACACATTTTTCAATTTTGTGTTGCTCAGAATACAAAGTATTAATTTAAGATTTTGCACATTTGTGAAATACATCATTGACAACATTAAGTATTTTTTTAACTTGTAAATATGATTTTTTTCTTCAAAATAAGGATATCTTGGAAGCTATAAATCTCTTATTCAGTAGTGGTGTACTGGTACTAACCAGTAGCTGCATGATTTCGGTGGTCAATTTCCTCGACTCTCCGTGGGAAACCAACCGAACACTGGGCACTATTGTCCAGCACGTGCAGTTGACTAGCGGCCATACCATACCACACGATCTGAATCACCAGTGATGGGCCACGACACGGCCAAGCTTCATAGCAGTTTCAGCTCCGGATCTCGCTCTCGGATCACCCTTTCGAGTCGTAGTCAGCAACTTGATTCTGGGCCATTCCGTCGAGTTTCTTTCCGGGACCCCGATCGATCCCGATGGCTTTGTCAATTTTCCACGGTGGCTCCGGCTACTTGGCTCGTAGTGCCGGTTACATCAACACGGCCATATTTGTCCGGACTTGGCTCAAGTTCAGTGTTTCGTTCGATTCAGAAAGGTGAAGGTTTTTAGAAAATAATAGGCAGGCTTGCCCAGAAAAGGACCGCGCGGCGGAAAGAGATGGCATTGGAGGAGAGGGAATAAAAACGGCGTTGTCGCGGTTACGGCAAGTGGTGCACTTTCAGACTTCACAAAGGAAGAAGAAAGGTTGGATTACTGACCAGTGGTACGGCGTAAAATAATCTTCCATGCATGGCCGACTAGCTGGAGACGGATTCATGGATATGTTATCAGTCCGGTGCTCCGTTCACATCCGCGCCGCATGCACCTCAATCAATCGATTAAATCCACACGTTGCAAATGCTCTATCTCAGTTGACTTGTTTACTTGCATGAAAACGAAGTGTTCAAAAAGTGGCACGACCTTTAGTCGGCTGAGAAAATAAGGTGAACGTGAAAAGTAATGCACCTCTTTCTTGCTGCAAAGCCGATGTGCATATCAACACAAGAGTAAGTACAATAGTACCGTAGGCTATAAGCCCGCTTACATGTCACTTTTGTTTATGTGAAGGGGAGAAGGAGTGAGTTCTCATGTAATAGTCGGCCTCTATGCATGCTCCTAGACAAAATTATTAAATGAGAAGAGAGATAAAGAAACAAATTGAGAAAACTACTGGGGGGGGGGGGGGGGGGGGGGGCAAGGCCCTGCTGGTCCCCCTAGCTCCGCCAATGCCTAATAGCTAACTTTATAGCCAACTCTGTTGTATGAGCTGGCTATATAGCCAACTACTACTGATGACATGTCAAGTTTATATAGTGGACTGCTGGCTCTATTATTATTAAACTTGCTCTAACTGATCGTGCACATCAACATAACTGATCGTGCACATCAACATAACTGATCGTGATCTTAGTCTTAAAATTCACTAATTGGCCACAAACGTGCATGCCGCTCGTTTAATTATCGTGTGTGCGCGCCACATCTGTCCGCCGCGCGGCAGCCTCGTTGAATCCGTAGTCACGGTCATAGCTAGCACGCCACTAGAGTCGCACTGCAGTCCGCTCGCACAGTTCACTAAAACTAGCAAGATATGGGCAGGTCTCCATCGTCCTGCGCATCATCCAACCGATCCCTGGACAGATCGCCATGATGCCGAGTAGTCAAAGAGGCCGACGCCGCAGCGCAGCGCGGTGACGGGGACCCGGCCGCCCTTTCTTTGCCGCGGTGGGTTACTTGGGTCAAAGTCTCTGAATTTTCGGAAGAAAAATGAGGCTCTCGTTCGTTGGATAGAGATTAGAGAGAGACCTGCGGTGCCCTGGAACTGGAAGCGCGGCGAGCTGAGCTCTGCATGCACCCGCCGGGAGTTGCTGGACCAACCGCGGCCACGCGACGGAATGGCGAAGGGACCGCGCCGAAGGCGACATTTTCTTGCTTGGGACCCTAGCTTTAAGCTAGCCAAAGAGGAAAAAGTCTACGCGCGTGCTGATCGCGACCTGCTAATGAGCCGCCATGGATGGGCAGTTCTTGCATATAGCTGTACTGTACTTTTTATTGATGAACATGCAACTGCTGCTTGCTGGTATCGGTTTGGCTGCTTCGTGCCTGGTGTGTACCCTACTTAGCTGTCCGGTCCGAACCGGCACTTGGTTCGGACGCTGGTACCTCAATTAGCACAATCACAGTATCACTGCAAGTCTGCATTACCGATCGAGCTAACCTAACGTCTAGCTAGACCACAATGTCAAAAAAAAAACGTCTAGCTAGACCACACCAGCTAAGAGCATCTCCATCGGCGTCTCAACCAATGGGTCCGGACGAAAAATACGTCCACAGCGGCAGACCCAATTGATCGGGTCAAGCCAATTTGTGTCCGGCACTCCGAAAGGCCCCAAAGTTTGGAGACTCTCTCGGGGTGCCGGACACTAGGCGGACATGAACTCCGACAGGTCTGACCCACCCGTCGTATACGCAGGGCGCCGCGCCCGAGTTAATGAGGGCGTGCAGGAGGCCGTTCCGCCCCATTTAATGGTGCGCAATCGCTGGGCAGTATCCCAGACGAAGCGACTGGACAAGAGGCGAGGCGGCGAGACGGTGGCAGGCCTGTCACCACGCGTCGCAATAACGCCGGCGATAGCGTGCGCGGTAGTCCACGCGCCAACGTCGCGGCGTTCTCACGCAATGCATTTACGCCGGCGCGGATGCTCGCGTACCGCCCATCTCCCTCCCTCGCCGCTATATGCCCTCCCTCGCTGCATCGCCGCACTCACTCACTACTCACCTCTCCTCGCATGCATCCCCACATCCCCCTCTTCCACGCCGCTCACCTCCGTCGTCGTGCAATGGCGAACAACGACGAGTCGGGCAGCAGACGAGGCGGGCGCACCATCGACACCGAGGAGGCGTGGGACCTCTACCGGTACGGGCTGCTCGTCTCGCCGGATTCTGCCTCCCCAAGAATTGGGCCACGTCGTACAACGGCGGGCTCCCCGTTCCAGCGCTGTCGGAGACCCCGGAGCAGATCGCGCGCGCCATTGCCCGGCACCGGAGCTGGCTCTCACGGGAGCTGCACTCCGCCCTGGATTACGACGACAACAACTAGGCGGCATGGATGGCGCGCTTCCAGCGGTAGCACCGGGAGGCGACGGAGTTCTACGACGGTCCTACACCGCCAGACCGCTAGAACGCGGTGGGGCGGCATCGCTGGTGGGACAGGACCGGCCACACGGTGTCTTCCGCCATCGAGGCCGCCTGCCAGCATGCCGCAACGGGGAACTCTACTCTGTTCCGGCTGATTCCGCTGCCACCGCCACGCCACGTCGACAAGCAGCCCCGCGTGCTACGCCGTGTCTGTAGGGTAAAGGAGGAGCGGCGATCACCGCCACAGCGTGGAGAAGGAGGCGGCGACATCGTCATCCACGAGGCCTGAGCCCGATACCCACCACGCGGCCGCCTGCAGCTGCACCGCCCCAGGAGGCTGCCGCTGCTGGTGCAGGTGATCCCGACGGGGGTACCACTTGTCGTCCCCGCTGCGGAACGAGCACGATGGCGACACGCCCGGGTTCCTAGCGGCGCTCGCAGACTTGGTGGCCACAATCGAGCGCGAAAGCCTCGGGTACATGGCCCCAATGGCCACCACAGTGGCCACGGCGGCCTCCTCTCCTTCGGCGGCGCCTCCTGCAGCCGTGCACCGCGCCGCCAAGACGACGCATCCACCAGTCGTGCCTCCTCCTCCTACGTGGAGCTCGATGACGGCGTCGACTGGGACGACCTCGAGTAGTTTAGGTTTAGAATTTCAAATTTCGTTAAAACTTTTTGTAATATATAACAAATATGAATGAAATTTGAAATAATTTTAAATTTCGTTAAATTTGTTAATTTTTTTGTTTGATTTTGGGGCGTCACTGTGGGCTGCATCTCCATTGTGTCGGACTTGTGTCCGACACCCCCAATTGAGCCTCAATTGGAGGATGACGGACACATATTTGACATCCCCACTAAGCGCATCTCCACCCGGCACCGTCAAATTCGTGTCCGGCACGTGGTGTGGTCTAGCTAGACGTTAGGTTAGCTCGACCGGTTAATGCAGACCTGCAGTAGATAGTAACTGCAAGGGGTCTACTCCAACTCATCAAGCTGCTGCTGGTACTTGAAACTTCAAAGCATTGATCTGCTGACGAATCGGGCACGCAATATGTCCGAAACAAATTCCGATCGCTGCCATACGGCAGAGGATTCTCCCCTCGACTACTTATTCACGCGAGGTTAACGTCTCCCCGGCCGGTAACTATCACCGATCGAGCAGAAAAATAGTCTACCTCCTCGCGTCATTGCGTTGCCTGGTGGTAATATGCTTTTGCCCGGCCCGTTTCCATGCGGTTCACCAAAGTCCCGTCCGATTTCCACAAGATTCGGCAGGACAAATCTGCACGCCAACTCCGTTCGCATAAATTAGTATGGAGACTAAATAATTAATATACTACTCCCTCGTTTCAAATTAATTGACTTTCATTTGTCTAAATGTGGATGTATCTAATACTTGTAACATGTTTAGATACATCCACATGTAGGAAAATGGAAATCAATTAATTTGAAACGGAGGGAGCAGTAGAGAAGATCACTGTCAACGTGCACGGCGGAGGACGCCTGATGCGTCAATCGCTCAGTCGCTCTGCTTACGGAGAGTGACGATTCTGACGATCCATTGGTTCTTCCGTGACTCCATGTAGTCGAGGAGTAGTATACTATATTCTCGGAGAAGAGCAATAACAACTCTCAGTTAAAATCTTTAAATTTCACGGAATCTGCCAACTAAGCCCGTCCTTGATTGGACCTCAACAAAATGAACCTCGAAAAACTTTCCACCTGTATTTCGTAATCTAGAAAAATCAGTTTGGTTGACTAAGTGCTGGAAGATAGGACAACTAGTCTACTCATAATTTCAAAGATTCCCTAATCATTCATTAGATATACTCACTCCGTTCCAATTTAATTGACTTAAAGATGGAGTACTTCAGAAGAGTCTACGGCAGTTGGCGATATTTTTCTTATGCTTTAGTTATGCATACCATTGTGACATTGTAAGGGGATAAGGGAAAGGGAGAAGTGGAGAGGAGTGAAGATTTCTGGAGCCGGATGTTGCGTAGTATTGGCGACGCAGGGGGCTGGGGAGGAAGACCACGTCTACTTCACTACAAGCCCAAGGTAAAACCTTACTTTAAGTTCGAAAATGGGATTGGAGTTGCAGAGTCCGGACCTAGCCAAGCCGTATAGGCTTACGAATTTTGAAACTTTTGGACCTACGAAGTGGTAGGGTTAATTTCCATCTGTTCGTTGTGAAAGTTTGTCTGGTTAATCTTATTTCATAGTATTCTTTTTTCCCTGGATATTTTTGCATCTTGTATGGTTGAAGACTCGAAGTTTTCCACGAGAATTCTTGCTATCGGTTTGGTACATATTCAAGTACAAAAATAATTTGTTGTTCTTCCTCAAGGAAACAACATATAGCTTTTGTATTTGTGAATAAGGGAAAAAATAATTAAGGTCATTGAATCTCAAAATGGATGAATCAATTTAAAAAATCCAACAGAAACATAATTACATTTTTTAGAGCAAAGAGTTCAACTGGCGATATTTATAATAAAACAAAATCACTCCAACATATTTTGATATAACAAAGGGCCTCCACTTGTTTCTCGCTCTAGGTCCTCAGAATCATCAGGAACGACCCTTGGTGCTCAAGAACACCGAGAAGAACAAGATTGCTTGCTAAACAAAGCCTCATTTTGGCCAAGAAGTGGACCTATTTATTTATAGTTTGTTTGGTAGATCCAGAGTTTGCTGAACGAATAGAGGCTCAAACTCCTCTTTGTATTAAAATTGTACACATAGAATGAAATTAGAACCATTTGAAGAGATTATGAATGTAGTGCATGCGATGTCAGGAATCGATTTCATACAGAAATGGTGGCATTGTAATATAATGACATTTTATATCCTAATAAAACGAAATTAAGATATAAATAAATGGCGTAAATAATATTTTAGACTGACCAATTTTTCGTGACAAAACAGTGTTTCTAACATGTCACGTAAATTTGTCTCGACACCAAATTTGTTTCTTTCACTTAATCTATAGCGATTCCCCACCAAATGTTTCATTCAAAAGAAGTCTATTTGGTCTCAGGCAAGCATCCTGGAATGCTTCGCTACTATGGCTGGACTCTGTCTAGCTGACGCAGTTCAGATAAATTTCAATGGAATCTCAACAAGAATGATACATTCTCACTTGATTCTATGTACAAGGCGTTAATCCATACTGATGTTCCAGTTGATAATAATAAGTAAATTTGGATGATGAATATCCCGCTAAAAACAAAGGTGTTTGTGTGGTATCTTTCGTCGATGGGTAATTCCTACAAAAGATAACCTTGCAAAACGCAATTGGTACGGAAGTAAAAATTGTGTCTTTTGTCATCATGACGAGACTATTAAGTATTTATTCTTCCAGTGTAAGTTTGCTAGGTCTATACGGTGAGCCGTCCAGATAGGCTCTACCTTATTCCCCACACGTAGCGATGCGGATATTTTCGGCAATTGGCTAAACAATGTGGATCCTAGGTTAAGCTTCTTATTAGGGTGGGAGCGATTGCCGTTATTTGGTCGCTATGGCTATGTAGAAATAATAATGTTTTTAATGACAGAAATGATTCTGTTATGCAGGTTATCTACCGGTGCACAGCTACGCTCCGATCATGGTTGCCCCTACGGCGTATGGATCACCGCGATATGTTTTCGGTTGTGGCTACTGAATGGACAAGGATGTCGCCTAGAGGGGGGGGGGGTGAATAGGCGATTAAAACTTTTCCGGTTTAGGCTTGATAATTGCGGAATAAAACTAGGTGTTTAAATTAACAAGCCAACAAACTAAATAAACTAGGCTCACCTACGTGCACCAACAACTTATGCAAGACAAGCAACAAAGTGATAGCAATAGAATATTTTAAGCACGAAGGCTATCACAATGTAAAGTGCATAAGTAAAAAGCTTGGGTATAGAAATAACCGAGGCACGCGGAGACGATGATGTATTCCCGAGTTTCTCCTTTTTAGGGGAGTACGTCTCGTTGGAGAGGTGTGAGACACCACAAAGGTCGATCTCAATGCCACAAAGGCTTCACCTTCTTCTCCGATGAACCGCACCACAAAGGTTTGGTTCACCTTCCACTATCGGAATCCTTCGAGGCGGAATCTGGAGCCTTTCAACAACAACCCGGGGCACAACCCACAATTGGATTGGGGGCTCCTGAACGGCTACAAGTGACCACAAAAGGTCTCAACCACCACAATGGCGTCTAGGGTCCAAGACCCAAGAGTAACAAGCTCACAAACTTTCAACTTCCACGAATCCTCATGGAGAGCACAAACCGATGCAACAAAGCAATGGCAAGAGCACAAGTGCTCAAATCCTTCACTCTCAAATCCCACCAAAAGCAACTAATTCTTATGGGGGAGAAGAGAGGAACAACAAAGAAGAGAACCACACAAGAACTCCAAGATCAAGATCTATTAGGTTCCCTCACTTAGAGGAGGAATGGATTGGTGGAAATATAGATCTAGATCTCCTCTCACTTTCCCTCAAAGATATGCAAGAATCATGGGAGGGATTGAGAGGTAGGCAAGTTTTTCCAAATGTCAACAATGGAGGAGAGAGAGGGGAAAAACGAGCTCAGCTTGAATAAAAACCGTTGGGGAAGAAAGCCCCTTAAATAGGTCCTTTAAAAAATCTGCCCGTTTGAAGAGGTGCAGGGAGGCCAGCCTGGGAGCCGGCCTGGGGGCTGGCCACCCAGC
This sequence comes from Poa pratensis, assembly GCA_947311845.1. Taxonomy (NCBI): domain Eukaryota; kingdom Viridiplantae; phylum Streptophyta; class Magnoliopsida; order Poales; family Poaceae; genus Poa; species Poa pratensis. The sequence goes on from CAMZMU010000091.1 coordinate 14,161,790, forward strand.
AGAGGCACCCGACCTGGGAGCCGGCCTGGCTAGCCTGGAGGCTGGCCAGACAGACAAAACAGATAAAACTGCAATATCTTTTTCATCCGGACTCCGATTTCGATGATATTGGGCTCGTTGAAATCGCAACGAAGATATCTTCAAGATCATGCAGAGAAACATCATAGTCCATCATGTGAGGATTAAACCATAAGAGGAGAGTTTGACCTCTCTTATAAAAGACAAACCGGTAAAACCTCCAATATAAAAAACGCAACAAGATATTCATATGAAATCCATTTTTGATGAACTAGAGCTTGGTATGGAGATGAACACAAGCTCTAAATTGTCAGAAAGATAAAAGCCAAATAAGAACCAAGAAAGATGGCATGCCAAATATGCCAAGGTTTGAGCTCTCCACAAAGATGCGATCTAGTTACTCACTTGAGAGCCCCTCTTGATAGTACGCCGTCTATCCTATAACCCGGTCTCCCACTAACACCACGAGACCGGTAAAATAGAAACCCTATCAAGATCATACCTTTGCCTTGCGCATTCCACTTGATCTAGATGATGACAACCTTGACTCCCTCAAGTTGGAACACCTTTCTTGATTGTGCTTGCTAGCACATGCTTGATGAAGACTTCTCCAAATACTCCCCCATACACCATGATGGGAGAACCTTGCTAAGCTCCGTCTTCATGAATCCACTTGCACTTCATCTTCTTATCTTGATATATATGATGGCTTGGAGATAACATGAAAGTTCACTCAATCTTCTTTTCCAAGCCATGCTTGCAATAAGCTCAACTCTTCACATGACCATTCTTCATATAAACCCTTGGATAGAACCTTGGTCATCATGTAATCTTCGAGAGTCCAACACATGAACTCCAATCTTTTCCTATGGACAAGATCTACAAGAATATCTCAATGCAAACATTAGTCCATAAGGATTGTCATTAATTACAAAAACCACACATGGGGCAACACATGCACTTTCAATCTCCCTCATTGTGGTAATTGATGACAATCCCTTTTACGAGGGTTTATATAATGAATTAAGCAACCATGCAACACAAAGAGCAAGGAGGCAAGAGCATGAAAGGCAAATGCTTAAGAACGAAACTAAAGCATAAAACCACATTCCCTTAAACCCTCCAAACTTCTCCCCATTGGCATCAATTGCCGAAATGGGAAGAAAAACTTACAAGGCCAATATAGTAAGAGCTCCCCCAAAATGTGTGCATTTCTCATAATATGAGTGAAATCAAATGCACATATCCAATTACGAATAGTTGGGAAGGAGATCAAACTATATTGAGGATCCAAATATTGCAAAAGAAAAACAAATTGAACGATACTTCGACAAAAGAAGCAAGCAATCAAAAGGATACGAAAAATGTTCTAAAAGTCAAGAGGGAACTCCCCAAGGTACGTGCGCAAAGTAGGATTTGCATTTCAATATAGTGTGCACAACATGGAATCCTCACTCCCTCCTAGAACTTTTTGAACACAAACACGTGCAAGAGTGCATAGGTAAGAGAAAAGAAGCAATAAAACTTGCAACAAGCAAAATGTTGAGCAACAAACGCAAGAAGCAAAAAATAAGGACTTGCTCAACCGAAAGAGATGGGTGTGATATAGAAAGACATTTTAGGAGACTATTACAAAGACGAGCGAGCATCAACATAGTCTTTCAAAGTATGAGGCACATGGTGCATATCATGTCTTTCACATGCACACAACCCAAAGAAGATATAGCACATAGGTCCACAAGCTTATTAAGATTCAAAAGCATACCAAATAAAAAACAAAGCTTGTGCCTTTTAAATACCACCAAAAAATCAAAAGCAATAAGAGGTGGTCACTAAAGGATTGGAATACCAATTAAAGATGTAACTATTCTCATGTGTATAAGTTTCTAAGTAGACCCCAAACACGAAGATATACGTCCACAAATAAACATGTACACACAAAATAGGTACAAAGGTAAAGATCATGATATCCAAGACGAAGTCATAAATATACCAATAAGATCTTTGCTTAAAAGCATAGCACAAAAAGCTCAATTTTATCTTAAGGGGATATAGATGAACTTCCAACACTCACTCATCATAGTATCAAAAATATCCACTAGGGACAAAGGTTGAAGATGGGATGCTTCGAGAAAGATACCAAGTATCACAAAAGACAAATGATTTTGAAAAACCATCAATATTGCATAGGTGATAAAAAGGATATGAAATAGAAAGTGCTAGATTAACATATTTGGGATTGGTGAATCATGAAAATGAATATATATTCCCTTTGATATGTAATCATCCTGACTTGCCCACGTTTGCAATGAAGATGTTTTGCAAGAACCAAAAGAATTGCAACAAGAGAGATTCATGCCATGAAGCAACCTACACAAGGTTGAAAGCAAGAAAAGTATGCATGGGGCAGATACTTGTTACCGAGATAGCATTGGTGATGTAGAAGATAGGAGCTCATGATCATCCAAGCTTGGCTTCAATAAGCACATGGTGACAATGCCTTCCTTGTAGATGAGACAATCTTCCAATGCATCTCCAATGTACCTAAAACAAATTTAAGTACAACATGGTACCCAAACTCATTGGGTCCAAAGTAGTTAGAGCAACTACAATACATAGGACGAACTTCACATAAATATGTGCATATTGATATGAAATTGAATTTCATGCACATCTTAGCCATTTAGGATTTGATAGAGTTTATCCTATATATTGGATCAACGAAAGTAAGCATGCTATAAGATATACATATAATAAATATGCATGCACAAGACTTTCAAGAACCAAATGAGATACAATTTGGACAAAACATCACTTAAACCAAGAAAGCACACACAAGTGTGACAAGAAAAAGAATTGTCCGAATTATATCAAAGACCCAAATCAACACAAGGTTTAAGATACCACTTTGAGAATATACCAAATGAAAGTAAAGTAGCAATTGATGAAAATACCATCAAGGAATAAACCAAACCCTCTACACTTTCATGATGGCACAAGGTAGCAAGACGAAAAATGTTTGTATTCCAAAGAGACACGTCATCGGGATCAAATAACAATTGAAGACAACTAATGTTCAAGAGTATTCAAACACTAGTCATGTTCAAGGAAGGCAATAAGATACAAAACTGATTTAAAGAATGATGTTCTACTCAATGTAGGATTGCTTCCCCAAGAATAGTGCATTATCTAGGAGTAGACTTTGAATGTAAATGAACAAGAATGGGATCATTGCTTTTCCTAAAAAGAAATCTCAAAAGAAATTTTGAGTAGAGCAATAAGGATCCAAAAGATACAAGGAAGACAAATGAGAGTTAGATCAAAACAAATCCCTGGCAATAAAATAAGGCAATTCAAAGCAAGAGCCAAAGTGAAGATGGTCTAAAAATTCCACCACAAATATGTGTATCACTTGTCATGGACAAGGAGTATGGAGATATTTCTCGGTGGTAGGAATGATATTCAAGACCAACTTCACAACAAATAAGCATATGTCAAAGGATAGGAATTGAAACACATGCTTAGATAGAGATTCTTGAAGGCTTCAATTTGATCAATGATCATGCAAAGCACCAAGAAACTCTCTCACACACAAGATCCAAAAGATGAGAGACAAAAGGCATTTAAGCAAATATGGAACTTGTTTGAGAAACATGTCACATAGGAACAAGATAATTAACAATATCAATTCTAGTTGGCAAAACCTCACATGTTCACATTTTCTAGGCTTGTAATATGCACATAGCTTATTACTCCCCCATAATGTGATAATCCATTTATTTTAAAACAAGAGGCAAACAAAACCAACTCGAGAAATTAATGGACATTATAGAATTTGAATTTCTCATGAGCATGACATACCGCATAGAGAATAGATAATATAGATGTATCATCACTAAGTGGTATTTCATGTACACACATTTTTAGAATTGTGAAGTGCACGAATCATATCACTCTCCAAAATGGAATAGTCCATTAATCTCTCAAAGAGAGCCAACAAGATAAGATAGCAAATAAAATCAATACGGCTCAAAACAAGTAAATGGTGTGCAAACCCAAATACACATACTTGATTTCTCAAGATAAGTAAATAGAGAGCACAACACATACAAACACTAGCAAGGTACACAACCAAACACTTGCAAGGGTGCAAGCAACTTTCAATGTATATATGATATAAGCACAAGTTACCGCAAGAAGGAACATTGGATATAAGATAGAATGATATAACCCAAATGACTTGGCTTGAGAGAATATAATTGACGAAGGTCCCTTAATTCTTCATGATGTAGCCAAGTCTCCAATGCCCTCCAACAACACCTATTGATCAAGTTTTAGTTTGTTGGTCCCCAACTAAGTTGGGTAATAAGAGGTTAGTCACAATAGGCTTGGCAACCCAAATGGTTATTTTCTTGACACCACTTTGAGTGTCAACATATTTGGCAAACATATTGCCAACTGTGGCACCCCCTTCTGGCACAGCTTGTCAGAAGGGCGGTCGCCCCGTGCGCCAGCCCAAGATATCTGGCCGCACGTTACGACAATGCAACATAGCGGAAATCATTACACAAACAGGCACAAAGTGCTACAAAAGGGTTTACAAGGCCGTCGAGGCTTTACAAAATATCAAGCCAAGCATGGCCCAACTCAGAGTTTAACTGGCAGCGGAAGACATAAATGAGGCAACGGCTTGGAGCGGCTCCACTCCACAGGTATCTGGCTGGGCTACTGATCCTAGCACGCTTCTGCTCCTTGTCCTTGCTAAGGTGGAAGTTGAGTCCTCGCCAAAATCTGGCCACAATCACAAGGCCCGTGAGTACATTATTATGCACTCAGCAAGTATCGCCCCTCACCACAAACAATCCAACAATCATGCCACAAGGTATATACTGGAAATAAAATCCTACAACATGTCAAGGTGTACTCTAGATACATGACATAAAAGTAGCATGGCATTGACAACCAAACATGTCATAAGCAAGCAACGGGGTATCACCAGTACAGAGTCCAAGCCTGGTGGGGTTGGATCGTGCACCGGCAATCATACAAAGGGCTTACCTGTGACGAGTAAACGAGTGTACCAGTTGGTACCAAATAATACACAACAGCACCTGTGATCACTGCTAGGCCCACTGGCCTCATCTTTCAACTCTGGGCATGCACGGTTGATGTGGGCTCTGGCCTAACTATAGGCTTCCCAACGCATCACACCGTCATCCCTAAACCTGGTTCACAATCACATCTCAAGTAGCATTCCCTGCATCAACTTATTGTTCATTTAGTGAAATCAGGTTGTTCGTCTTTCTTTCAAACAGAACTTATGTTTAACCTCCTGACTCGACAAAGACAATAGTGTGACCGACACTGAACTGTTGTTCCATAACCTTGGAACGAGGCAGACATCCAGATTTACACTCTCGAGTTGCAATACTTCACTCATCCAAGTGGATCATTAACAACCGGTACTTTAGGATCACGTCCTTAAGACGGTCTGATACACTCACTCAACCGTTCACGCCATCAAGACACTCCCTATATAGCCACCGACATAACTTTATGCCTTATGCAGAAGTGAATCCGGCACGTCCCCAACCCTTGAGCGACGCCTAGCTCCGGAACCTTCGCAAGGCTAGCCCCGACCAACTATGGTAACCGACTAGACTTGCCAAAAAGGGTGGCATCAAAGGAGGCTCGATAGGATTACGTAGGTCAAGGCCCGCCCATGTGAGCGACAGTGGTAGTGCTTTCGATGTTCAGATTAGTGGCACTATGGACTGACCCTATCGAAGTTTGGAGGGGTGTTTCATTTAATCAAGTTTCATCATAACAAGTCCAAACAACAGAGGGTTAGTCCAACACAACAATCACAATATCATAATAATATACATCATCAAACATCAAGACATTAGCAACATAATATCTCAAACAATAGTAGTATCCATGTCCAAACTTAGCAAAATAAAATGGCGTCAACCGGATGACTACGGCGGCGATCCCGCCGACCAGCGCCTTCTCGTTTGACAAAAGAAGAGAAACGTCAACCGGATGACTGTGGCAGCGGTCTTCCGCTGGCAAGCGCCTTCTCGTTTGACAAGGAAAAAGAAACGCCGACCGGAAGACTGTGGCAGCGGTCTTCCGCTGGCAAGCGCCTTCACAGATCAACTACAAAAGATAACACAGTGGGTCAATCGACGACTGTGGCGGTTCCTCCAGCCAGCGCCCTCGTAGATTAATTACAAAGTTGGCGAGGTATGTAGCCTCCAAACAATGAACCGAAAACATTCATAAAAAAGAAAGCATCCATTCCACTCAAGGATTAACCCGACGTGGTGTCAGCAATCTTGGCAAAAAGAACCAAATGGAAAGTCAGCTCCCAAGCGTCGCAGTCCGGGTGGTCTACGCCAACCATATTTGACGGAGGGACAAGAAGCAAATAACTCTTTTGGCAAATGCCCCCAACTCCGAGGATCATAAGACGACATTCGTCCGCTCCTCACCTCGGCGAAGAGGAAAAAGCAAACAAAGCCCCGCAAGCGCGAGACGCACAGTTGTAATATTTCCCCCATTCCTTCGACTGAGGCGGTTCCTCCGGCCATTGTCTAGGGGACGGGAGTGATGCACAGATAAGCAACTATAAGGCAGTGCAACAATTTAAAATGCAATATGATATATGCAACATTACAAGCCTCATACAAAATACGGACAACAAACAGACATGCAACCATAATAGTAGACAGACATAACAATATATCAGTAGACAGACATAAACACCCGGCATGGTATTAAGCAGATAAACAAACAAACATTGCGGGAACACTCATAGCAAGGGGTTAGCCTGCCTGCGAAGACGGGGATCCACGGGGCTTGGGAAGGTCGGGGTGATTCCGCGGCGTAGGGCGGCGATAGCCCCGTCCCACGGACTCCGGAATGCACGTAAAAAAGGCACCCCAAAGAACTACTTTGGAATGAGGTGAAACCAGTCCCACTGAAAAGAGCTCGTCGAGATGAAGATTTAGAAATTTGAATCACCCAAATCGGAGCCACGGTTTGAAAACTACGGTCGTTCGAAGTTGCTCACCAGAGAAAAAGAAAAACTCGCGCGAGAGGAAAAAAAAACTGGATGGGCCGCTTCTGCCGTGGATGGGCTGTGCTGGGCCGAGGACGGCCTGCTGCGCTGCCGCTCTGGGCTGGACCGATCGCAGGTTCCAGGAAAGACGCCTCCAGTCCTGGGAGACGTAATACGCGAAGTACGTCTCCACTTATCCGACGTGGCGGCCTGGGCCAGGCCGGGCCCACCTGTCGGCGTCACCTTCCTGCCACGCTGGAGGCCAGCTGGCCTTCTTCTTCTCTGCGTCACGGGCGCCAGAGGGAAAACTAATCGCGTCACGTTGTGCCAAATTGGATTGCCAACAACTTTGCTGACTAGAGTTTTCGCAAATTCGAAACTTGGTCTGTGTATAAATTTTGAAAAACGATACTGGTCAAAAAGCAAAAAGGGGTTTAGGGGTTCTAAAATAAATGGGCTTGAGCCAAAAGAAATCCCTGAGATAGGTACTGGTCATGTGCACCTATTTTGAGAGTTTCCAAGAAAAGGGGAAATGCTTTTATATGCTTTCCAAAATCATTGAAATTTTAGGCAGAAAAGAAAACAGGGAAAAGGTCCAATATTTTCTCAACAAGGTATGGGATATTTTTACATATTTGGGTTACCCCCTGGCTAGGGACCATCTCTGAATTTTTGTAGAATTTTTGGAGACATAAAAAGAGGGGTTCCTTGGAAATTTGCAAAAAGGCAAGAAAGAGCACTACAAAGGAAGTACCTCACATATTGCTCAAATGAGGTTGGGACAGTGGAGTGAAATGATCAGGGGGAGGATTCATGCATCTCCCCAAAATTGTAGAATTTTTGGATGAGTGGAAGGTGTCTGGATAATTTTCGGATTGAAACCGACATAATAGGAATAGGTTTAACTTTGGAATATGGCATGGGACTAGGAAATATTATTTCGTGGAAGTGATCTCTATGTATGAGGGAACCATATGGTAGCTTAGTAGAATTTATTCCAGGCAAAAATTGCGGTGGAGACTTTATTGGGATGAACCGAAGGTTTTGAAATCTCCAGATGGAACCAATGTTTAGCAGATAAAACAATATCCTGGAATTATGGTGGAGGTTGACAAAGATCGAGGATTATTGGGGAATTTTCCAAGAGAGCGAAACCAAGGTCAATTCAAAGACCAACGGGTTCGAAGAAAACATTTAGAAACCCGAAAAAGTTTTTCCGGCGTCCAAAAATAAATTTAAAATTCGGTCTAAATTTTCGGGTGTTACACAACCTTATCCTTCCGAAGAGAATAAACATCATCAATTATAATGGGGTTGGATAAGGTACCATTAGTGCATGAAGAAGCAAAGTGACCCTTCTCATGGCATATGTAGCAACATTTGCTCACTCCTTTCTTCTTAGTTGGAATCTCGACATGAGGAGGGGTAGCTTGATTCTTCTTGGGAAGAGGCCGTTCTTCAACTTGAGTTTGAACTTGAGGCTTCTTCCCTTGTTGCTTCTCACTAAGAGGCTTCTTCTTCAAAGGGCAAGATCTAACATGGTGTCCTTCAACTTTGCACTTGAAGCAAACAATCTTGGCTGAATCTTTAACTTGTTCTTGGCCCTTTTTCTTCTTGTTGTTCTTGGACTTGTTCTTGTTATTGGAGTTGAATCCAAGTCCACTCTTGTCATTGGGCGTCTTTGAACACTCAACATATTGTCAAGTGTGGACTTCCCAACATGACGCTTTTCCAAGTCTTTCTTCAAAGAAGTGACTTGGGCCTTGAGCTTTTTTAATTCCTCTACATGGTTAGTATCAACACAAATACTAGAGAAAGTAGAAGCTTCATTGTTAGAGCAACAAGGCATGAAAATTAATTCATCACAAGATGTAGCAACATTGTGAGTGGATGAATCACTAGGACTAGCACAATACAATATAGCATTAAGAGTAGAAGTTGTGCCATTGTCCACATGAGGCTCACAAGATGTTACCTTTGACATAATAGCCTCATGAGCTAAATTTAGCCTAGCATGGGATGCTAGAGGTCCTCATTAGATCTAGAGAGTTTTTCATGAATTTCTTCCAATATCCCATACTTGCTAGTTAGCAACTCAAGTTGAGCCCTTAGCTCAACATCCTTCAAAATAGATGCTTCACAAGAAGTAGAGTTAGTAGCACAAGCATCATTAACATTAGAAATGGAAGATGACAACTTGGCAAGCTCATCATTTTTAGATAGTTGAGTTTGGAGTTGATCATGATACTTTATAAGGAGAGAGTGTTCACTTTCCAAAGCCTTATGAGCTTTGTCAAGTCTCTCTATATCCTCAACTAGTCTAGCATTGCCAACTCCAAATTCAACCTTTTCCTTTTTAAGCACTTTATTTTTAGCAATAGCATGATCTCTTTCCTTAATAATTTTAGCAATAATAAGATCATTTGTTTCATCAAGAGATTCAAGTTTCTCCTCAAGAGACACTCGAATCTCTTGCTCTTTCTCAAGGGCATTCACTAAGGATGCTTTTTCCATAGCATCTTCTCTCTCAATTTTACATTTCTCATCAAATTGAGTTTCCAAATCTTCAATGATTTCCCTACTCTTAATAACATAAGCAATGATTTCACATAGAGGAGGGATAGCTTTGCTTCATTTGGGGAGAGCACCAAAAACCATCTCACCCTTCTTTGTTAAGGATTCAACATCAAAATGTTCTCCATAAGAATCCTCATCCACATCATCACAAGATATATCGGGATTCGAGATAGAAGATGCCTTTGAATCCTTAGCCATAAGGCAAAATTGAGTAGTGGACAAAGATGATGAAGAATTACTTGAAGCACCATTGAGTTCCATGTCTTGTTCCAACAATTGTTGGGACTCATCTACATTGTTAGTCATGCAAGTACTAGAGGATATGGAAGCATTATTTTCATGACAACAAGACATAGAGAGCATATCATCATGAGATTTAGTTAAACAACTATTGCATGATATGCAAGGACTGTCAACTCTAGCATGTATGACATTTGGAGTGCTAGAAGAGTTTAAGTCCAAAGATAGAATATTGCAATGAGATAGAGATGAAGTATAGTCAATAGAATATTCACCATAAACAAAGCAATTTCTATCACCACTCACCATATCATTACCTTGTGACAAATCACATGTTGGTGAAGTGGAAGAAGTTGTGAACTCATCACGACCGGAGGTGGAGGGAGAACAATAATCCTCAATAATGTTGGACACTTCATATATATCTTGAAGCTTGGTCCAGAGCTCATGAGCGTTCCGAAACGGCATGATTGAAGCAAGAATTACATCGCTCAAAACACAAATAAGACCATTAGAAACTAGAGTATCGAGACGAGAGTTTTCGTCATCCTCTAAAGATAATTCTTGGGAATCCTTTGGAGGAGAAAAACCCACATCTACAATCCTCTTAATATAATTTGGACCCATGTCAATAAAAAGATTAAGCATACGAATTTTTCAAACATCATAATTTGTGCCATCGAATATAAAAGTGGGATCATGCACTAATTCTCTAAACGACATCTTTACTTTCTACGCGGTAAAGCCCAATAAAGAGAACCTGGCTCTGATACCAATTGAAATGACAAGGATGTCGCCTAGAGGGGGGGTGAATAGGCGATTGATACGTCCAAAACGTATCTATAATTTTTGATTGTTTCATGCCATTTTTATGCTTTTAGCACTTGTTTTATATTAAGTTTATTATTTATTTGGACTAACCTACTAATAGTTGCAAAAGTGCACAATGTTCTTGTTTTACTCTTTGATGTGTAGAAATTATCAAGAATACAAGAGGAAACCTTGTTGGAGTCGAATTGGGACTTTCCTGAAATCTGTCTGAGAACTTTTTACGAAGATTGCCAGTTTGACCCTCGAAGATGACGTCAAAAGCTGACAAAGTTGTCACAATTTTCCATACGAAGATTTTAAGCCCGAGATCAGCCCAATCGGAGTTCGGACGCGGCCTGTAGGCCCGTTTTGGTGGAACCCTAAAAGGGGGTGACGGAAATCCGAGAAGATATATAAAGGGAGGAAACCTAATTCGTGGAGGACTCCTCCACCCACGAATTTCAGCCACCAAAAGCCACGTTTTTGCCTCCCCCATGGATCCCATCTCCATGGGGGAGGGCTCCCAAGAAGCCATGAAGGAGGGAGGCTAAGGGGCGGCGCTCCCCAAGCTTGCCGGCGGCGGGGAAAGGAGTTCCCCGCCGCCGGCGCGCCGCCGCCCTGCGCTCCTCGCTGCCCTCTCCGTCTTCACCGCCATCTCCATCACCATCTCCTCCTTGTATTCAGTGGTTCATCCTCCCACAAACCTCTGTACCGTCCTATGTAAACATGGTGTTTGATGCTATAATATTTATCCTATGATTTACATCATGTTTCCGTAGTTTATTTGTCTTTTGATTGCTTAATTGAATGCATGAGGTTCATTAGAGTTGTATGTCTATATGGTGCTGTCCTTTGGTGTCCATTATATTTGTGCGCGCATGGATCAAACACCCTAGGGTTGGTAGTATTTGTAACGAAGCGGGGGAAGTTCTGCCGGAGTGACAGAAACCTGAGAACGCGAACCGATTAGTTGCACGTATGGGAGTAAGAGGACCTTGAACTTAAGGCTATGGTTGGGGAAACCTTAATGCATTGTTAGTATTTGCGGATGCTTGCTAACAATCCAATCATATAGTACTTGTAATCCCAAGTAGTGGAGTGCATGTATATTTAGCCTCTCCCACATAGAAAACTGCATCGAAGACAATGAACCAAGTACCTTCACTAATTAATCTTGGACAAAGCCACCACAATTACCACCACTTTTCCACACTCATGGTACTGTTAGTATATGGTTACTTAGTGTATTTATTGCTGCAGCACTAACATTTACTTTCTTGTATTTATTATCTTGCAAAACTACTCTCATACCCGTATTGCTGTAGTTTTATTTCTAGATAATGCAAACGTTTAGTGTGCGTAGAGTTGTATCAGTGGTTGATAGAACTTGAGAGAATACTTATCCTACCTTTAGCTCCTCGTTGGGTTCGACACTCTTACTTATCGAAAAGGCTACACGCGATCCCCTATACTTGTGGGTTATCAAGACCTTTTCTGGCGCCGTTGCCGGGGAGCCATAGCGTAGGTTAATGTTCTTGTGTGCACTTGTTTGCTTTATCTCTAAGTAGTTTTTATTTTCAGTATTAAGTTGTTCTTTATCTTACTATGGATAGGGAATGCGAATTACAAAAAAAATTAGGTGTAGTTGTTATCTAAAAACGTTTTCAAAAAGAAAAGTGATTGGAAAGATGAGTAATGGTTAAATGGGGGTCGACCTTGAACACTTGTGTTCATGCCTATGAAACCAAAACAAATCTTTCCATGGAAGCTTTTCATTAAAAACATGTAAATATTGTGTATATACCTCTGTACATAAAAATAAAATGCTAATATAGTCTTAGTTAATTGAAAGTTGATAGTTTTACTTTGCTGTCCAGAAACAGATTTTCTGTGCTCCACCGTATTAAATGTTTAAAATCACCAGAACGTGATCTTGATCTGAAATTTCTTGAGTGCAAAGTGATGCTTATTAGCTTTCTTTCATTAGACTAACTTTTTGATTTAAGGTACGTAGATAGGTCGAAAAATTCGATCTTTACTGACTGTTCTGTTTAGACAGATTTTGTGCTTCTCTGTAAATAAAATCGTGATAAATCTCAGAATAGTATTTTGACTTGAAAATTTTTGTGCATAAACCTGAGATTATTATCTTTCTTTCATTAGACTAAAGTTTTTCGATTTGAGCTACTTAACTATCTCGTTGAATGCCATCTTTACGGACTGTTCAGTTTTGACAGATTTCTTTGTTTATTCAATATTGTACTTGGTGTTGTTAGTTTCATTAGTTTTTCGACGGACAACGGAAATCATGAACACCTTAGTATATACAGTGGCTAATGTTGAGTAAAATTATAAAACTTGTCAATGCTTGAACATGAGTGGATTTTATTTAATGAGTACTAACCCTACTAATGAGTTTTGTGAAGTTTTATGTGGATGTAGCTTATAAGATCTAATCAATATGGTGATATGAGATGAATAAGAAGACGCAAGAGCTCAAGCTTGGGGATGTGTAGGTGCATCCCAAGAACATATTCAAGAAGATACAATCATCTAAGCTTGGGGATGCCCGAGTCATCCCCCTATTCATCAACTAACATGAGGTTGTCTCGTTCATACTCTATATTACCCGTCCACATGATATGTATTGTCTTAACTTGTATTATAATTGCTTTTATATGTCTTGGTTTTACCTTCTTTAGTTTTATTAGGCTTTATTTGGTTTCGATTGCTTCTTTACTTTCACTTATAAATTCAAAATAACAAAAATATTTTCTTTTGTTTTGCTTCTTTGTTTGGTTCTTTATTTTAATTTTATTTGGGTTTTACTTTTGATTTTTATTTAGAGTTTTCCTTGCTGTAGCTAGCATGTTTAGGTCTTGCTTAGCCTCTGGTTTCTTAGTTTATCAAAAATAAAGTACCAAGTTTTATCCATTTAGCTTAGTTGATACATATGTAAAAAGTGATTTTCTGTTTTCGGTATCTACTGCTTATTGCGCGATTTTTCATATTTTACTGGAAGCTCTAAAAATCACGAAAAATTACTGATGTTGTAGCACCTAATCCTCTGCATGTACAAAAATTGGCTAAAATTTCGGGCATGTTTAAGTGCACCTAAAAATTGCGTTTTCCAGCTGCTGTTTTTCTGGACAGATTCTGACTTTTGTTGCAAGAGTGGCCTCTTTTCGTTTTCATTTGATTTTTAATGGTTCTTACCTTTCATTTATAAGTTGGCCATTTAAGCAACCTTTCTGTAACTTAAAAACAAAATTTTATTTGGTTTAATAGTAGCACTTGGGAAATATTATCTATTGTACTAATGTCTAACCGCAGAAAAGAATGGGAAAGTTTTTGTGTTGAAGTTTTTTCACAGAGAATGAAGGAACACCAAACTATGGAATATTGAAGAATTACCAAAGTCATAAGCTTGGGGATGTCCCCGCATCCCTCTTCATCAATAACCCCACGGTTTGCAAACCTTTAAACTTTGTTTTTTGAGCAACATAGGAACTTAACTAAACTTGAAGCGGCTGTATTTTATTATCTATTTATCTTAGCATCAAACACCAGTTACATTAATAAGTGGATCATCATATTTTATTTATCCTCTGTTTTCAATGTTTACTTGGTTAATGGATTACTTGTTGAAACTTAAAAATGATGTGTGAATAATACTGTTTAGTAGTTTATGTTTTCTTATGGTTAGTCTCAACTAGCTAATAGTGCATATTATGTTATTTTGATATCAACATGCATTGTCCTGTTCATAAGATGGTATGGTATGGTATCCTCCTCTGAATAATTCACTTGAATCGACTTGGCACATGCTCACACATGTTATGACTGAAAAATAAAAGTCAATTAAGCCTTGATGATCTATTTTGCCTCAGAGTTTTAGTATCGTTTTTATGCCTCCGTTAATTTTATTTTGTCGCAAGCATGATTATGACCGTTATCGCTCTCGTGGTTGTCGCTTCCCAGTCTATTGCTAGCCTTCACTTGTACTGAGCGGGAATGCTGCTCGTGCATCCAAATCCTTAAAACCAAGTTATCCCAAAGAGTCCACCAAAAAATTCCTATGCATGGTATTTCAAGCCATTCCAAGTAAATTTGCATGTGCTACCTTTAAAACCTTCAAAATATTTCTCTTTTTGTGTCAATGTTTACTAGCTCATGAGGAATTAGTGTGGTTATTCTTTATTCTATTTGTCAAATGGACTTTTACACCTGGACTAGTGGCATATACATCCGCTTATCCAATAACTTGCAAAAAGAGCTGGCAACGGGGTGCCCAGTCCCAATTAATTACAACTTTAACCATTAATTCTCTTCACACTTTTGCCCTGATTCATCAGTAAGCAATGACAAACAGTGAAATACCTGTGTGTGTAAACCAAAGAGAAAGAGGGATGATCTGCCTTGCTGGTAGAAATAACGTCCTTCATGGGAGCCGCTCTTAAAAGTCCGTTTGACAGGTAGAATACTGTTCTCACCCGCTACCATTCGTTGACAATTAACAAACACCTCTCAAAACATTTTTACCTCTGTTTTTAAAACAAAAAGCTCTAGCACGTGTTAATCCCTGCTTCCCTCTGCGAAGGGCCAATCTTTTATTTTTATGTTGAGTCACCATCCTTTCTTTGAGCACTTCTTCGAGAGCATAGCTGTCGTTCTTAGTGTAATGTGCTTGTCCCAGAATACGATTAATTGAGGTATAACCATGATGCTTTTATCTTTGATATCTCTATATCTAGTCTTCACTTGAACTTCAGAGGTGCCTTGGCATTTATGTTTTGCTCCACAATTAAGGGCAAGCGAGATACCACTCTTCATGCTTTATTATCATTACAATCTTGTTGATGTTTATAAATTTCATGTTATAAGCTCTTAGTTCGTTGATACTTTTCATTAGGAAACATGATTGCTAAGTTTTATTATCCATACATCATGCAATTGTTAAAGACCTGATCATAGCATTTACAATCAAAAATTATTTTGTTATCATTTACCTACTCGAGGACGAGCAGGAATTAAGCTTGGGGATGTTGATACGTCCAAAACGTATCTATAATTTTTGATTGTTTCATGCCATTTTTATGCTTTTAGCACTTGTTTTATATTAAGTTTATTATTTATTTGGACTAACCTACTAATAGTTGCAAAAGTGCACAATGTTCTTGTTTTACTCTTTGATGTGTAGAAATTATCAAGAATACAAGAGGAAACCTTGTTGGAGTCGAATTGGGACTTTCCTGAAATCTGTCTGAGAACTTTTTACGAAGATTGCCAGTTTGACCCTCGAAGATGACGTCAAAGACTCCTGACAAAGTTGTCACAATTTTCCATACGAAGATTTTAAGCCCGAGATCAGCCCAATCGGAGTTCGGACGCGGCCTGTAGGCCCGTTTTGGTGGAACCCTAAAAGGGGGTGACGGAAATCCGAGAAGATATATAAAGGGAGGAAACCTAATTCGTGGAGGACTCCTCCACCCACGAATTTCAGCCACCAAAAGCCACGTTTTTGCCTCCCCCATGGATCCCATCTCCATGGGGGAGGGCTCCCAAGAAGCCATGAAGGAGGGAGGCTAAGGGGCGGCGCTCCCCAATGCTTGCCGGCGGCGGGGAAAGGAGTTCCCCGCACCGCCGGCGCCGCCGCCGCCCCCTGCGCTCCGCGCTGCCCTCTCCGCCGTCTTCACCGCCATCTCCATCACCATCTCCTCCTTGTATTCAGTGGTTCATCCTCCCACAAACCTCTGTACCGTCCTATGTAAACATGGTGTTTGATGCTATAATATTTATCCTATGATTTACATCATGTTTCCGTAGTTTATTTGTCTTTTGATTGCTTAATTGAATGCATGAGGTTCATTAGAGTTGTATGTCTATATGGTGCTGTCCTTTGGTGTCCATTATATTTGTGCGCGCATGGATCAAACACCCTAGGGTTGGTAGTATTTGTAACGAAGCGGGGGAAGTTCTGCCGGAGTGACAGAAACCTGAGAACGCGAACCGATTAGTTGCACGTATGGGAGTAAGAGGACCTTGAACTTAAGGCTATGGTTGGGGAAACCTTAATGCATTGTTAGTATTTGCGGATGCTTTCTAACAATCCAATCATATAGTACTTGTAATCCCAAGTAGTGGAGTGCATGTATATTTAGCCTCTCCCACATAGAAAACTGCATCGAAGACAATGAACCAAGTACCTTCACTAATTAATCTTGGACAAAGCCACCACAATTACCACCACTTTTCCACACTCATGGTACTGTTAGTATATGGTTACTTAGTGTATTTATTGCTGCAGCACTAACATTTACTTTCTTGTATTTATTATCTTGCAAAACTACCTCTCATACCCGTATTGCTACCGTAGTTTTATTTCTAGATAATGCAAACGTTTAGTGTGCGTAGAGTTGTATCAGTGGTTGATAGAACTTGAGAGATTACTTATCCTACCTTTAGCTCCTCGTTGGGTTCGACACTCTTACTTATCGAAAAGGCTACACGCGATCCCCTATACTTGTGGGTTATCAGCGATTAAAACTTTTCCGGCTTAGGCTTGATAATTGCATAATAAAACTAGATGTTTAAATTAACAAGCCAACAAACTAAATAAACTAGGCACACCTATGTGCACCAACAACTTATGCTAAGCAAGACAAGCAACAAAGTGATAGTAATAGAATACTTCAATCACGAAGGCTATCACAATATAAAGTGCATAAGTAAAAGCTCGGGTATAGAAATAACCGAGGCACGCGGAGACGATGATGTATTCTCGAGTTCCTCCTTTTTAAGGAGTACGTCTCGTTGGAGAGGTGTGAGTCACCACAAAGGTCGATCTCAATGCCCCAAAGGCTTCACCTTCTTCTCCGATGAACCGCACCACAAAGGTTTGGTTCACCTTCCACTATCGGAATCCTTCGAGGCGAATCCGGAGCCTTTCAACAACAACCCGGGGCACAACCCACAATTGGATTGGGGGCTCCCGAACGGCTACAAGTGACCACAAAAGGTCTCAACCACCACAATGGCATCTAGGGTCCAAGACCCAAGAGTAACAAGCTCACAAACTTTCAACTTCCACGAATCCTCGGGAAGAGCACAAACCGATGCAACAAAGCAATGGCAAAGAGCACAAGTGCTCAAATCCTTCACTCTCAAATCCCACCAAAAGCAACTAATGCTTATGGGGGAGAATAGAGGAAGAACAAAGAAGATAACCACACAAGAACTCCAAGATCAAGATCTACTAGGTTCCCCTCACTTAGAGGAGGAATGGATTGGTGGAAATATAGATCTAGATCTCCTCTCACTTTCCCTCAAGATATGCAAGAATCATGAGAGAGATTGAGAGGTAGGCAAGCTTTTCCAAATATCAACAATGGAGGAGACAGAGGGGAAAAACGAGCTCAGCTTGAATGTGGGATCCCCCTCCTAGGTCGTACACTGGCTCCTTATATACTGGGCTTGGTCCTCTTCCCCGAAAATCTCCGGTGGGAAGGGATACCACAATGCCGCCGAGTTGGAGCACAGCGCACAGCGTCGGGGGCGTCCATGGACACGGTCCATGGCAGGGAGCGTCGTCTTGGCAGAAAAAGCCACCGTCCAACCAGGACGGTGGGCTGGCGCTGCAGAGCTTTGGGGCGCGCCCCACGGTGACGTCGCAGTTGGAGCGTAGCGGCGGCCCGCCGCTTTATCACCAATTTGGCAAGTCTTGGAGTCCGCTTTGCTTGCCGCAGCTCCTTTGACCACTTTATACACGAGAATGGCAACTGCGGCGTCTTCGTCATCACGCGCAGGCGCGCGCGTCACTCTGCGGCGGGCGCAGAGCCCATGTGCGCTCTGCAGCGGTGCAGGAGCTTGCTTCCACTTGAAGGAACCCCGCGAGGCCTGAACCCTCGCCGAGGTTTTGTAGCCGTTGACTTCTCGCGAGGGAAAACCTCCCGAGGGTGGCGCGGAGACGCGCCAGGGCCTGAAGATCTTCTAGGAGAGGCCTTCCCGAGGCAGAGGTCCCTCTCGAGGCCTCCAGGCCGATCGTTTGGTCCTTAGCAGAAATGCTCGTCGAGCAAATAAGCCCTCGCGAGGGAAAACCTCGCGAGGCTCGCCAGGCTGAAAGCCTGGTCCTTAGCAGAAATTCCTGCGGAGCGTTCGAGGGCTGTGGCAGGCCGGCCCATGATACCCTGGTTTTCACTGGGCCGACAGTAGCCCCCGGGCCCGCGATGGGCACGTGGAGCTCCTCAGGCGGAGGCGAATCGTCGTGGGCCCAAAGAAGCCTGCGAAGCCCGAGACACGTGGAGCGTCACGGCCGGCACGATCCCACGATCTCCTCTGAAGTAACGGGCGTGGTGGTGGGTCCCGCCACGTCCCTGTAACGGCTCGATGAGCCGATATAAGGCGAAGAGCTCGGCGCAGGCGGCCATCACTTCATCGTTCCCCTTTCATCTCCTTCCTCCCAGCGCTCAATCCCCAATCTCCTCCTTCGCGACCTTGCTGCAATGGCGCCCAAGAAAGCCACCGCTGCTTCGAAGGGCAAGGCAGTGGCGCAGGGCGGCGAGTCCGCTGAGCGCAGCGGGACGGCGACTTCGAGCCGGCTCTGAGCGGCTCCCGCTTCGAGACGGAGGCGCAGCTGGACAAGGTGCGCCACATGGCGGCCTCGAAGACCAACGAGCACGGCGCCACGTGCTCAAGCGCGCGGGCAACTCCCACGGCAGCTTCTACCCCATCTTCATGCACTCTCTCTTCGCCGGGCTCGTTCCTCCCTTCTCCGATTTCTTCCTGGCGGTCCTGGAGCGCTACCAGATCCAGGTTCTCCATCTCCACCCCAACTCCATCCTCGTCCTCGCCATCTTCGCCTACCTCTGCGAGGCGTACATCGGCATTCCGCCTTCGGTGGACCTCTTCCGCAGCTTCTACGCGCTCCGGTTCACGGCGAACAAGGAGCGGTCGGGTGCGTGTCCTTCCGCATCACCGACGGCATGAAGGGCGTCTACATCCCCATCGCGAACGGCGAGAACATCGTGACCAGCGTGACGAAGAAGGTGGAGGACTTCCGCAAGCGCTGGTTCCTCATGCAGTTCGGGAGCCAGAGCGCCTTCTTCGAGCTGCCTGAAGCGCCTCCGACGAAGAGGGCGAGCTGGTCCTCCAAGGGCTCAAGGGCGCGACGCTTGGCCCTGTGGTGAGGCGCTTGAGGGACCTCCGCGAGGCCGGCCTCACCGGGCAGATGGTGGCCAAGGACTTCGTGAGGCGCCGCATCGCTCCGCTCCAGAGGCACGCGGACGCGATGTGGCTGTACTCCAACCAGAGGGACAAGATGCGCCTGAGCGCTACCCTCTACACGAAGGAGGAGTTGCACGCCCTCATGGAGACTCTCTTCACGTCCCAGACATCCCTGCCCACTGACCAGACTGTGCCGCTTCATCGGATCGATCTCGGGCGCCGCGTCTCGCATGTGCAGGCGATGCCGAAGTTCGACCAGTGGGGCCTGGTGCCTAAGGGGCACGTTGGGCCTCGCGAGGACCCGGAGTCTGCGGCGCAGGGGGCGCCAGTTGAGGGCGAGAGGAGACGACGGAGACGCCCGCAGAGTCCGATGCGGGCGCGACCGGCGCCTCGGGAGACGCCGCTTCCTCGGCGGAGAATTCGAGCGCCTCGAAGAGTGCGGCGCCTGAAGCTGAGGTCCACGAGATCTCCTCAGGCAGCGGCGACGAGTTCGTGGTTGCCCCCTCGCGGCGTGTTGAGGGGAGGAGGAGAGCGACGATGACGATGCTTCGTCGGGCCACTGCGAGCCTCGCTCCAAGGCGATCCACGACAGGAACGCCGGGCCCAGGAGGAGACAGAGGCACGGACGAGCGCGGAGCCCAGTGCTCCGCCCGCGAAGCGGAAGAAGAGGAAGTGGGTCGACACCGCGGCGTAAGTTTTTGTACTCCCTTTCCTGTTTGATGTTGTTCTTGTGTATGCCTCTCGAGGGTTTCTGAGTCTTTTCCTCTCCAGACGCACTGAGGAGCCAAAGAGGCGGAGGCTCCGGAGACTTGGAGAGATCTCCGGCTCTGCCGCGGCGTCCGCGACGCCCACAACTGAAGAGGTGCACCACGAGGCCACCGCTTCCTCTCCCGAGGCTGCGACGCCACCTCCTGGGGCGGAGGAGCGCCACGAGGAGAGGGAGGAGGAGGCTGAGGTGACGACGCCGCCGCCTTCGCGGCCTGACGCTTCTCCCGCGCAGCAAGAGAAGACGCCGGAGATGGACGCGGCAAGGACCACGCCGCCGGCGAAGGAGGGCACGGCGGGAACAGCTGCGTCTGCAGAGACGCACGCTGACGTCGACATGGAGGACACCACGGTGCCGTCGCCTCCACCGAGCTCGGGCCTTGGAGGGCCTACGGTGGGCGCTGAGGCTGCCGCGGGGACGGCCTCAGCAGAGAAGGCCAACCCTGCTCCTGAGGAGGAGGAGAGTGCTCCCCAGGGGCAGAAAGATGGCGGAGCTGATGGTGGGGGCGCCTCGAGCCCCCAGAAGGCTCCCAGCGCAGAAGGCGAGGGGGGCTCTCGCCAGAGCCCCCAGAAGGCCCCTTGCACGGAAGAAGAGGGAGGCTCCCAGCAGAGCCCCCAGGCGCGCCTCGAGGACACCCAGAGCCCAAGGCGCGATGCCCCGGAGTCCTCAGCAGGCGCTGGCGCTTCCAGGCCCTCTGGAGAATCGTGGGCCCTAGCCTTGCTGGGTCGGCGCCCTGTCGCAGCTCGCCGAGAGGCCGTCCTTCGCTCGGCGAGGGAGGTGCTCGATGGGCTCGAGGCCCAGCTCGCTGAGGAAGACCGCACCAGGGCGGAGGAGGTCGCCGAGCTTGCGCGGGGCTGGGCTTGCCTCCAGGAGACCGTGGAGCGCTGCCGCCGGAAGGACGAGGCAGCCCAGGCGCAACGCGAGGCGGCGCTGCGCTCTGCTGAAGAGATCCGCATCAGCGTGGTCCGCGAGGTCGAGGAGACCCTTGCGGACCTGAGCGCTAAGCGCGAGGCTCTCGAGGCGGAGACGGAGGCCAAGCATCAGGAGCTGGCGGCGCGCGAGGCGGCGGTCTCCACCAAGCACAAGGAGCTCCTAGACCGCGAGGCGGGATCATCCGAGTCGGAGACCGTGCGGCAAGGCCTGGAGAAGCTCCGCGAGGACCTGCGTGTCCGTGAGAACCAGATGGTGCAGCGCGGGGCAGAACTTGATGCCCGCGAGACCGAGCTACGCAAGCGCGAGGAACAGGTCGAACAGATCGAGAAGGATCAGTCTGCGCAGCGGGAGCACCTGGAGTCTCGCGAGAGCAAAGTCACTCAAGACGAGGCGTTCTACCAGAAGCGCCTCGCGCTGACCAACGAGAACCTCCGCAAGAAGGAGGAGCAGCTGGCGGAGGAGTCCGCGACCAAGGAGCAGCTCTTCCGCGACAATTGCAGGAAGGACTTCGCGGACAAGGCCAAGAAGCAGGAGGCGCGCTTCACGAAGAGACGCAACGAGCTCGAGGCCCGCATCAGGGAGCTTGAGGCTCAGAAGAAGCGATTCGACTCCCGCCTTCATGACGCTGTGGAGGCTCGGAAGCACGCGGAGCAGGACCTTGCCTCCTTGACGCAGGACATGAACGAGATGCAGCAGCAGGTGGGGCCTGTTGTGGAACTCGTCGAGGAAGCTCGGCGGAGCGCTCTGACTGCGCAGGTCTTGTCGCGCCAGCGGGAGCGCATGTTTGCTTCCTTGGTGAGGCGTGCGCGTGCCGTCGCGGCCGCCTGGGGACCGAAGCCCCCAGGCTCTCTGTCGAGGGGAACCACGACGTCGCCATCTACCTTGGCTTCTTCGAGCAGCTCCTCACCAAGTTTGAAGAGGTCGTGACGAACCTCGACGACTTGGTCGACACCGAGAGCCGCGAGCTCCTTGGCGTCGCGATCGGCCAAGTCTTCGCCAACCTTGCACACCTCCACCCCGGCTTCGATTCGCGTCTGTGATGGAGCCTCTGGAGAAGGAGCTCGCCTCGAAGCTGGACGCCTCGGTGTGGGACGACGTGGAGAAGTACACTCAACGCTTCAAGAGGGTCGAGGTCGAGGAGAGCGACGACGAGGCTGGTGCTGAGGAGGTGGATGACGAGGACGTCGACGGCGACGACGACAACCCCGCTGCTTAGGTTGCCCCTGTAGAGAGATGTGCCAAGGGCACCAGTTATCTTAAGACTTGTCGCTTTTATTTCGTGCTGGTTTGTAAAGACACTTTATTTGTGCAAGTGTGAGTGCCCCTCGGGAGGCCTTTTATCTGTTCCCTCATGTCTTTTTCGCTCTACGTCGTTAGGACCCTGCTCTTAGCGCAAATAGCACCGCCGCTTCGGTATGCCGGAGTCAGGGCTCGACAAGGCCGGGGGTGCGTAAGGCTTAGAGAGGTAAGAGCCCTCGAGGCGCGATGCTCAGGGGCTCCCCTTTGACGTGCAAGCAGCCCATGAGGCGTAAGAGAGAAAAGAGAGGCTCGAGGGGCGACAAAACCAGCGAGAGGGAAAAAGAGCTCATGAGGCGTAAGTTCTGGACTTAGCTCTGGCGAGACGCCTGCTTTGTAGAGGGTGTTGTGTTCCTGGTGAGGTGTTCTCCCTCTCGAGGCTGCCTGAGACTGGCTTGGAGCTTTTGGAGCCCTGCAAGGCGTCTTGTTCCCTGTGTTGGAGAGAGAGAGAGCGAACCCACAAGCAAAGCATAGTTGTACAACTCATGCGCGCTCATAGATTTCCTCATGGGTATCTCACGAGGAGAATAAGCACCAAGGTCCTTGGTGAGGTGACGTGCATGGGAGCTAACCCACGAGTCAGAGCTCTTTGGTGAGATAACGGTCGTGGGCGGAGAGCCACGAGTTAGAGCTCGGATCCTTTGGATTTTACGATGCTGCTGGGATGCTCCCGAGACACAGGCACCGTGCTCAGCCCCCGCTCGCGAGGTGCGCATGGGGAAAAATGTGAGCGCGAATGAAATGTAAGAAAACAAACTCACCAAGCAATATTACATAACGGCGCCGAAGCGCAATAGGTTCATGATGACCTGAAATTGTTCATTACACTTGGCGAGGCCAAGACAAAGTCCGCCATGTCTGGGCATGGGGTTCCACATGGAGTGGCTGAGGCTTCCCGCGGCCCGTGGCACGCGTTGTAGGAAACTCTCAGTGGAGATGGCCCTCGTGAAGGGAAAGCTTGGTGAAGCTGGGAGGTGAAGACGCGTGCTTCCCTCTTGAGACAAAAAATGCCTGCCGCGACGTGATCACGGGTAGAACTTGCGTAGGTGCTCGATGTTCCATGGATTTTTGATCGGATCGCCGTCTTCCGTCTCGAGCCGTACCGCGCCGGCCTGGCGATGTGCGCGACCCTGTAGGGGCCTTCCCACATGGGTGAGAGCTTGTGGAGGCCTTCTCTGGAGAGGATCCTCCTGAGGACGAGATCGCCTGTCTCGAGGGTGCGCGGCCGTATGTGGCGGCTGTGGTAGCGGCGCAGGTCTTGCTGGTACTTTGCCGCTCGGAGGGCGGCACGGCGGCGTAGTCCATCGAGCAGCAGCAAGTCGTCGTTGTGGAGCTCCTCTTGGTTGTCCTCGTTGAAAGCAAGGATCCGTGGGGACCCATGCTTGATCTCGGTGGGGAGGACTGCTTCAGCGCCATAGACGAGAGCGAACGGCGTTTCTCCAGTGGGCTTCGTGGCGGTGGTGCGGATGGACCAGAGCACGGAGGGGAGCTCTTCATCCAGTTCTTGCCGTGGGCCTTGAGGCGATTGAAGCTTCTTGTCTTGAGGCCTTGAGCACTTCTGCGTTCGCCCGCTCAGCCTGCCCGTTGCTTCGTGGATGAGCCACCGAGGCGAAGCAGAGCCGTGTGCCGAGACTCTCGCAGTAGGCCCTGAAGATGCCGCTGGTGAACTGCGAGCCGTTGTCGGTGATGATGCGATTTGGCACGCCGAAGCGACAGGCCAGGCCTCTGATGAATTTCACCGCTGATCTCGCCGGGATGGTGCGCACCGCTTCAACCTCCGCCCATTTGGTGAACTTGTCGATGGCGACGTAGAGGTAGCGGTAGCCCCCGCTGGAGCGTGGGAAAGGTCCCAGGATGTCCAGCCCCCAGACCGCGAAGGGCCAGGAAGAGGGATGGTCTGGAGCCCCAGTGCGGGCTGGTGGACTTGCTTGGCGTGAACTGGCATGCCTCGCAAGCCTGGACAACGGCGGTTGCATCTTGAAGTACTGAGGGCCAATAGAAACCACTCCTGAAGACTTTCCCTGCGAGGGTGCGTGATGATGAGTGGTGGCCACATTCTCCACTGTGTATGTCCTTGATCAGCTGGCGGCCTTCTTCAGGGGGACGCATTTTAGTGCAACTCCATTTGGACGCTTGCGGTACAGGTCTCCCTCGTGAAGGCAGTATGACTTGGCCTGGCGAGCAACTCTCTCTGCTTCTGCGTCCTCTTCAGGGAGGACTCCGTCCCTGAGGTACTCCTTGAGCTCATCGATCCAGCCCGTCTCTTGGTGTGTCATGGCCAGCAGCAGGCGTTCCCCTGTGGTGGACCGCAGCCTGGTGCTCCAGATGTTGGTGGTGGGAGCTCTTCGTCCATGTTCATTTCCACCGGCTTCTTTGGCTGTTTCACACCGATGCCCTGGTGAGCCTCTCCG